>CAUJNA010001001.1:743720-963720 GCA_963377175.1 Effrenium voratum | reverse complement strand
AAAGAGAAACGTTGCCAGCGCTCACCAACAAGTGTTTTTCCCCATGTCCAACATCCCAAGTACTGTCCAAAACGCAGTGGTCGTGGTGTGCTGGTAGCGAATAAAGACACGTTTTTAGCTAGCCCTTCGTTATTTCCCGAGATCACTTTGTGTTTAACATTGCCTTATGGCCAACACAAACTAGACAGCGTCTGAAAAGAAGGACAGCTCAAAAACTTGATTATCAGCCTTTGGAAAAGCAGGATCCGGCTGCCACTGTTCAGAAGAAACTAGTCTAGCAATGCGGCATTTCGGCCTTGCTGCCAACACGTTGTGTAACACTGATGACTTCATTAACGCGAGCCTCAATTGACCGGAGAAGACATCCAGCTTCTGGTAGGTTGAGTAGAACACCCACCAGAAGAGCAACCATAATATGATGAGTAAGAACCCTACCAAAGCATGGTAGCACGACCGAAAACAGAGTCAATCATGCTGTGCAACTTACTTAACACGCAGTCAACACAAGGAGCCCCCACAACCTTTCATCATGGGGGCGAAATCGCTCGCTTTGCTGTCCGGTCTGATGCTCACATGTTTTGCAAACAAAAAACACAGGATTTCGCGTCTACGAGTAGTTTTTCTTCTCGGGAAGGCCTAAAATAGGTTGGCGGTATTCTTTTCGCTGTACTTTAAGCGCCGTCCAAACCCGGGCATCCCTCAATTTTGGAGACATTACTTCTCAGAAAACCACAAAAGGGGTTTCCACAAACAGGATCATCAACATCTATTCTTTTGTATGATTTTGAGGGTACCCTTTTCACCTTGTCTTTGATGTCAACGAGAACTAACCCATTTTGAGGGTCCAATTCTCCATTTTGACGCGCACACACACCCATTTGGGACAGCTCCGGTGTTTTTTTGGAATCACGTATTTTGAAATCACGCATGGGGGGGGGTCCAGTGTTTTGTTGAAAAAAACCAACACCGGAGCCCCCAAGCGTGACTTCAAAAGAAAAAACACCAGCCCAGAGGCGTGAAATAATAATATTAATAAAAAACAAAACAAAACGGGGCCCCAAGGAGTCAATTCAAGACAAAAAATGCCCCGGCCCACAGGCATGAATGCAACAAAACAAGCACTGGGACCCCCAGGCGTGATTTCCAAAAAACGAACACCGAACCCCCCCAGGCGTGTTTCAAAAAAAAAATGGGACCCTCCAGGCGTGATTTCAAAGAAACGAACACCGAAAACCCCGGACGTGATTAAAAAAACACAAAAAACACCTGGACCCCCCAGGTGTGATTTCAAAAAAAGTGATTCCAAAAAGAACATGACCGCCCAGGCGTGATTAAACAAAAAAAACGGGACCGAGGTGTTTTTCTTGCAACCACCAGTCGCTCACTCACTTACTTGCTCGCTTCGTCTGTGAGAAAAAAAGAGAATCCAAAATTAGAAATTTCCAAATAAACACGGCTGGTGTAGATTCAACAAACACAAAACGGATCCATTTGGGACCAGATTGGCATACCCAAAGGGAATGCGGCACATGTTGACCAACAAGAAAAAACTTTGGGATAAGATTGGCTTGCCTCCAAACGGAATCTGACAAACCATCCCCAAAACGGTTTAATCAACAATACACACAACAAACGAGTGCGTGCGCGCGCACGGACGGGGAGCGAGAGACATAGAGACAAAGAGAGAGAGAGAGAGAGAGAGAGAGAGAGAGAGAGAGAGAGAGAGAGAGACACACAGAAAAAGAGTGAGAGAGAGAGACAGAGAGAGAGAGAGAGAGAGAGAGAGAGAGAGAGACACACAGAAAAAGAGTGAGAGAGAGAGACAGAGAGAGAGAGAGAGAGAGAGAAAGAGACACACAGAGACACAGACAGAGACACAAACACCGACGCACATTTCCACCATTCCAACCGGGCCACGATAAGGCATACGCAGGCCATCGCCCCAGCCCCCAGCGCAATGTCCGACAGCACCCCATGGCCGCCGGCACCACCGGACAGCGCCCGCGGCGGTGACGATTCGGCCGAGGGGTTGCAGGGGTCGGGCAAGGTGACCTCGGCAGTGGAGAATGGACGGGACACCCTGCTTTTTTCTGGAAACTCCTTCCCCCCAAAACACGCCAGCACGAAAAGAAGGCATCCTGTGTTGAAATTTGGTTGGTTGACTCTGACAGGAAAGTCCGTCCCCCCGAAAAAGAAAAACACCAAAAAAAGGCACAAAGTATTATTTTGGTTGATTTTAGAAGGAACCCCGTTCCCCCCCCTCCCAGGCACGAACGGAGAACGGGAGAAGCACCACTGGTTGCAGCTTGGAAACAGAGGCGTCGTGTGTGGGGGCGGTGGCCAAGAGCGTGGCGGCCAGTGTCACCTTGAGAGCCCAAGTTGGCGCTTGCCGCTTTGAGGAGGGCAAGAAACAAATCATGCGTCGTGCTTTCACGGATCAGCGCGTCTCTCAACATAGGGGACAACTGAAAACGGGTTACTTTCTTGCGATTTCCATTTAAAATTGGATTTAGGTGAATCATCATGAGAAGAATAAAGGACAGGTGAAGTTGGTTGCATGCTACAACCAAAGGAAAGCCACAAACAAATAAAGTCGGTAATCGTCCTCTTTTCTACCATGGGAAGGAAGCCAAGGATTACAGTACCAGCCTTAAAACAGGCAACATAGACGGTAAAACTTACAGTCAACCGTTTCCTCTCCCCCAGAACCAGAACCCGAAATAATAAATCCACTCCGACCCCAGGCAAAGGGAGCTATGGGAAAGAAAAGGCTCTAAAGGGTCCTTACTTAAGGGGCTATGTTGTCACCTAGTACCAACTTTCTTCTAATTGGTGGTTAGAATTGGTGGTTAGTGGTTCTGGGGTGGCGGGGGTTCAAATCCCCAAACCATCAAAGAAGGTTACCTGAACCCACAATCAATTTTAGCCTGCAATGGCTCCTCACGCTCAAGCTCTGAAGCAGCGTATGATTTGTCCAACCATCAACTCACTCTCCCCCCCCAAAGAGCAACACAAAAAACAAAACAAAAACAACAACAATTCTTCTCTCAAAATAGTGGTCCCGCTTTACGCTTTTTCCTTGTGGCTTCCATTTCAATACTAGCCAAAAGGGGGTCGACCATCTTGAGAAGCACACTGTTGGTAGGTAGGCCTTCACCATGTTCATAACCTACCTTCCACACGAACATGATTCAACACAAAACAACAGCGTCCATTTGCCTAAGCCCCCCTGGAAAAAAGCAAGCCAACTATTTCCAGTAGTAAATAGATACCCTGGAAAACACACAAGGGGAAACATATGAAACATTTCAGCAAGTGGAAGAAATCCGCCGACAACAGGCGGCGTGTTGAACATAAGAAATGCTCCTTACCTCTTTACCTGTTACCCCTCCCCTAACCCCTCCCCAGGGGCAGCATTTCAGACTATTGCGGGGGGGAGGGGGGTACGTACCTTGCGCAAGTCAGTTTGTCAAAAACATTGGGGTGTTCGATTCCCTCCGGGTGCGCTTTCGCATCCTTAGCAGCTTCAGCGGCACATCGCCAGCATCACCTGCATCATCCGCATCAGCGCCTGCCAAGGATGCGGATGATGAAAGTGATGCTGGGGATGTTGCCTATGCTGGTGAACCCCCCCCCCAGTTCCTTGTTGAGATCATTTATTTCCCCCCTTTTCCTTCTAAGGCCTTTTCCCACCCTCAGTTCTTCTCCCTTTTCCTCCCAAAGATCTTTCCCCCCCTTTCCTCCCTAAGTCCTTTTCCCTGAGTTCGTCTCCCTTTGCCTCCCTAAGATCTCTTCCCCCCTTTCCCGCTTAAGATCCTTGCCCCCGTTTCCCCCCTAAGGCCTTTTCCCCCCAAAATCTCCACCCTTCTCTTCCCAAAGTTTTTTCTCTCTTTCCCGATTGAGATCCTGTCCCCCGATTGCCCCTTAGGGCCTGTTCCCCTTTCCTCCCAAAGATCTTTTCCCCCCTTTCCTTAAGGCATTTTTTCCCCAGATCTTCTCCCTTTCCTCCCTGAGATCTTTCCCCCCCTTTCGCTGTTGAGATCCTTTCCCCCTTTCCCCCCTTTCCAGATTTCTTCTCCCTATTCTTCCTTAACATCCTTTGCCCCCGTTCCCCGTTCCTTTCCCCCCTTCCCTTTAAGGCCTTTCCAGATCTTCTCCCTTTTCCTTCTTAAGATTGTTTCCCCCCTTTCCCTGTTGAGATCCTTCCCACCCTTTCCCGCCTAAGGCCTTTCCCCCCCCTGAGAGCTTCTGCCTTTTCCTTCCTTAGATCTTTCCCCCCTTCCCTGTTGGCCTTTTTTCCCCCAGATCTTCTCCCTTTCCTCCCTAAGATCTTTTCCACCCCTTTCCCTGTTGAGATCATTTCTCCCCTTTCCCCCCTAAGGCCTTTGTCCCCAAATCTCCTCCCTTTCCTCCCTAAGATCTTTCCCCCCCCCTTTCCCTGCTGAGATCCTTTCCCCCCTAAGGCCTTTCCCACCCCTGAGAGCTTCTCCCTTTTCCTTCCTAAGATCGTTTCCCCCCTTTCCCTGTTGGGCTTTCTTCCCTAAGTGCTTTTCTCCCAGATCTTCTCCCTTTCCTCCCTAAGATCTTCCCCCCCTTTCCTCCCTAAGATCTTTCCCACCCTTTCCCTGTTGAGATCCTTCCCCCCCTTTCCCTCCCAAGGCCTTTCCCCACTTGAGAGCTTCTCCCTTTTCCTTCCTAAGATCTTTTCCCCCTTTCCCTGTTGGGCTTTCCCCCCTGAGTCCTTTTCTCCCAGATCTTCTCCCTTTCCTCCCTAAGACCTTCCCCCCCCTTTCCTTCCTAAGATTGTTTCCCCCCTTTCCCTGCTTGCTGAGATCCTTTTCCCCCTTTCCCCCCTAAGGCCTTTCCCCCCCTGAGAGCTTCTCCCTTTTCCTTCCTAAGATCTTTTCCCCCCTTTCCCTGTTGGCCTTTTTTCCCCCAGATCTTCTCCCTTTCCTCCCTAAGATCCTTTCCACCCCTTTCCCTGTTGAGATCATTTCTCCCCTTTCCCCCCTAAGGCCTTTGCCCCCAGATCTTCTCCCTTTCCTCCCTAAGATCTTTCCCTTCCTTTCCCTGCTCAGATCCTGTCCCCCCTTTCCCCCGTAAGGCCTTTCCCTCCCTGAGATCTTCTCCCTTTTCCTCCCTAAGATCTTTTGCCACCTTTCCCTGTTGAGATCCATTCCCCCTTTCCCCCTCCGAGTTTGTCCCTTTTCCTCCCTACGATATTTTCCCCCCTCGCCCTGTTGAGATCCTTTCCCTCCTTTCCCCCCTAAGGCCTTTTTTCCCCCCGCGATCTTCCCCCTTTTCCTTCCTAAGATCTTTTCCCCCCTTTTCTTGTTGAGATCCTTTCCCGCCCTTTCCCCCCTAAGGCGTTTTCCCCCCCAAGATCTTCTCCCTTTTCCTCCCTAAGATCCTTTGCCCCCTTTCGCTGTTGAGATCCTTTCCCCCCTTTCCCCCTAAGGCCTTTCCCCCCCTGAGATCTTCTCCCTTGTCCTCCCCAAGATCTTTTCCCCCGAGATCTTCTCCCTTTTCCTCCCTAGGATCTTCTCCCACCTTTCCCTGTTGAGCTCCTTTCCCCCTTTTCCCCCTAAGGCCTTTTCAGATCTTCTCCCTTTTCCTCCCTAAGATCCTTTGCCCCCTGTCCCTGTTGAGATCCTTTCCCCCTTTCCCCCCTAAGGCCTTTTCCCTGCCTGGGACCTTCTCCCTTTTTCACTGAGATCTTTCCCCCCTTTCCCTGTTGAGATCCTTTCCCCTCTTTCCCCCCTACGGCCTTTCCCCCCGCTGAGATCTTCTTCCTATTCCTCCTTAAGATCCTTTGCCCCCTTTCCCTGTTGAGATCCTTTCCCCCTTCCCTTTAAGGCCTTTCCAGATCTTCTCCCTTTTCCTTCCTAAGATTGTTTCCCCCCTTTCCCTGTTGAGATCCTTCCCACCCTTTCCCCCCTCAGGCCTTTCCCCCCCCTGAGAGCTTCTCCCTTTTCCTTCCTTAGGTCTTTCCCCCCTTTCCCTGTTGGCCTTTTTTCTCCCAGATCTTCTCCCTTTCCGCCCTAAGATCTTTTCCACCCCTTTCCCTGTTGAGATCATTTCTCCCCTTTCCCCCCTAAGGCCTTTGTCCCCAGATCTTCTCCCTTTCCTCCCTAAGATCTTCCCCCCCCCCCCGCTGAGATCCTTTTCCCCCTTTCCCCCCTAAGGCCTTTCCCCCCCCTGAGAGCTTCTCCCTTTTCCTTCCTAAATCTTTTCCCCCCTTTCCCTGTTGGGCTTTCCCCCCTAAGTCCTTTTCTCCCAGATCTTCTCCCTGAAAGGGAGACGATCTGGGAGATCTTAGGGAGGCAAAGGGAGAAGATCTCAGGGGGGAAAAGGCCTTAGGGGGGAAAGGGGGGAAAGGATCTCAACAGGGAGAGGGGTGAAAACATCTTAGGGAGGAAAAGGGAAAAAAACAGAGGGAGAAAAGGCCTTCGGGCGGAAAGGGGGAATGGATCTCAACAAAGAAAGGGGGGCAAAAATCTCAGAGGGGAAGGGGGCAAGGGGACAATTCCAAAGGGACGCAAATAAGAAAGCAGGCCTGTAATGTCGGCGGCCTGAGCCGGAGGCACTAAAATAAGGAAGGCCAAACCCTGCCCAATAGTGATAGATTCTCTTTCAAACCAACAAGGCAACAACAAAAACAACATATTTATTTCAGCAAATGGCAGAGATCAGAAGGGCCAAATTCCCCTGCCTATTCACTTCAGCAAATGGAAGAACTAAGAAAGGCCAAGCCCGTCCCACGCCAAGGCAAAACAACAAAACAAGATATTCATTTCAGCAAATGGCAGAAATCAGAAGGGCCCTAACTTAACACGCCAAGCGTCCAGGTAGAAGATCGGCAGACACGCAAAGCCCACCGCCGACACCGCGGCCCGCCACCCCCCGCCGCCGGACACCGAATGGAGCTGGTAGCGCACCAAGCGCTTGGCGGGGCCTTCCAGTCGCATTTTCCGAAGACTCGAGTAGCTACCCCTACTGAAAAGGGCGTTGTACCTCAGGTGAGCCACAATCAAAACCCTCAATTAAAATGGACCCAGAACCATGTAAAGAATTAAGAAGGCGGCCGCAACTATTTCTGGCTGGGACTGCCCCTTACTAACCTTCATCTACCCGGGTTTTGATTGTGGCTCAGGTAAGTGTGGAATAACCATGATCACAACCCCCTTACCATGGTTAGAAGTCTCCTAAGTTGGTGATAACCATGGTTATTACCCACCTACTAAGTGCAATGCCCCTTGAAGTAAGGTATGTAATTCTTCCATCCCCTGTTGAATCTACCCCTAGGTCGGCCAAACTCCCTCCCCGCTCTAACTTTTAGTTGACCCAATGCTAAACCAATACTGAACTTCTGACAGCCCCGACTGGTGGTACGTTCAGCACTCCGAATCTTTAAAATGTAAGCTACACATGTACAGTAAATTGTCATTTTAATGCGCCTTTTAAAGGATTTGGAAAAAAGGATCTGGACAAAAGCCTTAGCACGTTCATATATTTGGCTTGCTCGACAGAGTACGCTTTTGGCAATTTTTGTGCTCAGCAACGGGGGACCCCATTTGGACCAGGACCGCAGTGGAAGCCCTTTGGGACTGCCTTGGACCCTGTTAGTATACGTGTTTTCAATCTCAACAAATAATATCTAGTAATAGGGCGCACCGGGAATTAATAATAGGGGAATCGACACTGCGTATATATGTCTACTCGTTATGTAGGCCGGTCATTTAGTTGCATTTATCCACACACAATTGAGTATGCCCTTACCTATATATATATATATATGTATACACATATACGGGCAATAGCACTGAGAATCCGAGTATTTATCACGGCCAGTTGAGCCCTTAGACTATGGTAATTGCGGTTCATAATAACTATAGTCACTGCAAGCAATTCTTATGGGTTGTCCAAATTATGTGAGAGGTCGATGACCATACCTACCTCGCAAACAAAACAAAACGGCCTTCTGGATGTGTTCCTCGCGAAAGGCTCCTTTTTTTGGGGGGGAGGGGGGGTTGGAGGTTTGAGGGAAGGGAGACCGGACACAAATGAAGCTACGAATCCTGGGGACTGTAAATCAAGAGGGAATCGACATAAAGCATGTGGTCAAAACCCTGTACCCCTGGTGAACATCAAAATAGGTGGCAAATGGATGTTCATCCCAAAATGGGATCGCCATAGGTTCTGCAACCCATGGCCATATGGACTTTGGTGTTGTCTCACAAGCGGACATGAGCGCAATTGCCACAACTTCTGGTGCCTTGGCTTTGACAAGGAAAGCACCTACAAAATGCTCAACGCCGCCACCCGGCAGGCAGGCAAATCACGTTGACCCCGAAAAAAGGCCTGTGGTGATGGTGTCCTTTTCGTTTCCCTTCAAGCCAATCCTTTAAAGGGGGTTCATTGAAAGTTTAAAATATGTTTCCTTAAAGAAACAACAAACAAAACTGATATCCACACGCTGAATCCAGGTTTGTCAGGCGGCCGAAATCCAGAACATGATGCAGGCCACCATGGCTGGGCTTGCTACTTGTGTCTCTGAAGCAAACGGGTGCAGGTCAACCTTATGGGCCCAACAAATTGTGGTGTCCCCTTTGGTTTCCCTGCAAATCAATCAAAATAAGCACAGTACCTCCCAAAAAAAAACAAAAAACAACACGTACAGTATCGGTTGTCCTTTTGAGGCTACCTCTTTTTGAGGTTAGTGTGAAGGGAAACCAAAGAACACCTCTCAACCCTGCCCCCCCCTCCGCCCGCCCCCATTACTTCCGAGCCTAGGCCGTTCCCAGGCAAGCGCCGGTAGGATGCCGTGAAGGAAACGAAGAGGAGCACGGCGAGGATCATACACCCAGCACCCGCGCCGTAGGAAAAGGCATAACCGTCCTCCTGGGAAAAAAAAAAACGGCCCGGTTTACATGGTGTGTGTGTGTGTGTGCGTGCGTGTGTGTGCGTGTCAAAATGACCCCCCCAAATTGGGTGGGCAGTGGGGCTCATCCAGTTGCCCTGAAAAGAAAGGTTTTGACACGGTATTAAAACTCGATGGCTGAGCAGCCTCCTCTTGTTGCCTCTTGGGGGTACCGGGATGTCATGGGGCCCTTGTGGAAAATACACGACACTGGCAGATGATCCTCACATGATCCAATTGCTAGGCTTGGTACCAGCTGCAAGTTAGATGCAAAACAACTGTTTTTTCAGAACGTTTGAAGATGACAAACACGGTTGCTATCCCTGACAAGGGAGGGATAGCTGGACAAGCAACCGTGGTCACTTGCAAATCACAAACCGGCAGGGCCCATATCACGTTTAATCCGAAACTGCTTGATATTAGGTTGCTGATATGGGAGTTTATCATGGATTTGGGAGAAGCTTTGTAATTGAAAGGGAACCAAAGGCAAACCAATCACTGCGGACCCCTTTAGGGACCCCCCATACCATGGGTCAAAATCCCGTACCCCCAGTGAACATCCCAATCCCCACTAAAATAGACTAGACTGGGTGGTGCACCTACCCCAACATGGAGGCATAGGTTATGACCCGTGGCCATATCTCTGCTGATTTGGGGCTTCGCAGGTACCGGGATCGAAGGAACCGAAAGATCGGGTGGGAACGAACGTCCCCAAACTGCACCCATGGTTGATGAATAGGACTCATCCCATGTCCATCTCACCCCTTACGTTTTCAAGGACCACCCGGAAATCAATCCAAGTTGAATTCAGGCTCGACCTTGCGAGTGAGTCAGGCAAACAATAGACATCTACATCTGGTATCCTGAGGTACCTGCCTTATTGTTTCCCTATAGATCCTTTTGAGGAACCTCCCAAAAAACGAGGGAAGTTGCGGAGCTCCCAGCCTGAGGTATGATGCCCGGCAGGCCCCCAGTGGTGATGTTGGTCAGGAAGCCGAACGCCACCAACACCCCCACGTTGATGGACAGGTAGAAGAGCGAGAAGAAGGTCTTCTGGCACTCCCGCTGCTTCGCCTGACTTCTCTTGCAAACAAGGAAACGAACAGAAGAAACCCCAAGAGGAAAAACAAACACAAACAACAAACACATCTTGCAAATGATAAGCAGAAACCCAAACAGAGCGGTACCACAAACAAAAAACTCGTGAAATCATGGTCTGGCGGGTGCCATGTTTTTCGTAGGGATAAATTAGCTACTAGCTGACCCAATGGGGCAGGATGGTGTCCATCAGCTATATGGTGTGAATGGGGATTTTCTGGTTTCCCTTCAAACCAACCCAAAACAGGGGTAACATCAATACACCCACACACAGACACAAACACGCAAAACACAGTGTTGCCCACATGCATACAAGCATACATACACAAACACACAAGCACGAATACGCACAAGCACACACACACAACTAAAACACACACACACACACACATACACACACACACAGACAAACACGCACGCGCAGCATCACACACTCACACACACACACACACACGCAAATTCACACGCAAACAAAACAAAAACACGCACACACGCACACACACACACACACCCACACGCACACCCACCTAACCACCCACCGACGCACGCGTGCGCGCACGCACGCACACACACACACAAGCACAAGCACAAGCACAAGCACAGCACTAGCACATATACGCACAAACACGCGCAAACACCACACACACACACATACAAACACACACACACAAATTCACAAACACAAACGCAAGCACATACACGCAATCACAATCACATACCCGCACAACCACACACACACACACACAGTAACAAACACAAGCACAAGCACAATCACAAACACACACACACAAACAAACACACACACACACACAGTAACAAACACAAGCACAAGCACAATCACAAACACACACACACACCCACACCCACACCCACACCCACACCCACACCCACACCCACACCCACACCCACACCCACACCCACACCCACACGCACACGCACACGCACACGCACACGCACACGCACACGCACACGCACACACGCACACACACACACACACACACACACACACACACACACACACACACACACACACACACACACACACACACACACACACACACACACACACACACACACACACACACACACACACACACACACACACACACACACACTACACACACACACACCATCACCAACAAAACAACACCAACGCATGTAAACACCTACAAACACACACAGAATCAAATGCAAGCGGTATGAGTCTGAACCAAGCCATGTGTCCGTGGAGTCCCCGATTTGGTCTGCTCCGAAGTTGGCGATGTTCGGCTTGATGCCCCCGGTGCCTGCGGCGATGAGCACCAAGCAGCCCACGGTGAAGAGCCAGCCGAGGGACTCCTCACAGACCGTTGTCTTCATGTCTTGCTGGTGTGGCTTTCTGCCATGTTATTGTATTGAACAAAACCAATGGTATGGCTTTATGGCTTTATGGCTTTGTGGACTGATGGCTTCGTGGCATTGTGGCTTCATGTCTTGTTCTTGGAGAAAAAACAAGTATCCCCAACAGCCCAGCGAATATCCCCAACATCACCAGTTGCATGTGTACCTTTTTTAGGGGACCCGAAAAAGGCTTGGCAAATCCCTGGCTTCCCTTTTGAATCCCTAAACCCAGCCCCGAAACCCTCTGGAACCGGAACCCTGAGACATCTGCACATTTTACTCATCCAAAAGCTGAATTATAAGAACTGGATCCCCCAAGCAAAGGACCTTTATCATGGTGAGCTCGTTTTACCCCACAGGCGTGCTCGCTTAAACAAAAAGAGGCAGACCGGCAGTGGGGGCAGATACCCAAAAAAAGGGGCCCGACTTTTTTGCCAAACCCAGTGGCAAAAACAAACGCATGACTGGGATACCAAAAGGGAGCCCGTAGTTTCACAAACCATCTGGTTTACAGGTATGCTGACACTAAACGGAGAACATGCGGACCCAAAAAGCTTGAGCTCGTGGAAAGTGAAAAGTTTCTTCCCATAAAAAGCCAAACACCCTATGGAAGGAACCGCTTGGGATTTTGATGCTCCGAAACCAATGGTCGCTTGAAATGGACAACTTCCATTTTGTGGCTTCCTTCTTCAACCCAACACAAAAAGGTACCCTAAGAAAAGAGATATACCCAACAACTACGCGTCCACAAAGAATCAACAAGCCCTTTCAAGGGAGAAAAAACCGGAGACAGGGAACACAAGCCGAACGGCGGCCTGAACTACTCGCCTTTTCTGTCAGGAACATCTACATCATCTACGGCTTGGATCACTTCACTACAAACGTTTGAAGATTCCATCAGACCAACAAACTGTTTTTCAATACAGAAGGGGTGCTCCCTGGAATGTTTCATGTTAAAATCACATCCCCACCAACACGCGGTCTCTTTCAATGGGCCTGGAACTGGTGGATCACGGCAATGCCAACGCAGATAGTTCCCAGTGCGTAGATGAGGCCAGAGCCGATGATCACCAAATACCGACCCAAGGAGTCGGCGAGCAGTCCTTACGGATCCATTGGGATCCTGTGAACCTATACTAGGTCCTCCAGTAGAGAGGTTGGAATAAGGGTACCCTTTTTTCTGTAGTCTATTTTAGTAGGGGAACCCTCCCCCAAGAAAGGGTAAAAGGGCACTACTGGGGACCTAGTATAGTACACCAACGTAAACAAAGGGATGAGCATACTCGAAAGAAAAAAAAAAAAACGGAGAGCAGGGGACTGTGGCAGCGCACTGCACTTGTTTGCTAGATGTTGATCTGCTTGTGCATGCAAGTCTGCGTTTGCTGTTTGCACTCGCTTTGGCGTTGGACAGGCTTGATCCAATGGGAAGACTGTCTGAGGATTGTACTTGTTGGTTCTTCCGTGTTTTTGGATTGGGCTGTTCAGTTTTCTCGAGTTGTGTTCTTTTTGTTTTGGAAACACGGCACTGCATGGAACCAGAACAACTGACAATCACACACATACTTCAAACGACATCAAACAACACACAATCTACACAGGCCCAACGAAACCAAGTAAACATGCACTGCCGCAGCCCCCTGTTCTGACAAACAAGAGGCCGACTTGTTGACTTTGGACAACTCAGCCGGAGGCCGACGTGACCGAATGCAGCACGTATGACCCCCTGGGAGGAAACGAAAGTCGCGCGGCAAAGGCCGAGGGCCGAGGCTCCGCCCGGGATGCACCAAAAGTAACACAGCATGCTGAAGACCGAATTCAGCGCCGCGGACGTGGATGGAGTCTTTTGCAGCTGGTTCTGGAAATAAATCTTCTGGGTGCCAGCCAGGGTGTAATACGTCAGACGCTCGCAGAGCTCAACTAAGAGGATAACCGCCACCGGCAGCTTCTTGATGCGCAAGCGCTCGCTGTCTTTGGAGACAGAGCTGCTATCCGACTCATGGGAACTCTCCATGGCGCCACAAAAGATCGTCAACGTTCAAACCTAAACTAGCACATTGAGTTCCACCTCCGCATCCTTGGGTGGACATCAAATTTCGGTGGAAATTCAAGTCCAACAACCACTTTTAGGGCTTTCCGGGTAAAAATTGTCGCCGAATCGACCCTTTGACCATTGATTCAAGGGCAAAAATGTAAGGTACTACCACACGATGGCCCGATGGCCCACCAAGCTGGGGAACCAACTCTTAGGAGCTATCCATGTAGAGATGCCACTTGTTCATGTGCCTCGGGTCTTTTTAGCTGGCTAGCTGTGGTGCAAACGTCAGCTTGCTTTGAACATTCACCTCTTCTTGCCATGTCCACTGTACCGCTTCTCAGAGTCTTCCATACAAGTCGTTGCGTTGCTTGCGGCGATCTCCATATTCCAACCATGGGACCATGGTGCTTCTTCGAACCAAAGCAGCGGGGCGGTCTCAGCCTATCCATTTGCAGCTTCAGGAGTATAGTAAGCCGCATTTCGAAACATGGGTGGAAAACACAACCCAAGCACCTGCTTGTAGCAAGTTGTGTGTGTGTGTGTCTCAAAGTCAGGCCAAAGAGAACAACTGGCAAGGCCTGTAGCGCCACTAATTTCTCAGCGGAGTGCTGTACGCGACGTTTTCGCAGGTCGAAAGAGCGGCCGAGCGTCACGTTGCACCCTTTGTCTCGCCTGGAGCTTGAAAGTTAAACAACTTGAGAAATGTGACCAGTTCTAACAAGCAGGAACTAGCAGGATTTTGATACGCATGATTGTGATACACTTTGCTGTATCTCCAGGGGATCCGCCGCTTTTGCCCCTCAAACATCACAAGTGATAGCGCAGTTGCCGGTGAGGTTGGAGACCGCAAAATGGCTTTGGTTTTACTCTTGATTTATTTTTACATCCACCAAACACAGATACCGAGGCGCCAACAAAAAAGGCAATTGGCCGATTGCGGGCTCTGGGCCGCGTTGCGGCTGAGAGCTTGCTCAATTGAAGAATGCGGTGAAACCAAGAGAGCAAGAATTCAGAGTCAGCTCTGCGAGCTCCATAAAACGCTTTCTCTATCCCAAAACCATTCCCAGTTGACAAAATGTACAATGCCACGATAGAAAGGGCACTTTCATGGTCTGTTTCTAGTCGTCGCACTAGTATTTGGGGGCGGATAAAATGAAATTCGCAAACCCCTTGTTGGAGCGATCTGCAGGCAAGCCGAAAGACAAGATTCTGCAAGATCGACAACTCCCCCCACCCCCCATCCATTCCCCGTGAAGAGTCCTTCTTCATGGTGAAATCGGTCACCAGCAACCTCCCCCTGAATCCAACCCCCTTGAATCCAACCTTGAATCAAAGCCACAACAAGGGGAATCAGAATATGAAACGGGTTTGATTGTTGCCGTTGCTCAGTAGGGAATGACCCAGGGTTTGAAGGAACGAGCCTAGGAATCGCAGAAAAACTGGAAACCAGTTGGAAGGTTTATGGGGTTCATGCCATTTCCATAGGCGTCCTTTTAGGGGAAATAGATGGCCCTGGTAGATGATTAAACCACCAGGCAAACCAGGAATCGCCATCTATGTTTCTACCAAAACAACCAAAAAGGACACCTATGGCCATTTCTCTTTCCCTGCCTAACCGATCGCAAGTTGCGGATCAAATAAACGGCTCGGCACTCTCTGGGCCCGCCTTCCCCGACTTCTGGCCGAAGCGAGACGCCTTGTACCTAGCTATCCAGGAGCTCAAGGAATCTGGCGAGAATAAACACGTATGTATATATATATATGTATTATGCAGGTGCATATCTTAGGTGTATATCAACTCACTTCCTGACATGGCCCCAAACCAAGTCCAAACGTTTTGTTCACCACTATGGTCCAAACCCAAAAAGCTTCAAGTGCTCAGGAAATGAGCATATAGATCTACCATGTAGATCATATTTTCGCCCGGATGCGTGTGCCAGGTTTAAGAGCCAATGGACGCTTTGGCAGCTCCTTGACTCACTTTTTGAGTGCCGTTTCGGACTTTCGACTTTTGGGGACACTTTCTTTTTCTGGCTGGTGCGAAAAGCAGGGAAAATGGTGGAATAAACCCAGGGCCCCCTTAAAGGAAACCACCACAAGGGATGCTTTGTGGGTTCATTCCAATTTCTCATTCCCTGCTCCAGCAAGCTTTAGTGGCACACAAGAAGTTCAGACTGTTGTTGCTCAGTGAGTTGACCATACTGTAGAACAACTCCAGCTTTGCCAATTAGCAAACCAGATCTTGAGAGGTGGGCAAACAGCCCCTTCCAGGATGATATGAAGCTTTTTCAGGGATCCATAGGTTCGCTTTGTCAGACCCGCATATTCTCCGTAGAGTAGCATGGAGCAACACAGAGTGGCGTGTATTTTTTGAGGGCTCTCCTTTTCTGCGGGTGCTAAAGGAGACACCATTTTGTGGGTCCCTACAAAAAGACACACTCGAATTAACATAGAGGAATCTCACGGGGGTCAATGATGCAGAGTAATACTCCCCAAACCGCAAAGGAACACACCTTCCGACCCAGAGCTCAATTGGAAACTCAGAGTGATTGGGGTTTAATGTGGACCCCGGATTAATAAACCGCTGTCTATTCATATGGGGGGTGTCCCTGGTTTTAGTGGGGATTCAGCCCACTTTTGGAGGGGAACACTCCCACATTTAGAACCAGGGGCTTAATCCTGGGTCAACATGAATTGCCATCGCGGAAGCCAACCAAAAATAAACCACGGCGCAGTTGAAGGGGATCTCTGCGAGCGATGCACCCTTTCCTTGCACAGCATGTGTGGAGATATGATGGCGAAACGCGTTTCCAAGTTGGATACGTAAATTCTCCGTGGACCTCAGCACTGGGTGCTAAATAGAAACGACAATGAAGAAACAAGCGACAACACGCACTTTTCGGCTGATTTTTCCCAGACATGGGCCATTCAGCACCCGTTGAGAAGTCCTAGTCCTGACGATGAGTGGCCTCATTTTCAGCGTTCAGCCATGGGCCACAGCTCTTGAAGTTCTGTTTCAAAGGCACCCCCGCAAAAAAGGAGAAAAAAAAACAAGAAAACAATAAAACAAGTTGGAACAAGGTACAGGCGATTAGATGGAAGCTCCCAGAGAAGACTTGGTAACCCATTTACAGTGGCTTTCTGGGAGCTTCCGGCTGTTTGTTTGAGGCAGTGCAAAAAGTACAACCTTAAACCCACAGTTGAAGGTAAAACCGAAAACACCCCACAAACAATGTTGTCCCAAGGACAGATTCAAGGAACCAGAGCTTCCCTGCAACAAGAGCCGGGGACAAAAACAGAACCTGCTGGAGTCGTGTGCGCGAGCCCTTGCCACGCCTAGGCCGGCAAAGTATTTGGCGCTTGGGTTTGCGCGTCAGAGCTCTTCTTGGCCAGGAGAGTTTTCATCTCCGCCTTGTTGGCTTCCAGCGTGCCCTTTGGCAACGCTGCGTTCATCAAAGACACCGGCAGGCCTCCCTTGAGATCTTGGAAGATGAACTCGGTCATTTCCATGACGCCCTCCTGGGGAAGTGCGTTGGACACGGCTCTTGCACAGAGAGGGACCACCAAAAGGAGTAGTGTAAACGTTGATGGCCATCTACTTTCACCCCTGGAACCACTACTGGGCCGTCCTCAGATCGTTCCCCTAAAAGTCTAACAATTCGGAAACCCCAACACTAAGCCAACTAAAAGGGTCTAAAAAGCTAAGGAACCGGTTGGCTGGGATCCACCAAGACTAAAAACTCAAACATGTGAGGGGCCACCCCGCTCCTCCGTCTCGCTCATCTTGAAGACGCAGCTGTTGTAGTAGTAGGCGCGAATGATCCCGGGCTTCTCCGGGCACTCCGGGTGTGTCGTGGTGCGGATGCAAACCTTGCAGCCAAAACACGCTGGAAGTAACAGCTTCAGCTTCTGGGGGCATGACAAAATATGGGCCAAATCAAGGAAACCCAGAGGGTTGAAAACAGGTCGATCCGTTATGGGCAACTGAGAAACAAAGATGCTTCCATCAGCACGGCGGTCGATGGTGTACTTCCAGCAATGATCTCGGGGCGTCATACCTTGGCCCGACTTAAGGTCTGCCCCCAGTAAAAACTTAACTTGTTGCAGGTCCAGAGGGAAGCACAAGGGCACCGACTTACTTGCTGAATTGGTTGGCCAAAAACAGTCAAAACTTTTTGCTTGCCCATAACATGGTCTTCCCAAGAAGGAAAAAGTCCAGGAACTCAGGAAAGGAGCCAAAAGGGACAAACGAGCCATGTGATTCGTTTTGCTTGGCCGTGATGCAGGGTGCCTTGACACGGCAATATTTGATGAATCCATCAGGCAATGTCTCCACATCCTTCCACTCCTTCATACCTGGAAGCTCCGGCTTCAAAAGGAAGCCAAGGAAATCCTCAGGCACAACGCCTTTGTATTTGCCATCGCCTCGAAGAAGCTTGTTGGGATTTCCAGACTCATGGCTCCTCAAACTCACCCTCATCTTGAACTGTTGCTTGCTGTAGTCTTTCGCCCAATCACTTTTGATCTCCCATCCGTGTGGGTTGCCAGGTCCTACCTCTTCAGCCAGCAGCTTCTGGAACCTCTCGTACTCATTCTGGTCGTCCTCTGCTGGCAACACGCGGTCGCCTGAGGAACAGCAACAGCAGCAGCCCATTTCAACACGGTTGAGAGAGCACAGTGATGCGACTACTCTTGACACATGCCTGCGGCTGTCTTGCGGTTCCGTCGAAGCAGGAGCACGGCTTCTGACGAACCATGTCCGTTCACCAAGCCCCAAGTTGTACAAGGTACCATTTACTCGGTTTCAACTTGTCGCACATCAAGTCCCAATTCCCATTGTCACAGGTGCACATCGGAACCTATTGAATTCTTCGCTTAAACAAACAGGCCGTTTGGGAACTACGTGCGGATGTCCACCAAATGCGTGGCTGGGACGGGCGGGTTGCCAACCAGCAGTCCGCAACTTCGGCTCCTTGATCCCTTGCTGAAAGTGATTTGTTTAAGTGGGATTAAACATGTAAAATGTAAAATCCCTGCAAAACTAGTTGTAAAAAGTCTAAGTTAGAACTAGCCATGTGGGGTTAGCTTTCAGCCCCTGGAGAATTTTCCACCCGCCGGGCACATCGCGTCAAAAACCACGCGGTCGGGGTCCTGCTCGCCTTTCCTGACGCGATGCAGAAGCTCGACCAGGTCCAAGCGACCGAAATCTGCGTCCTGTTTGTTTTTTTTTTTTGGGGGGGGGGGTGGTGAATTTGTGGCTTGGACTCCAAGGAAGTCATCATGTTTTCATCATGTTTCATCATGTTTCATCATGTTTCATCATTGTTCATCATTGTTCATCATTTCGCAAGGGTTCTCCTCTTTTGTGCAGAAAGAGGACAAATCATGAATCCGCGAGAAATGATGAACAAATGAAGAAAACATGACGGGGCCAAACGATGCCAAAACGATGAATAAATGATAAAATAAGCATGGTTCTCAATGTTTGGCTGCCCGAAGATCTCTTGAGCTTGGAGGTTGAGGAGTGGTTTCCATTTACCATCTAACCGTAGTAGTGGCGGAAATTGTTAGGCGTAGTTGCTCTTATGGGTGTTCTTCTTGTTACTGAGATTGTTCTTTTGCTAATGTTGTTGTTAGCAGTAGTCGAGTAGTTGTAGTAGTAGCAGCAGCAGCAGTAGTAGAAGCAGTAGTAGTAGTAGTAGAAGAAATAATAAAGTAGTAGCAGTACAGCAGCAGCAGCCGTCGTAATAGTAGTGGTGGTAGTGGTTGTGGCTGTGGTAGTGGTAGTGCTAATGCTAGTGGTAGTGGTGGCGCTGGTAGTAGTAGTAGTAGTAGTAGTAGTAGTAGTAGTAGTAGTAGTAGTAGTAGTAGTAGTAGTAATAGTAGTAGTAGTAGTAGTACCACTACCACAATTGTTGTTGTCGTTGTCATTCGTATTGTTATTAGTATTCTACTACTACTACTACTACTGCTACTGCTACTGCTACTGCTACTGCTACTGCTACTGCTACTGCTACTGCTACTGCTACTGCTACTGCTACTGCTACTACTACTTCTTTTACTACTACTACAACTACTACTACCCGCACCGTGGTTCGCCCAGAACCACTTTGTTGTACTTTCTGGTCTCTTCCCAGCCTTTGGCTTAACTTGCCCCATTTAGGGTTCAGTTAACTTGCCCTCAAACCCCCCCGCTTAGGGTTTAGGGTTTACCCCCCCCCCTTAGGGGTTTAGTGTTGGGTTTAACTTGCCCTCAAATCCTCACTTTAGGGCCCAGGTTTTTGGTTTCACTTGCCCTCATTTAAGGTTTAGGGTTTAACTTGCACTCC
This sequence comes from Effrenium voratum, assembly GCA_963377175.1. Lineage (NCBI taxonomy): Eukaryota > Dinophyceae > Suessiales > Symbiodiniaceae > Effrenium > Effrenium voratum. The sequence continues at coordinate 943,958 of CAUJNA010001001.1, read as the reverse complement.
AAACCCCCATTTAGGGTTTAGTCTTGGGTTTAACTTGTTTCAACGCCCTTATTGAGGGTTCAAGGGTCCCCTCCCGCGGTCGGCCCGCGCCTCTCTCGTTCCCGGCCGAAAAGGTCGAGGCCCACCAGGTCCATCATTCGTGTGGGGCCCATGCGCATACCAAAGGCCTCGGCTCGCGCCCGCCGACAAGGGCCGGAGCCCCGAACAGGGCTCTCACCTTCGCTCGAAGAAACTCGCCGGAAGAATCAGCAAGCCACAGGCATAAGCGATGAACTCCTTTATGATTAAAAATTGGCGAGTAATGCTTGAAACCACTTTCTGAAACCCTAGCCCAATCCAGCTGTGGGAGCAACTACTGGCACGGGCCTAACCCGGGCGCTCGGTGCCTCACACAAGGTGCTTTTCTCAAAGTTGAAAATGAGGAGCATCAATCGGGGCTTGGGCTGGTTCTGTCTGTGTTTCAGGTTGGTTCAGGTTGGTTTGGGCTGGGATTGCTTGGGGATCAACCAACCAACCAACCAGCCAGCCAGCCAGCCAGCCAGCCAGCCAGCCAACCAACCAACCAACCAACCAACCAGGCCAGCCTGCCAGGGAAGGGCTTTCCGAAGGAAAGAATGTCGACAAGAAACAAGCCTTGAAGCTTACCCTTCCATTCACGTTGCTGTGGAGCCTAGGTCCCTTAAGGAACATGGTGCTTCAGAAGCCCCAGGTTTCATGGTGAGTGCGAAACAAGCGTTTCAAGCAGATCCAAACCAGCTAAACACAAAGATATGGGTCTGTGTCAAAATACGGACACCAATCACGGTGGCTTTCCCTTGGCTTCCCTCGAGAACCACCCCAAAAGGAATGCTCTTGTGTTTCGCCTTTCAACGAACCTTAAAAGGGTACCCCTAAAAACAGAAAAAAGCGCCAACCTACGTTGGTGTTCCCCGCACCTCTGCCGCAGCGTCGATCTGGTGGGGCAGCAAACCTGCGCTGACTTCCGTTTCCCGGTGCCCTGTGGGCCCGCACGGCCGCATAAGCAACCCCCAAAACAGGGCCGATGTAAAAACAAAATTATTTCTGTATATACTGGTGCGCTTTACCCCTAAATAAACATGGAGCACGAAAGGGGGGGCTTAACGGAGACCCCCTAAAACAGGATCTGCTTTTGGACTCTCACTAGCTAAGGCGACGGATGCCCCCTGCACAATTCCACAAGGCAGCCTGAGGTATACACACTTCCAAATGCATCCTTGGCACAAAGCTGGTGCGCAAAAAAGCAAGGTTCGGGTTGTGTTTCGTACATGTTCCACAGCGCGAATTTTAGCCAGGAAACTGCTCAAACAACTGTGTAAATAATCATCTACATCGGCTTACCGGCTTCTGCGTGCTACATGGTGCTGTAAGGTCAGGGTATGTTCAAGCCTGGTCCCTAGACTGTTCTTTTTCAGCACCACTTGCAGAAACGATGCTTTATTTTGTAAACTTGAGCACCAGAACGGTTGTTTGAACAGCAAAACATATTTTAGAACACCAGTGGGATTTGGCCATGCGTATTTTCCATTTTACGTTGCCTCGCGAACGGAACGGGTATTGAACGCAATACGAACGGTATTTCCAACGCCAGATCCTAGGCATGGCCCATGAACGATGTAAAAAGTAATCGCAAAAAGGAGCTGGATTGCCCAAACGGCAAACGCAACACACTCGAGGGATTCCTAGCAAGTGACGTCGGCCACCCAGCGGTCGGTCGGCTCCGCACCCAAGAGCGGCTTTTGTAGCGCCAGTGTTGACATGGCAACACAAGGCAGGCAAAGCGATCATGGTCCTATAACACAAGAATAAAAGTAGCAGTTGTGGGGGGCAGGAGCATATGACATCGAAGGAGAAAGCTCATCAATCACTTGATCAACGATGTGCTTTTTCTAAGGCTGACCCTTGCAACATCCCATGTCTAGCAAAGCGACTCGCTACAAATTGCGCAAGCGCTCAGCAGCAGAAGAGTCATATCTGAGTGTGTACCTGACACCATGGCCATTGCCATGGCAATTGAGAACAAAGGGTAGCCAGGGTAGTTGCTTCTATGTCACGCTTGGAACTGACCCGGCCAACTTATCTACAACTCAAGGTCTGGTTCCAGGGAAGCCTGCCTTCAAAGCATGGTCCAACTATGCTTGGTTCATTGCTATGATTTCCGGAAGTTGACTGTTGGCCACCCCTTCCCCCGTTTTGCTGCCCACTTTTGTTGGGGGCGGGGGCCCAGGGGGGGGTGGGGTAGCATCCAACTTGAGAGACCAGGATTTCACGCACGTTCTTACTCGGAGCCCAATATTGGATCACAAATTTGATTTGGTGTATCGTTTGGTCTGGCTGTGGACAAGGTGTGGCCATGGGTCAAAATCCCGTACCCCCAGTGAACATCCCAATCCCCACTGAAATTGTTTAAAATGGGTGCACCTACCCCAAAATGGGATCCCATTGGTTTTGACCCACAGCCATGTCGGTAAATAGACCACTTGGGCCATGTCGATGGCTCAATGTCCGAAAAAATGCGCAAGCAAATTGCTGGTCACTTGCCCAAGGTGCAGGGAAAAGGTAGCGGCCGAGTGCTTGGACCCCTCCGAACACTAGCTGCAACATGATCCCTCTTTGGTGAACACTCACACACAAATAAACCTGGGAAGTGAATCCACTTTTTGGCCCATATGGCAACCTGTTCTCCAAACAAACCGGCCCTAGCCGTTATCCCACACAAGCAAATACATGATTATCTTATGATCAACGCTTAGGTTGGTTGTTAAACTACCCCGCAACCCCCATTCTACCTATTTGGGCCTTCGTAGTAGCCTCCCCACTAACATGGCACATGAGCGGCAACAAGTCCGGGGTACTCCAATCTGTTCGGACTCTGCTCCAGATTGACTACCTATTCAGAACAATGTTTGCAAGAGACACTTGGCTCATTTGTTTGCAGGCCAGTGAAAAAGAAACGACTTCCCACAAAGATAAACTCAGATGCTCAGTGGCCACGGGAAAAAATGGGCATCTTTCTGGGGCTGGTTGAGTTTAAAGGGGAACCCTTCCCGACCAAAAAAAAAAGAAGGAAAAAAGGGCGCCGCTGGGCAACTGGGTAAAGTCTAAAAATATTACCCAGGAAGCCAAGCACAAACATGTCACACCTTGACCCAGGCCAATTTTTCCTTTCGCGCCTCCCTGGATGAGATGCGTCCAGCCCGAGACATTCATGACCTCGAAGGCACCCACAAGGGAGGGGGAGACGGTACCATTCCATGCACTGAGCTTTTCGTATGCTGGGCGGGTCCTGGCCACCCCCGCTTATTGCTATTTTGTGCCCCCCCCTAAGCAAAAGGTCGAATCATGTCGAATCTTTTGTAGGTTCGATGGTAAAGGCATTGTTTCCGCAAGGTCTAAGGGGCCAAAGACCAGCCGTGCTTGGAGCACCAAGCTCTAGCAACTGAACAGAAACCTCATGGCGCCTTGCACACTTGAGTGGTGAGGGTGATGGGGGGAAATGGGCCCGACACCAACGACACCGACTATGACAACGACGACAGCGGCAACGGCCACGATAACGACCACGACCACGGCCACCTCAACCACAACAACAACCACAGCCACACACACACACAACATCGACAGCATCGGCAGCAGCAACAACACAATAGCACCATCAGCAGCAGCAGCAGCAGCAGCAGCAGCAACAGCAGCAGCAGCAGCAGCAGCAGCAGCAGCAGCAGCAGCAGCAGCAGCAACAACAACAACAACAACAACAACAACAACAACAACAACAACAACAACAACAGCAACAGCAACAGCAACAGCAACAGCAACAGCAACAGCAACACCAACAACAACAACAACAACAACAACAGCAGCGGGTGGGACATAACCCATTCTGTGATACCAAGGTGGGATCCCCTTGCATGCGACTACTTGTCAATTTAGCCACTCACACTCTTTGAGACTGTCCCACGAAAGGCGCCAACAAAACAAACAAAGACAACTTGATAATGGCATGAAGCCAAAGCTCATGCTGGATGACAAATGGGTGTGGCTTCTTTCTTTTTGTAGGGTGAACGGTTTTTGAGTTCAAAGGAGACCAAAAGAAAAACCTTTCCTGATTTGCCCCCAGGTCAGCTTGCAGCCTTTTCAGGCTTCCAGGTAAGAACAAGAAGGCCACATGCGAGACACCTTCCATATACAAGGGGGGGGGGGGAAATGACAAACCCCCAATTTCGGTTGGGATTTGAAGCTAGACTTACACGAAAGCCTTGTCTTTGGGGTAAATGGGCTGATCTACAATAAGCGAGAACGACTTTGCCTTAAGAGGAACCTGAGATGAACACTTGGACCTTCATCACACCAGGAATCCTTCATGGCCTGTGCAAGAGTAAACGGGTACAGCAGCTCGGTTGGTTTCTGCTCCCCTGCTATTTTTTTTACTTTTAGTGGTTTGATGGAAAACCCATTAGTTGGCAAAAGGTTAAAGTCCTAGTATCCAAGCAACATGCACCTAAGTAATCATTCAAGCAAGGTGCTGGCACAAAGCATCTCTGAGTTTGTGTAAGGAAAATACCACAATCTGTAGCAAGTGATGCCAACTAAATGACCTGCGGCGTGGGTGCACTCGTATTGTTTACTGTAGGCAAAAATGCGCAGATAAGCTCTCGGTGGAGGGACCAGGCATGCCAGGTTGTTCAGACCTGACTGGTGGGCAAAATGGGCTCCACCCTTTGGTTGCCAATCAAAAGCTAGAAGCCTTCAGGGCAGCATCTCAACTTACATCTCAACAAATGATGTCCCCTTGAAATGTTAAACCAAAGAGAGGGACGCCTTCAAAGAAACTCTGACTAAACTAATCTGGTGCGGGAGATTGTGAGGATTTGAACAGGAGGACACATGCGTGACTAAGGTTCTTGGGTGGACTATCCCACAGGAAAATTCGAAGGAAACCGCCCCTTTTGGGCCGAATCACAACACGGCCCTTCAGCTCACGCATGTTAGAACACCAACATGGAAATGTTTGGTTCGTGGCATTCCGCTTGAATTAAATAAGCCTCTGAAGATCCCTACTATTCGCTGATCCGGGAGTTTAGCAGCTACTAGTGAGTTCGGCATGGAAGATCAGTTGCTCCGCTTCGCAGATACCGGCTCCAGGCGACGGTCAGCCACGGTGGATCCTTTCGACGGTGGATCCTTTCGACCGGGATGAGCACTCCATCATGCTCCCGCAACCAACAAATCTCATGAAATCTCTTGGTGCGCCGTCTCTCGGAAGAGTCAAGAGATAGCCAGTGATGAGCACGACACCCCAAACAGATATGCAAGGTCGTGCCTTCCTTTGCTGAAATCCTCACATCGAGGCATCTTCACTCAGGTCTCAAAGAAGTAGCAACCCGACTGGCCTAAAGCCTCCACTTCGCGCTTCACAAGTGAGATTGTTCCTCTCCTGATACATTCGAAGTTTCGAATGCCTCACACATTTCAGGGCACCAAAAGCTCGTTTTCCCATGTGCACAGGCTCACGGCGCCAGATGTTGATGGCCATAGTGTCCTCCCAACCCCGCGTGATTATACATATATGTATATATTATATATATATATATGCCCCCCCCCCCCCGCCCCCGCCCTCCTGCCCCGGCAGGGCCTACCTTTCCACTTAGATTCTGCACAGTGTGTCCATTCATCAGCTTCCCTCCGGTGGCTTCGTTTCGTGATTTGGACGTGGGCCACCTTCCCAAACTTTTTAGGTGCTGCGGTTCAAGTCCAAATCCAAACCACTACTCCAAACCACCGAAGGGGTAACCTGACGCGCGATGTATGTCTATGAGATCCCACGGGAATTCCGGCCGTCGACATAAACCCAGAAAAAAAAACACGGAAAACCAACACACACATCGCGGCGATCCCAGGTTTTCTCAGGTTCCAGGCCCGGTTCGCGATGAAGCCGGGACAGTTGCCCACTAGGCAAGTGACCTACGGGACATGTTCCAGGCCCTTCGGGATAGGACCAAAGGGGTGGCAAGCTCCTTTAAGGACATGATCTATTTTAGGGGTTCCTCTGATTAGTAGCTTCCTTTAAAATAATCCGAGGTTGACATCACAGGACAAAAACCATTTCGGGCACCTGAGGTGAATGAAACCCGGGGAAGGTCGTGATTAACCATAGGGCAGGATTTTGTGCCACCAGTATGTGGCTGGGAACCTCAGAAACGCCGTAAGAACCGAGATAAAACCCAGTCAACCTGCAATTGTCCTTCCAAGCAACTAGTCTCTGGTCGATATCGCTTCCCCAACCAAGACCTTGCCGATTTCTTAGAAACTCCCTGTTCTATGATGCCTGGAGAAATATTTGGGCTTCAGGGCATTCTTATCAGGTTGGTTTAGAGGAGAAAAACCGCCAATCTTGGGGTCCCCCGATTTTGACACATACGATTTATCATCATTCAACAAACTAAATACCGCACGATCAATCCTCCAGCTGAATATTAAGTGACAAAGAAAAGATAAATAGAACCCTGATGCCGCACGAGGCAACAAGAACAATCGGAGAAAAACCAACAAACTAACCAAACACAAAACACCGAGAAACCATCCCAAAACACAAACCCAACAACGCCAACCACCAAACCACCAAACCAACCAACCAACCAACCAACCAACCAACCAACCAACCAACCAACCAACCAACCAGCCAACCCGCCCGCCCGCCCGCCCGCCCGCCCGCCCGCCCGCCCGCCCGCCCGCCCGCCCACCCACACACGCACTCGCTGACCGACCGACCGGCCCACCCCACAAACAAAGAAGCAAGCAAGCAAGCAAGCAAGCAAGCAAGCAAGCAAGCAAGCAAGCAAGCAAGCAAGCAAGCAAGCAAGCAAGCAAGCAAGCAAGCAAGCAAGCAAGCAAAGAACATCATGCGTGCCTTCTTCAGCTTGGCTCCAAAGGCCATGGCCTTCGCCATAACCTGCGGCGCCTCAGGAACGGACTGTCCCAAGAATCCCATGGGAAGCCGACTTGGATCTGCAAAAAATTGGCTGTGGGTCAAAACCACTGGTACCATTTTGGGCTAGGTGCATCACCCATTTTAGTCTACTTTAGCAGGGATTGGGATGTTCACTGGGGGTACGGGATTTTGACCCATGGCCATATGACAAAATTGATACTGTTGAGACGATGTGCATAGCCCTTAAGGTGCTACGCTCAATGGCATGGGCATAGAATCATGAAACACATATTTTGGGCTGACATGCCCACCATCTTAATGGCATGGTACACCCAAATGCAATGCTCTTGCCGGACATCTTTTCTTTTTGGTGCCGTGGTTTTGCTGCTTCTCTCGCTTTTGCTGCGTGCAGGGAGCACCAGGCTGGACCTTTCGTCAGAGGAATGCAAAGTCCAAGCACCAAAACTCCAAAAGCTTCAGATGCTTCACATGGGTGTGATGTATTTATACTCTAATCATCCTGAACATCTACAAAAGCGGAGGAGACTCCAGTTAGGAGGCAATCCTGGACGCACATTTTCTGTGCCAAGGTGCCGTCCGAGGTCCGCGAACGTTCCTGACATGGAAAGTCCGTCAATTGGGGACCCCTTATAGGATGGTGCTACAAGGGAAACTACATGGATACCAAGAAAACTCCCAACGAACATGTCACTTCCGTTTGGCTTCCCAATTGGGATCCTCAAACAAACTCGCCACGAGGTTTGTTCATGTAAAGCGAAACAAACAAATAGGATATGTTGATAACCATCCTGAGCCGTCCTGCGCGTTTCTTAAAACCAGGTGCCGCTCAGGTGCCCCTTCTGAACTTCTGATGCCTGTCTTTCTTGCGGACGCCTCCCAAAATCATATTAGGTTCAGGGATTAACACTCTAAGGGCTGATTCCCCCGTTCTTTTCCCCCATCCTTCTCTTTGGAAGCCACCCATTTCCCAGGGATTTGGCCCGGACAAGGATCCCGAGGAAAGGACAACTGCAGCTAGACTTCTGGAAAGGCAAACAAAGTGCCCAAGTTCCCGCCACACAAAGGCGATCATTTCAAAATCTGAAACCAAGGAGCCCCAAATCAGGAAGCTTCATCACAAAATTAGGTGCAACATTCAAAACACTTCAAGGGCTTTATCCGAGCTTGATGAGTACAAAACAAAGCATAACAGCAACAAACACCCAACTTTCTTTGCCCATCAAGGAACTCCCCGAATGGGTTTTTTTGCCTTGGGCGAGCTCGCTTTGTGCTGTTTTTGAAGAGACGCCTACCACTGACCCCAATTAACACTGCGGCAAATGGTACCCTCTTCCCTAGGAACACGTCCTAAAGCAATGGTTGAAACATATCATGAGTTTACCCATGGCTCAACACCTCTCAATTAAACGGAAAAAAAAGGCCAGCCACATGGAAAACCACATGTTTCCGTGTTTTCACTTCAAATCTCCGAGAGGCCCTTTTCAGGCAATTTTGACGGGGTTGCACAAGGCCCAACCAGTCCCCAAAAGGGTCTCTTTTGCTACCCTATTTGGGTACTCTGAGAGGGAAAAGGCAACTCAATCATTCAATCCAGGTTCGCCTCAAAATCGCTTCATATTCTGGAGCAGACCAACTATGAGACATAGTCTGAATATGTTATTGGTGTAATGTTGACCCCGGATCAATAAACCCATCCTGTAGGGCCGTGCTCCCTCCAAAAGTGGTCCGTCAAAATCAATCGGGTTCTGCTTCCGGGGTCAATATTGAGAGTTGGGGCCAGGATCCCAAGCCAAAGTCAGGCTGTTTAGAGGAACCTTGGGCGCCCTTTGACGTACCCGCAATTCTCCACGCATCAAAATCATGATCTGTCTCCAAAGCTTCAGTCTCTTAAAAAGGAAAACATCTTTCCGATGATACATTCCCTCACTTGCTGAGTGGATGGCCCAAAAAAAGTTCAAACTTTATATTTACAACTAAAATGGTCTTCCCAAAAAGTTTAAAGTTCATGAACTCAGGAAGTTAGTTCCATTTAGACCCAACAGAACATGCAAGGTGTTACACGCTTTCTGGACCCAAGTCAGCCAAGGCTCTCGAGCAAAGGCATCACATTCGCGGGGGAGAAGAAGTGACAGCCCACTACGTCCTATGGGCTGGAGGCAGGCTCGAAATTTCCGCACCCTCGCCGCCCAAAAAAACAAACAAACAACAAACACAAACATGAATCACAAGGGCACATTTTTCAGGGGTTGAGCCTTGAAGATTAGAATCGGTTGCACTTTCAGAGGGACGCGAAGGGAGTCTGTGCCCTACAGCTACGAAGGGATGCGCCCTTTTTCAAACATACTTTGCCAAGAAATCCTCCTCCAGTGTTTGTGCCACTGCCCTTTGTGGATGTGTTTTTTGGTGCTGGCCAGAAGGAAATCCAGCATTTCGTATTCAAATCCAGCATTTCGTAGCAACATATATTCCTATTCAATACTGATAACAATAGCGATCATGGCGCAAAATCATCGATGCGGACTCTTTTGAGGCAAAGCGAGTGTATTCGGGGTCCGTGCCATACCGGATGACTGGCGAGAAAAAAAGGTCCTCTCTTTACGTGTAAGTCGCTGACTTATCATAGAGCCAACATGCTTGGCTCATGTAAATATGGCTGTTGGTCCAAAACAAGTCCAACAATGGAACCCAGGAGAACGGAAACGTGAACTAACACACTAAAACCTGCGGTCCCCTGGTGGCCCTGGTGGTTCAATTTGGACCCATACTTAGGATGTAGTTGTGAGTACACATGACCAGCGCCCAAAGCCCATTAACATTTGGTTCTGCCAAGCATATCACGGTGTACCTTTGCCAATCCAAATAAACCAGGCAACTAAGCCTACTAATACTAAATTGGTGGCCATGGGGACCAAACGTTTGCACCATTCTTTGGTAATATATTTCAAAAGGATACCCGCCTTTGCCTAAAGGGCCTGGCACAAAAGGTGATCAGCTTCTGTAACCTTGAGAAAACATGGGCCAAAACCGGCAAACCAAAAGGTCAGATCCGGTCGCGTTGTTTTGGGCAACTGAGCCTCCAAAAGGAAGACCTCTCGGAGAGACCATAATGTGGATGGCCGAAATCCGTTCGCACCACTTTGAAACCATACTTGAAAACATCGTGTCTCGATTTTTACAGGGGGTCGAATCATTCCCTTGGGTTTCTGAACGGTGCGAAATGGATTTGGGCCATCCACCCTTGGTTGACGTTGGAAGGGGAGCAACAATTTATTTCTTAGCAACCAAGTGGGGGTTTCCCACTAAACCACAATAAGCAAAAATGTAAAATGTTTCCCAATAACAACCATCCACAGGCGTGGGGAGAATGGGCTCCAATGGCGCGCGCCTGCGGCCGCTTGGTGGCCTCCGCGATGCTGTCGATGTTTAGGCCGCTGGTGTTGGAAGCGAGCACGCAGCCTCTCGAGTTGCTTTTAGGAGCAGTCAGCACGGCAACGAGAAAAAACTGGGTGTCGATTGGTGGTTGGTTTATATAAACGGGGTGTCATTGGTGGTTTGGTGGTTGGTTTTCCATTCAACTCATGAGTTGCTCATTTTTAGTAGGGGATTAGTTTGGATAGCCCAGCAAAATAACTACACTCCCATCCTTTTCACATGGAACCTGACGAACGGGACCCGGTCCCTTTAAAAGGATTGTCTAATCCAGGACCCGCCGAACGTCAGGTTCCATGTTAAGTGGTGGGAGGGTATACAAACTCGGTGTCATTGCTTCAGAGAGCCCCAAAATGCTGGTTCTTCGTTTGGTTTCCCTTGAAAAACCGACAACAAAGGGTGCCCTCAGTCAAATCAAGACACATCGAGATGAGTCCAGTTGAACCAAGGTCAGTTGCTCCAGTTACGCTTGGCCCAGGTGGTCCAGGCAGCTGCGCGCAGAAAAGGAGGCGCTTCGCCTCAAGTTTGGGGACCAGAAAAAGCGCCTCAAAAAGAATGAGTCCATGTTACACCTGGTTGGCTCAGCTGAACACTGTCGGTCCAGCTGAACACTGTTGGGCCTGTTTTAATTGTGGGGCTCGAAATGGTGATACATTGGGACCAAACGTTGAAACGTGCAATGACGTCAACGAAATGTTGGCTTCTGAAATCGATTAGGTTTGCGGGTTTGGGCAAAGAGCGTGAGTAATTTCTGAAAAGTCCATTGCACCCAGTTAGTCCAGTTGTTCAAGTTGAACCCAGTGGGCGCAGTTGTGCAAACAGTCCCACGCCTGAGCCAACCCTGCTCCACCTGTAAATCAGCTCGTTTCAGTGTTTCTCCTGTATGTAAGGCCTCCATCTTTGGTTGGGACCAAACGTTGGAACTTAGAAACGCAAAAACGTGCTGCACAGGTCTCATTGAAATGTTAGTTCCAGAACGAGTCGGTGTACGTTGAGTTTGTGGGTTCGAGCACAGCATGCGAATTTGGAGCTGTTTCACCTCGGAGCCCTTCAAACACTCACGGTCCTGTTGCCTGGTTCTCACTTGCCCAAAGAACCTGGGAATAAAAGGTTAACCTTTTGGGACCTCTACTAAAAATGGACCAACAAAGGAAAACCAAAAGGTCAAAAGGTCGTCTTTGAACAACTGAGTGTTTGTTTTCACAAGTGAACGAAGGAAATGAACCGGAGGGTAGCCAGTTGTGGTGAAACACAGGCGAAGCACGTGGGGGTTCCTTGCATGAGTTTGCACGAAATGGGGAACAACATACTGGAAGGATTCTTGTGGGTTACCTGGTCGCCGCCAACAAAGGCACACCCACAAGCCCTCTTGAAAGACCACCAGCCCCAACCTCAAACCTCAAATTGGCCCCAAAGTCCACGCGAATGGTCTAAACCTCTCACTTCGGGATCCTGAAAAGCACCGAGGCTCCGGGTGGAAGGAACCGAGACCAGCGCACAAACCTGATCTCTGTGTTTGTGTGTCTGTTTGTGTCTTTTGTGTGTTTGTGTGCGTGCGTTGTGTGTGTGTGCAGCGTGTTGTGCGTCTGTGTGTTGTTGAAAGTTGGCTTAAATGGCAACCAAACGGACAACTAAATGCCAATGATGTCCTGGGTATTTCTCACAAAAATGGTGACCCTGAAATTTCTCAAAAATGGTGACCCTGAAGCACGGATTCCAAAAAAACAACTTTTGCTTTAACCAACCGAAGATGAGGGGAAAAAGGGTCGCCAACTCGGGACCAGTGAGAATGCGAGCTCCTTTGGTTCCCCTCGGCCTGGTTTGCAGACCCGGTCCAGCTCTGCGAAAATCTTCCGCTTGAGGTCCATATTTTCGAAGACCGCCTGGTCAACGCTTAGCCGCACCAGGAATTAGGTCCTCCAGATTTGAGAGGTTAGAATAAGAGTACCAACTTTTATGTAGTCTATTTTAGTAGGGGAACCCTCCCCAAAAAACGGGTAAAAGGGCACTACTGAGGGACCTAGACAACTGACAAATTTTTGGACGCGGCAAATACAAAAAGACAACCATTCAATCCAGGCGAATGGAACAGGGAAGACAACACTTGGCAACAAAGGGCAAAGGTGTAAGAAATCTGTAAGTTTCTATCCAGGTTTATCTGTGGGTTTAAACACAGAGGGTCACAACTTTTTTTGGACATAGCGATTCAGTTGTCGGCCTCTTTGCTTGGGGAAAAAGCAACCAACCCCCTGGCTTCCGTTGAAGAACGCTCACAGCATCGTCACACCTGGTAAACCCCAATTGGCTTGTTGCCAGAAACATATGAGTAGCGAGCAAACTCCTTTACTAAACTCAATTTTCGGAACTTGGGTGGCTCCCTATTTTCGGTGAATTGTTCGGTGAAAAAAAAGGCGTCTGTAGTATCGCAATTTTGGGTGGTATAGCTTTTTGCGGGCGTCTGACTACTTTTTTTGCCAGCCCCACTCCCCGAATTTCATCGAAGACTACGACTTTTTGTCGGATATGGCACGAAAAGATGGACTCACGTGAGCTGCGATCGCGGACACCTCACGTCCAGCGAGAAGCGAAGAAACAAGGCGCAGGCGGGGAAACAGTTTGCCTCCATTTGCATAAAGCCCCTTGGAAAAAACAAAAACAAATCCCATAGTGACATATAGATTCCCTTTAAAAGCAAGAGGGGGAAATAAACAATATTCTTGAGCAAATGGAAGTTTGGCCCACCTAAAACTTGGGCCACCCAGTTCCGTGGTCATTTGGGGCTCCAAATCAACTTGTATGACGCATGTTTAGTCCCCCTCTGCCGATGAATGCCAATGCCAGAAGCCACTTCTTCAAGAGGGTGTAGAGAGCTGTACAAAACAAACCGGAACACGGAACAAGTCGGGCCCCGTTTTGATAGGTACAGGCTTTAATAGACAAAGGAACCTTGGGAGCACAACTCATGTTGCCTGCAACGTAACCCCCCCCCATGTCCAAAAAATACAAAAAACAACAACACAATTCTCTGCACAACCTACCACAAGGTGTGGCAAACAGAACTCCCAGACTCATGGGTTGCTTGGAATACATGCAACAGCCTTGAGGATAACCGTATGCTTCCCCTGGCAATGTGTTCGTTCAATCTGTAAAAAACCAAAGTAAAGACTTGACGATGACGTTTCAGTGGGAGCAGTATGGAAGACACGTTCCAAGGTCCAAAGCATTATAGGATATTGTACAGGGCTCTGCACTTTGGTCCTTGCGAATTGCTCTAAGCTGCTGATTCGCAGAACAGCTTCACGGGCTTCATGGTGGGCGTCGCTTTAAATGTAAAAACTCAAACTTGTCAGTGGAAAACATTTCACCCTCTTGGGTTCATTGAATGGACACCAAACACCAATGTGTGGTTGTTTGTTCTATCAGAGCACCATGCCAAATTAGTAAAGGAGGAACCCGACACCTCCTGGCGCTGAAAAGGTCCAGGCGGGTCCAGGTCCAACCCCAGAACTTCTGAAAAAAAAGAGCTGAACGATGTGATCCGTCTATGGCCAAATAGTTCTTGGGCGGGACGCCCTTGTGCATCAATATCCTCTTGGACAAGAGGTAATATTGACGGTGGCTCACAGGCCTGCGTGTCAGGGAACATCTGGAAGCAGTTCAAAGCGCAAGCAATGTGAATCGGTGATTTCTGGGGCATCTAGTTGTGACGAAGTCACAATCACAACTTGGTATCAAAGGAGAAGCCTACCCAAAGCAATGGTAAACAATTGACGGGCAAGTGCCTGCTCCAATTTCTGGGTGGGACTGCTACCGCTACCTGTTGGGTGCTGAAGAATATATACACAGCACCCCCCCCGTCAAAGAAGAGGGTCGATTCTGGGTTTTCGTTTGCCTTCAAAAGGGGTTCCCAAAAGCAAAGCAGACCCGGTGTGAACTGGAGAGGGGTCCTTTTGAAAGCAATAGTCAAAGCAGTGCCATCTATTATATCAAAGCATAACCAGACCCACCTGTGGACAGCTGTGAACTCAGGGGAGTGACAGTCTCCAAAAGTTGGTGCTGGCTATAACGTAACAGGGAACCACCTCAAAAACGATGGGTGGGCATTGACATAAATGCCTACTCAAATGATGTCCGAAGAGTCCAACCACTTTAGATTCACATCATACCAATTGAGTCACATGAAGGTGGTAACTTGCAAGTGACGACTGACTCATACAGAAGAGTACTACCTCCATGTCCACCATCAGGTCCAATCACATACCCAACTGGGTTCCTTTCGAATGCTGCGATCGGAACTTTCCCGCGGCATCGCCTCCACCACGATGTCGCAGTGGCCCAAGGAGTCATAGGAGGTGCTCGGAGTGATGCTGGCCAAAAGGCCATCCACTTGAGCCTGGCATGCGTGCGACAACGGGACGCGAAATGGGCTGGACGTGGATTGGTGTGTTTAGGGAAAAGAAACACCACCCTTTCACACATCACAACTACAGCAAGGCCACATCAGCATAGATCTGCTGCATGTCTACTCGTGATTGGTCGCCGCAAACATGCCAAAGGGACAAAACAAGAACTCAGAATATGAAGTTGATCGAATCTGATCGCATTGCTAGATTTGTATGTGTGCACCTTCTTTTCAGGGTACCATTTTGGGTTTCAAACGGAAAACAAAAGGACCGATCACAATTTCGGGGATTCGATTCTTATTTTGAGACACCCCTAAGGAGCAACCGAGGGGAATTGCCTGCGACTTGCTCTTGCGCTCCACGCTCCGCGCGTAGTTCTTCTTGATGGCCTTGAAGTCAGCGATAGATGTGGAACACCGCGAAATTGATTGACGTGATTGACGTGCCCAGAGGTTTCCTTGAAGGACAACTGACAGTAACTTTCAACACTGGGTGATTTAGAACGCTTGCTCACTTGAGTCGATTGGCCCACAAAAAGTCCAAGCTTGTTGCTTGCCACCACTGTCATCAGAAGGATCTAAGGGAGTGGATAGCTTGGAATCGCCAAATCCAAACACCGGGAAGCAAAGCCAAGTGTTTCGACTCTTCGACGTGGAAGATGGTGCCCCTTTCTGCGATTCCAAAGTCATTGCGGGATTCCAAAGTCGCTTCTCCCGGCGATTCCGCTGTCACTATCTCAGGGATTCCCTTCTTCAACTCAAAGATCAGGTGGCTCGTCGCGACCTCGAACCGACCACATTGCCCAACCGTGCTCTGCAGGGCTCGGCCGACTGTTTAAACATGAACTTCAACACCCCATTTATCGTGAAGAACTTCCATTCGGTCCGTACACAAAAAACTACGTGTTGCTGCAAGAGGGAAATGAAGGACACCATTTCAATGCCAAAGAGGCAGAAAAAAAAAGGTGAGCATATATGGCAATGTCAGATGGTCTACTGCCTGGCTGGTCAAACGCTTCAGCAAAAGGTCCCTATTCAGAACCCCGCCCTGTGCCCCGGTTGCTCGATTTCACAGGTTGTCACACAAAAATGGCTCCAACAAGGCATGCCCTGTTTGATCCACCCTCATGTAGGCGTTACGAACCCCCCCCCATAACACCACGCAAAACGTTCCAACATGTTGGGCCAACTTTGCTGGGTGTTGGGAACTCAACCTGAGCTTGGACAAGGGCAGTCATGCCCCTGTCGAGGTTCTTTTGGTCGATATCCAGCAGCACAACCTGCAGCTGGAAAAAACAGATCGCTACTTTCTTCCTCGGAAGAACACTGTCTTGGCGAAACTCCCACTGGCCCTTGCGAAACAAGGCACTCATTCTGTTGATGGTCGCTTTGTAGTAGAAAGCCAATGGAAAACAACACGGAATGGTGCCGCCAAACTTCTGCAGGTGAGGCGAACTCTGGAGTTGTATGCGCAGCGGGAATCAAGCACAAAGAGCACTGATCATGTGGTTTTATGCCGGTGGACGACATACAGTAAAGTATACATTATTATATAGAAAGAGAGTAAGAGAGAGAGAGAGAGAGAAATAATAGTTTTCTATACACATTGTATACATATATACATTCCCTAGTGGTAGTAGGCAAGGAGAGGTAGCAGCCTGGCACCCGTGAAAATGGCTGGTGTCCGAAGTACTGCTTGAAACCGCCCGAAATAGGGTATATATAATATATATAGCTTCCCGAGCAGATCAGGTGAGCTCCTTGTCTCTTTTGCGTGAGGTTGCCTGAGAGGCGGCCCTCTTGGAAATGGTTGCAACCAAAAGCAAAGCAATGGACAGCCAGATGCCCCTACCACCAAAAACCAGGAATCTCTCGAAGTGTAGATGCGGTTTTCCTGGTACCAGGGGCGCCGCCCCGACTGGAGGGCTTACTCATGGTCCACCTTGACTGCCGAATACCCGGGTCTCGCAGCGCCATCCTGTGCTTACCCCCACTTGGATTTGAATTATATTTGGTGAGTCTCAAAATAAGGAGGCCCCCCCAAAACTGGGAAATGTCCCCTTTAACTTTGACTCCTAAGGAACCCTGAAAAACACAGGCCCCCCGAAAACTGGGAGGCATGTTCTCTTTGACTCCTAAGGAACCCTGCAAAGCACCTTGGGTTCGGTTTCCTCGGGCTGTTTGTATGTCACCAAACTCATCGAGGTCGAATATAACACGACACAAGGGCGGAGAGGATAGCCCTCCTGGCAAGGGCGCCGTATCTTGGGTTCCAGGTCGGTTTGCTGGGGGAAAACTTCAACTATGACTATAGTGCGTAGCAATGGGTTAGCACACCCAACTAATGGGCACACTTTGCAGGAGAGTTTGCGGGACATGGGTGGGAAGTTCCACAATTGGTGGGCCTTGTTCCTACTGATTGGTTACCGATTGTACTGTTGACCCCTGACTGATAAACCCCCAGGTCTTAATCCGTCTCTGTCCCCCTGGAAGAAAGGAGGGCCGAAAAAAACAACCAATACACATACTAACAAGGGGGAGGGTAATTAACCAAAAGAATGACCGCCTTTTTGGGGCCTCCCCTAAAAGCATGCGCCACCTATAGCTTTGGATAGGACTATATGGCCATGGGTCAAAATCCCGTACCCCCAGTGAGCATGCAAATCCCCACTAACATAGACTAAAAAATTGGTGGTGCACCTACCCCAAAATGGTACCATTGGTTTTGACCCACAGCCGTATAGGTGCCTTGACGACGAGGCAAGGCGCGCGGGCACAGGAGAGCCGGCCTTGATGCCATTCTCTGCACAGCACATGGCAATGCCGCTGCCCATCCTCAGTGCCCAAGTGGTTGGGCTGCCCTCAGATCCCCTGCTAAAAGTTTAACTTTAAGTAGGTTGATTACATGGAAATCCCCACTTATAAACCCTGAAAAGCTAAAAAGGCTGAGGGGATGGCTGGGAGCCACCAACGTGGTTGGTGTCCGGTTGGTTTCCTTTGAAAGCAACAAGAAGGAGTACCATCAAAAAGCAGTCACACCCATTTGTTCAAATGGGGTAGCCAGCCCAAGATGGGAAGTTGTCCATCGTTTGCCCGAAAAGGGCAGCCTCTCATGTCTGAGTGGGTGTGTCTGTTTTTAAGGGAGTCCACAGACCCTCACCTGGGGGGCAACAACATAGTTATCCCCGGTTTCGGCACCTTGGTCACCAACCAACGTTTGACATTTTTTTTGCTGGGATAGGCAGGGAATGGAATGAACCGTGTTGGGTTTCCCTGAAAGGAAATCAAATCGCGCATTGTTTACATCGGGGTCTATCGACCAGCAAGTTTTCGGGACCAAGTTGAAGACACTTGCGTCACTCCAATCTCGAGCCCGGGCAGGGCTGACGGCCTGGAATCCCCCATAGGAATTGGCAGGGCCGCGTGATTTTTTTGATTTAGTATTCCTTTTGTCACGCGCGAGTAGGTGGCTCTTCCATGGTGTGTAGGTGGCTCCTAAAAAAACACGGGTTGTGGAAAATGTTCGTACCAAGCTCTGGACCATGGATTGGTTTTGGTACGATGGACTGCGCGCTCCAATACAGAAAATTGAACACATAGAGTTTGGACGTTTTGTTCTTCTTGAGGGTCACGTTACAAGGGAAGCTGTGGGGTCTGGAGGGGTTTTAGAGGCTTGTTTCAAGGTGTTTTCAAGATCCTTTCTGTCCAGCAGCCTCAATTTAAATCTGGCCTTTAGAAACCTTCTAAGCACGGAACCACCTAAATAGATTGCCCGCCCAACTTTTTGATGGCGTGTTATTTGGGATTGGGGAGGCCCCCTGGCGGGGTGTTTCCAAGCAAGCGGCGCCCCACTCACTGCCCACAGCTTGATACTTGAAGGCCGGCGTTCTCCCTGCTCATCTTTCAGGAAAAGGTCCATCCCGAGACAAGTTTCTTAAAGACCCCGATTCGGATCTGCAGAGCGGGGAATGGGGGGCGGAGGGGCAACAGCCTTGCGCATGTGCAAGCCAAGGGCGCAATGTGACGTGGCCTCGCGTATGGATGCTGCATCCAACTTGATCAACCCAAGCTTAAATATTTTGGCAGGTTCTTCCAATGTCTGAAGGATGCACGTGAGAATGCACCTGGCCACGTCTCTTAAAACCTGCAATATATTTACAGCAAGATGAAATTCATCGGCGTCAAATAGGTTTAGGTGTACGTCCAAACTGTCAATAGAAATCGTGTGGGCGCAAATAACTTGACAGGGGTGTGTCTTAAAATACAAAGACACCCACAGTTTTGGTTTTTCTCTCTTGGCATCCCTTGAAACCCAGCAAAACAAACTCGGTTGCTCTCTGCTCCACTGCTAAAAGTTTAACTTTTAATGGTGTAATGGAAAACCCATTAGTTGGCAAAAAGTTGTTCAGTCCTAACATCCTTTGCCAAAATTCGCCAAACAAAAGGCACCTTCAAAAGAAACGACACACCGACCATTCTGGCTGTACCTTCCCCATTCTCTTCAGGGATCCTTCTCTTCAAAGAACAGATCCGTGGGAAAATGGGTGGTTTCTAAAGAGAACGATGGGTGAAGAGAACGGGGAATCAACCCTTAGAACCATGCCGAACGTTCCGCCAAATTTTCGGCGCAACGCCGAGCGTCAAGCCGGCGCCCACGATGCCACAGGTGCCGGGCGCCGCAGCCTTGTCCAAGCCTGCATGGATCCCCTGGGCCTATGGGGTACACGGCAAACCATATGGCCATGGGTCAAAACTCCGGTTAGCCCCCAGTGAACATCCCAATCCCCACTAAAATAAACCAAAATGGGTGGTGCACCTACCTCAATATGGTACCATGCGTTTTGACCATAGGCTCCCCTGCCCTGGGTGACCTTTTCCATAGCTGTTTTTGGGTAACTGGGGCAAAATCAAATTCCAGACACATCTATTCTGAACCAACACCTAAAAAGGACAACTGAGTCATATCAAAACCTGGTATTAAAATGGTCTACCCAAGACTATGTAAAGAATTAAGAAGGCGGCCGCAGCTATTTATGGTTGGGATTGTCCCCTACAACCTTCATCTACCTGAGTTTCAATTGCGTATGTGTCAAAACAGGCGGACCCCCTACATTTGGGGGTGGTTTGCGTTTGGTGTCCTTTTTCTATAACACCATGCCCGTGTGTTCAGATTCTGTTTCATATCTAGTCTACCAAGAAACAGGACATGTGTTTTGGTAGGAGAAAGACCCAAGGCTACTCCAAACACTTTCGCGGTTCTAAGGGTATCGGTCAACCCCACAGCAGGTTCCGCTGCTCCAAACGCCACAATTGTTCAACCGCACACACAAGTGGGTATGCCCAGGGAGGGTCGTTTATCTCCACAAATCTCCAGTGGCCTGGGCAACAAACTCTGGCGCCTTTTGATGTTTGTTACCTTCATTTGCGTTTTGTGCCCCTGGAAAAGAAACACAAACAACACAGATTTCCAGTAGGCTCTCTTGAAATAGTCGTGACAAATAAATCGACGGTTGTGGTAGCTGCTTTTTTGACTCAAGCCCACAAAACAGAATTGGGGGCACTGAACCGACATTTGCCATACGGGTCAAGCTGTTATGTCAACTCACCCACCACCATCAGCGAGACAAATTGAACATTGCTGCTTGGCTTTTCAGGGCTCCTCATATTTGCCAAATTGATCAACCTAGTAAAAAACAACACCCACCTGTTAAAGGTGATGTGGAAAAACCTCGCCATTCACCTCTCGGGCTCTCCCAGCAGGGCGCTCAAGCGTTAAAACAGCCCCCAACTCAACGGGGACTTGCGGCCATGGCGGTGGCGCACGCAGCCTGCCCTTTCGAAGTACACTCATTGAAGAGGATGTTCTTGTTTAAACAACAAGGTGTTGACTTGACATGGGTGTGTCTGAAAATAGAAAGACACCCAAAATGTTGGCTTTTTCATCTTGGCATCCCTTAAAACCCACCAAGCAAAAGGCACCTTCAAAGAAACGGCACACCCACTGACTCCTCCAGTTGAGAGGTTTGTTAATAAGGGTACCCGAATTGTTTTTCTGTCGTCTATTTAGTAGGGCAACCCTCCCCCAAAAAAGGGTAAAAGGGCACTACTGGGGACCTAGACAAGATTCAGCCATCAAAAAGGCAAATAGCTGAAAACCCGAATTTTTCATTTGTTTAATCAAAGCAGCTCATTTGTTGAAAAGATAGGTGGGGTGAACAAGAAGACACCTACGAACCATTAGCGTGGACCGGACCCGCCCAAGTTCACAGACGGCCTGGGACCTTCTGGCACTGGCGCTGAGCAAAGAACATGTACCTGGCAAACAGAAAACTTGGCAAATTGGCCGCTGCGCTAAAAGTTCAACTTGTTGCTCCCGTATCGCTATGGTTGGTAGAGATATCGGTCTTAGACGATAAGCAAAGAACATGAGGAGCACGCAAAACAGGCCCAAGCGCTTTTTTCAGGGCCATTCAACTTGTTTGCCGGCTAGGAAGCAGGAAGACACATTTTTTATCCAACAATACAGGCATGTTCGGCATGCAAAATCAATGAAACAAGATTCTCGCACAGCAAGGACCAGTACAAATGCTAAGAGTTCTTGTGTTGAGATCAATACAGGAGGCCCCAAATCCCGCAAGTCCCATCGCGATTGCTATTGGCTTTTCGTTGGTGATCCCTGTGGCTTACTCTGTTGGTTCCATTCCATCCTTGAATAATCCCGTTCCAAACCTTGGCCAAAGCTAACTATGCAAACTGCAAAGATCCCACGCTACAGCGCTGGCCTACAATGAAACAGGGCATGCCTACCCGTGTCATTATTTGCGATACTTCTAGAATTGATCAAACCCGCCTAACAAGTTCAAGGGAAACACACTGGCCGAAAGAGCTTTCCCCAGTTTCTGACTTGGACAACCCTCACTTGCCCAAAGAGCCTGGGAATAAAAGGTTAACCTTTTGGGACCTCTACTAAAAATGGACCAAAAAAGAACAACCAAAAGGTCAAAAGGTGAATTCGCTTTGAACAAATCGTGGGCTGAGACACGGGGCCCGGCTAAACAGGAGGACAAAAACAAACGAACGAGGCCCAGATGTTGGGCGATTCTCCGTGGGCTTTAATAAACTCAGATGCCAGTGGCCACCGGAAACAAAAAGGGCATCCTTCTTTGGTTGGTTGAGTTTAAAGGAATCGCCAACAAGGTTGAAAACAAAAAACGTAATCCGCCGGGCAAGTGGGTAAAAATTGGGCTCCGAAATCGGATGCGATCGGGTCCCCCCAGAGCATTAATTTTCCGTGAGCCGAGTGGCTGCAGAGCTTGTGCTTGAGGACCCACCATCAGCTTGCCTTCAGACTGGGGCTTGCAGTTTTTGTTGCCAATCCATGAGGAACCTGTTCTTGGTTTCCAGGCAACAAGTTTTGCAGCCAGGTTTGCAATGCGATCCTTTCAATTGAAACGAAGAGGGGATCTTTCCAAAGGGAGGGTTCCCCCAGGCTGCCCAGCAAATTATGTTTTCAAAGATTCCGAGAACGGATTCTGGAAAGGGTTCTCCTCGAACCTTTGCGAGGGAGGGAGGGGGTGCGGGACGCCGGATCACACGCTCCAAAGTTCGATCCGAAAGGGACAAGCACCCAACCAGCTCCTTTAGGCCCACTTTGGCCCTGGCAAAATTCGGAGAACTCCACCTTCATCGCATCCTGAACTAAGGGCTCAAGACAAACGGCGAACTGCATTGAGTGGAACAAGGCTGCAGGTTTCAGGCTCTCTTGGCTGGGACGATGAACATCCTGAAACAACAGATCTCAAAGGCTGGCTGTATGTCAAAACCGCTGCCCGCCTTTGCAGACGGTAAGATGGAACCTATTGGGCCCCTTTGTAAGTACGCATCCTTTTGCCGGGGAACTCGTAGTTGAAACCAACAACTTTTCGGAGTCCCGAGTTCCGATGTTGTTGCCTCATCAAGGCCTAAGGGCCTGCTGGAAGAAGCAGTAGGGGCGCAAATCAGTTCCCAACAAAGTCCAAACCCGATATTTGCCACTGAAGTTCACGAAAGGCATCAAGCCAGAAACTTGGGAACGCTTAACAAAGCATGTCCGACCAGCATACCGCCAAACAACAACACGGAACCTGACACATACACACACACATACACACAAACAAACAAACAAACAAACAAACAAACAAACAAACAAACAAACACACAAACAAACAAACAAACAAAGAAACAAACAGCCAAACAAACAAACAATCAACCGACACAAACAAACAAACAAACAAACAAACAAACAAACAAACAACCAACCCAACCAACCAAACAAACAAACAAACAAACAAACAAACAAACAAACAATCACACAAACGAACAAAAACAAACAAACAAAAAACAAACAAACACACAAACACACACACAAACACGCAGACACAGACAAACAGACACACAGACACACAGTCACACAGACACACAGACACACACACACACAGACACACACACACACCTGCACACACCCACACACACACACACACGTAAAACCACACAGACAGCAACACGGACACACAGACACACAGACACACACACACAAACACACACACACAAACACACAGACACACAGACACACAGACACACAGACACACAGGCACACAGACACACAGACACACAGACACACACACACACACAGACACACGCACACACGCACACACGCACACACGCACACACGCAGGCGCAGGCACACGCAGGCACACACGCAGGCACACACGCAGGTGCACACACGCAGGCGCACACCCAGGCGCACAAGCAGGCGCACACGCAGGCGCACACGCAGGCGCACACGCAGGCGCACACGCAGGCGCACACGCAAGCGCACACGCAAGCGCACACGCACACGCTCACACGCGCACACGCACACACGCACACACGCACACACGCACACACACACGCACACACCCACACGCGCACACAAAAACACACACAAAAACACACACACACAAAACACACGCAAAAAACACACACACACACACATGACACACACACACACACACACACACACAAAAAAAAAAACAAAAAAAACAGACACAACAAACACACACACACACACACACATGTTTGTACTGCGTTTTACAGGATTCCGAGGGATGCTTTGTATTATGCTCTTGGATTACACACTTCCCAAGAGTTTGCAAAGGCGCAAAAAAAAACGCCCGCCCAACGCCAGCACAAGAAACAAGGGCGCCATCATTGGGGCCTAACAAGGCCTCATTGGGTTGTGTTTGTTCCGCTTCCCTGTTTTCTGGTTGTGCTTGTTCCGCCTTCTCACGGAACTCCACGAGTGGGAGCTCTTGACAAAAAGAACAAACTGCGGGGAAGCAAGTCGAAACGGCATATGTATTGAATAACACGGCTTCATCTGAAACAGCCCACCCGCAAAACACAAACATCATTGAAGTTATAGTCTTCGGTGCATGGGAGTTTTGCGTTTTTTGGGGGAGCCTCCTTTTGGTTGGTTTGCATGGGACACCCAAGAGGAACCTCATCATCTTATGGCTCCGCATATTTATCGGGATGCAAATCTGGTTGACCATCGTTTCAGAAGGCAAAGATGCAAGATAGTTGAAGGCAACACTGAAGAAAACTAAACCGACGTTCAACCCCTGTTTGTCAGTTTCAGCTCCAGGTGAGAAATCCACTTCTCATCATAAACTCCCCGTTTTAAAGGAAAATACACAACAAGTCATTCCAAAGACCCAAGGGTAGAGCTGCCAAAGTCCAGTTTTGGTTCAAATCCACCGAACTGGTTACGCCCATGTCTAAGAAAGCTCCTAGCTCCGAAAGTATCCCTCTCATTTGCTGTTTTTCGATACCAGCTTAACGACCAGCCAAGGTGTGGCTCTCCAAAGAAGAGGGTCTGTCCGAAAGGTACTGAGTTCATGGACTGAGTTCATGGAGTTCATGGGCTTTTGGGATCCCAAGAAAGGTGGGTAGAATCTGTGCCTCAAAGTCAAAGTCACACCCTGAGTTCCGACTGACTGTCATTTGTTGAGTTGGGGCCATGGACTTAAACCCAAGAAGTGGGAAGACCGGTTTAGGGGAACACCTAAGTGAGCAAAGGTTCTTGAACTGGAAACCAACA
Source organism: Effrenium voratum (assembly GCA_963377175.1). Lineage (NCBI taxonomy): Eukaryota > Dinophyceae > Suessiales > Symbiodiniaceae > Effrenium > Effrenium voratum. Next base: position 919,040 of record CAUJNA010001001.1, on the reverse strand, counting down.
GGAATCCAGCTGCACCCCAGAATTTCGTCCCCAAGCCCAACGCTTCGTTCGGCGTCGGCAGCTTCGTCCTGGAAGTCCTGGGCGACGGCGGCCTCCACGCAGCTGATGATGGCCTGGGGCGCCAGCTCCCCCTTCCGCGACTTCGCGTACTCCTCGAGTCCGAAAAACGCGCGCGCGCCTTTCGCGCCGTCGCTTCGGAGTGCCGAGGAGGGCGGCTTGCGCAGGCGGCGCGGGAGGCGAGTCGGGGCACCAAAAAAGGAACACCACGGCGGGTGGGCAAAAAAAAGGGTAACCACACAAATTGGGTTGTGGACTAGAAGCTGTGGTCCATATCCTGGTTGAACTTTGACCCATACCCAATTCGGAGGGTGGTCCTTTGCAATCCCTTGCATACCTCCAAGGACTAGGCTCATGTCTGAGGAACCCAAACGAAAAGGGAAAACGGGTGCTAAAAAAGTGGGCTATGGCATGGTTAGGTCGGCTATAACCGAGCTTACTGACCACGTAGTTGAAGTGCCCTGCCCTTTCAAGCGAGAAAGGACGAATGCACCCGCCAACAAGAAATAGCGCCTTTTTCTCCAGCACCTTCCTAGGGCCGCTGTTCCTGCATGGGTGTGTGGGGGCCCTTAACAACATTGTGGTTTTCCTTTTGGTTTCCCTTTAAAGTTACAAGCAACGGGAACCCTCAAAAAGGAGACACCCATGTTCCACACCTCAAGTTCTGTTCCAAAATCATCCCTCGAGTGGGAAACTGCAGGCCTCAGGTGCTGGTAGGGGTCTTTTTGACCCTCTTTTGCAAATGCCCCCCCCCCCCACCGCAACAGTGCTGTTGTTCATATCGCCAAAAGGAGAGGGTACATACCTAGAATGAGAAAAGGAATGGTTTCAACGGGTGGTGAGAACCCCGCATCAATCAACCCGTTCCATTAGAAGAACTTGTCACCCACCAAAGTAAAGGAGTCCCACTGTCCCAGCGACACGCGCTGTTAATTAAACGTGAAAATCCGAGGTCAACAAAACGGAGTTGGGAGTGTCGCTTAACCGTCACCTATCCCGTTTTGATGGTGAGTGGTACATGGACTACCAAACAAAAATGATTAATGATTCAATGTTAATCAGCCAAAAGGGGGATATTCGTCTCTTCCTACTCCTGTCCCACATGTGGGGTTTCACGAGAACCCCCCGAATTTGGTCGTCCAACATTTGGGAGTTTATCAAAAAACGGTGGACCTCGTTTTTGGCTGGCACCAAGAAAAGCAACAGGAAAACCCCATGGAGGAGACCCCGACCATCTACACTTCCACCAACTAACATGGAACCTGACAGGGACCCGGTCCCTTTAAAAGGAAAATGGTCCAAACCAGGACCCGAACCGCGAACGATTCTATGTGAAAAGGGTGGGGGGTTATATGAACTAGGTGTTGAAGAGACCCCCAAAATGGGCTCAGGTGTTCCCTTTGGTTCCCCTTTAAAAAGAACCGAAAACAAGGCTAGGTCCTCTGATAAAGAGGTTAGAATAAGGGTACCCTTTTTTCTGCAGTCTATTTTAGTAGGGGAACCCTCCCAACCAAGAAAGGGGTGAGAAAGGGCACTACTGGGGGCCCTAGACGGGGTACCCTCAAAGCAAGGGGTATCAAAACGGGGTGTTGTTGAAGAGACCCTATAAAATGGGCTTAAAGGTTTCCTTTTGGTTTCCGCTAAAAATAAGAAGAAGAAAAAAAAAAGAGGAAATATAAACAGAAGGAGGTTCCCCCCCCAAAAAAAAACAACGAGGTCCCCCCCAAAAAAAACACGAAAACGCACCTGGCACCCTCAGCATCGTCCCCGGCATCTCTCCTGGCGCTTCTGGCTCAGCTCCGCCGCCTTCGCTTTGCCGCGGCCCAGGCGCCGCAAAGTCAGGTCCTGGCCCGCCGCTTTCGCCGCGAACTCCACGGCGGCCTGGCGGCGGCTGGGCAAAAAGTGGCCGAAGTGGTTTACCCGCTCAAAAAAAAAACAGTAGCAACCAACATAATCATATATATATATATTATATGTATCTGCCACTCAACATGAACAGAATCCATACAACTTAACAGAAGCAACCAATGTAAACATACATACATATATATATATATACATATGATTGTTTACCCGGTCATTAAAACAACACAGAAGCAACAACTATATATATATATATAGGATTGTTTACCCAGTCAATGAGCATGAACATAAGCAACACATATATATATATAAGAAAAACACCTAGCCGAAGATGGCAACAGTGAATATTTTCTGACCTGAGTTGACGGACCAGCAACAGTTCAAACTGTTGGCGCTTGGCATCTATAGCGACACACACACACACACAGAGACACAAACACACAGACACAAGCACACAGACACAAGCACACAGACACAAGCACACACACACAAACACCAACACAAACATAGACTCAGACTGAGACAGAGACGGACATTACAAAGGCCTCACAAGAAGCCCCCTAAACACGTGCTACGTGCCAGCAGCAATGAACAGATCGCATGGTTCCCGCGCCTGCAGCAACGAGGAGTAGTCGCCGTCAACGAGCTGATCGTAGAGACCAAGCTGTCGCAGAAAGCGGAACCCGCGGAAGAACTGCCCGTTACTCCAAATACCAACTTTTGCTATACGACCCTAGGTATTTGGAATAGGGGTGGGTACAAAGTCAAAAGCAACTCTTTCAGGGGTCCCATCATGTTCTCGAAAATGGCGGGCAAAGGGCAAACCCTGCACCAAGTAACCAAGTGACGTCCGGCACAGGGCCAGTTACACAGCGCCACGAACCCAAGAACTGGTTGACTTTGGGTTCTACCAATATGGGTGTCTGTTTTAAGAGACCACTATTGAGTTCCCCTACAAAAAGGACACACCCATACAGGTATTAAGGTTCAAACTGCAACAACGCGAGTTCTCGGCTCACGATCAACACCTAGTACTGACAGGGTCTACCCAAAAGCATGTAACACATCTAGATGAATGGGACTCTAACCTGCGGAAGGAAGGCTAGAGCTCTGCGCCATCAGCCCAAAGTTCTCCCAAGTTCATAGTGGTGTGTCGTTTTGTTTGGAGCTATTTTTTTTGGCGTTTTTTTTGTTTCTCCTTTAAAGGAAACCACGGTGTCATTTTTTGGGGGTACCCCTTGCTTTGCTGTTTTGTTTCTTTCTTTTTTGAGGGCAACCACCGACAACACCTCCATTTTGGTGTCTCAGCCGACAGGTTTCCCGGGCTTGCCACGGTGTCCACCGGGACATTCGCCTGCACGGCCTTCTGAGCCTTCATGGGCGTGCCACGGCAAATAAAGTCCACGCTCTTCTCCTGCAAAAACTTGCTGCCGCTCAGTAGCTCAGTTGAGTGACCCTGGAAAAACAGAGTTAACCCTTTTTGAGGAAGACCATTTTTAGAGAGCAGCCACCAAAAAAAAGGGGGAAACAGGGTGCCACTGAACAACTGAGGTAGGGAATGACCGAGGCCGGGTGTTGGGAATGAACCGGAAGGGGATTACCTTACAACCACAAGGGATGGTTTATGGGGATCATTCCCGCATGCTGAGAATCAGCAAGCAAAGGGCTACGAGCAGAAAACACACTAGTTATACCTACCCCAAAAAGGGGTACCCTTGGTCATCTCAAGTGAGATACACTCGGGGATTTATGTCCACCCTTGAAACTATTCCGAGCCCAAAATGCCGCCATCCTGCTGTCGCTGAAGGAAGGTGCTTGGGTTGAGCTGGGGGTTCGGGGCAAAATGGTGCGCCATTCTGGCTCACACGTCTTCTTTAGGGTACTCTTTTGTGTGAGGTGTTAATAAGAAACCAAAGGTATAACCAAAGGGGTGAGGGGGCGGGGGGGGGGGGGGGGGGGGGAGAGGGTGGGGGGGGTCCCCAAAACGAAACGCTCGTGTTTGAATGCTTTAGAGGATTCAGGGTAGCTGTTGGGGTTGCTCACCCCAGACCGTGGATTTGCATGGAAAAGCAAGGGCAGCGACTTGCCTTTTGACGCTTTTTGGTAGTTGATTGAATTGAAAGAAGGAGACAATCGCTGAACTGTTACTAGTTGGCACCCCTTTCATTCTGTTGTTTGTTTGGTTGGGATTTGCCGGATTCTTAGAACTGAATCGCTCCGAGCTGCGGCGCCGATGAGGCGCGGCAGGCGCTGGGTGCCGCCGGCCCCGGGCAAAATCCCCAGGTTCACCTCCGGCAGCCCCGCCTGGCCGTGGGGGAGGGGGGGGGGGCTGGGGTGGTGGGGGGGTGGGGGGGTGGGGGGTGAACAGGGGGGTGGGGGGGTGGGGTGGGGAGGGGGGCAGGCTGGGGTGGGGGGGGGGGGGTTCGAAGTGACCAAAAAATGGTTGTTTGTTTTGTTTGCTTTCTCCCGGAAACCCATGGTTGCTTGAGCTTCAAAGGGCACTAACAGGCAAAAACACACGACTTTGGGGGGCCAAATTGATCCTGGATTCCCATTACACCTCAAACAAGCTCCCTACCTTTCAAACAGCAAGGAGCCGCCCTCTTGAATGACCTCCCAGCAAGAAGATCTACCTCTTCTCCTCTTACCTTTCAGCAAGGCCCCCCCCGGTTAAACAACCCCGTGCTCGCTCCCACTATTACACCTCAGCAAGCTCCCATCCTCTTAGCTTTCAACAAGGCCCCCTCTAACAAGATGCCCTCCTAAAAGTGAAGTACCCCTCTTAAATTGGACATCCCCCATCGATCAACCATGCGTTACTTGGCTCAACTGACCTTCCCACTGACCTTCCCACCAGGTCCCATGAGGCCTTCTCGACTAACTTCCCACAAGGTACCCTGGCCTGACCTTCCCACAAGACCCTTGCACAAGGTAGCCTGACCTGAAAAGGTCCCCTTTTCATTTTTGGGGGGTCACACTCAAATCAATGGCAGAGCAGACTTTGTGACCTTGGGGGGGGGGGGGGGGGTTGCTATCCGGGGATGCAATAGATGGACACCCAAACCACCAAACATAATTAAAAACCAAAGGGGACGGCTTTAAGTGGGTTAGATGAAAACCCAACCATTTAATCAACAAAGAAACAGTTGTTTGGTTAGATGGAAGCCCAACCACTAAACCAACCAAAAAACAACAAAAATAAACCGAAGAGGAAGGCTTTTAGTGGGTTAGATGAAAACGAACCAAAAAACACTAAGAACCGTCGGCTAGAAATACAACACCCTAACAGACACACCCAAATAACATCCCTTTCTTACAACAGACAAATGACACAGCCATACTACTCGGTTGCTTTCTGCTCCCCTGCTAAAAGTTTAACTCTTAGTGGTTTGATGGAAGACCCATTCGTTGGCCAAACAAGTTAAAGTCCTAACATCCCTTGGCAAAATGCACCAAAGATTAGATTGCTCGTCTGATCTCCGTGCTTGGTTCTACCCGTCCCCGGACGCCGGCCTGCGCCCTGGAACTTGCGAGCCGCCAGTGGCAGCCGAGCGCCACCTCGTAGCCACCTTTTCGTCGCGCATTCCGCAGGCATACCCGGCCGGGAGGAGGGGGGGGTCGTTGAAAACACCTGGACCCTTAATCTCCTTTAAACATTGGATTTTGCCCCAAACAACATATATATATATATATAGATAAATTTCCCATTTCGGGTACCTAACAAGGTTCCGAGCCTCAAAAAGGGGCCTGTGTCAACATAGGGGGAACCCCCTGTGTTGATGTTTTTGTCTGTTGGTTTCCTCTTTCATCCACCCGAAGTCGCGGGGTACCGAGGCTTAAACAACGCACCCCCAAACCTACGTGTCATTTGGGCAAAATAGATGGCTTTCCTTGGCAAATGGATGGCACAAAAGCAGAAAGCCAATCTAGACCAGTGGAACCCATCCAACTTTTTCTAACCAAAACCTAAAACGACACCTATGCCCCACAGGATCATCTTTCCGGCGCCTCCCAGGGACACTCCATCGATGGCAGCCACCACCGGCTTCTCAGAGTTCTCGATGGCCGCGATGATGTCCGTCAGCTGGGGCCGACGGCGTCGAAAGCGAGTCGACGGATTTGGGTGGCCAAGTTGTTGCCAAATTCGGACCCTTTGGTCGCAAGTTCAAACAATACAAATGAATTGGGGACTCAGTACATTACCCCAATGAATGACGTAGCGTAGGGAGTATATTAAGCATATGCTTGATCAAATCACTAAACCCAAACATGTTGGACTACTTTGAACCCTGGTCTACTTCGAGCTTTCAAAAGGTTAGCCTCTCCGCCCACTATGGAACCTGACGCGGTCTCTCAAAGCTCTGGTGGCTTCTCCTTGTGCCTTGTTCGGGTTGCCTTTCGTCCTTGGGGATCCAAGAAAAATGAGGGGCTTGGTCATTCTCCTGGACGAAAAGTCCAGTCTGCCTTGGAGGATTCCCCCGAAAATGGGCGGTCTGTCCGGTGCTTCCCTCTGAAACCGCCCAAAAGAGGGTGCCCGAAACCGCCCAAAAGAGGGTGCCCGATTCAGGCTTTCGTGTTGCGGGGCGCGCGAGTTTGGAGGCCCTGCCATCACAGGCAACACAGACATTGGACACCCCAAAACACAGACACACGACGCACAAACACAGACAGGAAAACACATACGCAAAACAAACACATGCACAAATGCAAACACACGTATACACAAACACAGGCACACACGCAAGCAAAACACAAACACCGGCACAAAACACACACACACACACACAGAGACACAGAGACAAAGAGACAGAGAGACAGAGAGACAGAGAGACAGAGAGACAGAGACACAGAGAGACAGAGAGACAGAGAGACAGAGAGACAGAGAGACAGAGAGACAGAGAGACAGAGAGACAGAGAGACAGAGAGACAGAGAGACAGAGAGACAGAGAGACAGAGAGACAGAGAGACAGAGAGACAGAGAGACAGAGAGACAGAGAGACAGAGAGACAGAGAGACAGAGAGACAGAGAGACAGAGAGACAGAGAGACAGAGAGACAGAGAGACAGAGAGACAGAGAGACAGAGAGACAGAGAGACACAGAGACACAGAGACACAGAGACACAGACACACAGACACACAGACACACAGACACACAGACACACAGACACACAAACACACAAACACACAGACACACACAAGCAATACACAAACACCGGCACAAAAACAAACACACACACACACACACAGCCAAACCAACACTCAACGCCCATGAATCCAAACCGCCCAACTCAAGTCCGATAGAAGTCACGGTCAAGCTGCCGATGGCCCTTCCACGCCGGTGGCGAACTCACTGATGTCGGCGCCTCGCGGAAAAGCAAAGCACATCGAATCTAAACTCAACTGGGCGCACGGTGATCCTAGAGTATGGTTGTCTCGCCCTTTCTGCGATGCAAACATTGGGCATTCTCATGACTATTTCATCACCTTGACTTGGAACTAGCCCTGAAACCACATGTGCCATAACCATGTCAAGGGACATATGTTTTACATGCCCGAAGGTTTCTGTTGCCAGCGTAAAGTGGATAAAGGGATCAAATCAGGATTTACATTTGGGGCACATATTCCCCTCAAAAGAAAGCTGGACAACTACGGAGCAAAACGTTTTGTCATGGGGCACATCTTTGAACTTGCAATACCTGGAGTTTCCATTACCATGTGCAAATACTTTAGGGTCATGACGAGTGATACCCATGTCTTAACTAAGGGGTCATGGGGACCCCAACAAATCCGCCGACCCCCTGAAAGCACAAAAAGTAGATTCCCAGGACCGGTCCCGGGACCGGTCCCCTGGCACCTGGGATCCTGGTTGTAGTCAGCCAAAGCCGGTCGGTCGGACCGGTCCCAGTCCTGGGACCGGTCCTGGGACTGGTCCAAGGACCAGTCCCAGGTTTGGACCGGTCGACTGGTCCCGGGACCTGGTCCAAGCCGGTCCCAGATCGAGTCCTGGTCTGAGTGCTGGTATCGGATCCCACTTCAAACCGCTGCCCTCATGCCACCTCAAACTGCTCCAGACACCTGTTTCCTCCAATGTTGCTGTTTCCGGACTGGCACCCGTGTTTCAGGACCGGACAGGGTCCCAAGTCCCAGTCACTCCCTGCGACCGGTTGAGGGGCACCGACGGCCTTGTTTCTAGGACCAGCCCAACGTGACTTGGGCGCAAACCGGCCCGTGCAGTGATTGACGGACGAGCTGCCATCTGTCTGACTTTTCCGTTAATCCTTGTGGTAGTAGAGGATCCCTGGATCTATTCTGCAAGAGAGTCCAATACGTCGAGTCAAACCGCGCCAGACTGGGACCAGCCTGGACAGGGTCCCAAGTCCCGGTCCCTGCCGGCGACCGGTCCAGGGCAACTGTCCCCGGGGCAGTTTCGGGAGGGCCAGTTTCAGGGCGATCCCGGGAGAGGCGACTGCTCCCGGGCCAACTCGAAGTGACTTGGGCGCAAGCCGGCCCAAGCGGTAATTAACGGACTAGCTGCCATATTTCTGACTTTTCCGTTAATCCTTGTTTGTGGTCGTAGAGGATCTTATAAGTGGTCCCTGGGTTTGCGGACGTGTTTCAGGACCGGTCCTTCTGACTTTTCCCTTAATGCGCCGAGGGTCGGCGGCAGCAGGCGGGAGCCTGGTTAATCCGGCTACGCCTCCTTGGGGTAGCATGTCGCCGCTAGGCAATTAGCCTGCTAGCTTTAGCTATAGGGGCTGCACCCTGGTGCCGCCGACCCTCGCCACTTGGTCGTGATGCGCGGCCTAAATCCGGCACCTCTGCATCACCAGCTCGGGCTTGCGGTTTTGCTTGACTGTGGGAAACCCTCGCGAAACATCGCGTATATGCAGGGTTTAGGCCATGTGGCTGACATCGTCAGGGTCTGGGGTTGGGCCTGGGTGATGCTTCAGCGGGGCTTGGTCTGCATCATCAAGACTTCCTTCCAAAAAGCCTCTCCACCCAAAAAGCACTGTTTTTAAGTAGGTGTCGGAGGGGTATAAGCGAGGCTCATTTTTGCGCATTTTGGCGCCAAGCGCTGCCGGGCATGCCGGCGATGCTGGGTCCTCGCTCTACAAAACGCTGTAAATACCGCCAAAAACTGCTGTGCTGAGCGTTGGGCTGTTGTTCTGTCCGTTTTGTTTTTGCTGTGGCTGGCTCGCGTGCTGCGCGGTCCTTGCTTTTTACGCGTTGGTTTTCGTGGCCGCGCGCGCGCGACCCCAGCCACAAAACGCTGCTATTTACGGTGTTTTGTTGCATTTGCGTTTCCGGCCTGGCTTGCGAGCTGCTCTTTTTGGGCTGGACTTTTTGGGTCCTCTGGCGCGCGCGCGAGCGACCCCATGTCAGCCTTCTGGGTTGGGGCCCGGATGGAGCCCAGAAAGCCGGCATCCCCGGCATTATCTGGGGTTAAGGTGGGCAACATGCATAGCCTAGCCAGCCATATCATAGCACACACTACGTTTCTCATGCAAAAAACATGACATGACATGGTATAACTTCAAAGAGGCGTAGCCGGCTAGAGGCCGCAGGCCCAGAAAATATCAAAGGCCTGAAGAAATGGTGGTGCAATCACTCAAACAACCGCATCACGGACGCATATCTATGCCAATCGTATACCAATTGCAAATCCCCCCTACCCCACCCCCCCCCACCCAAAAAACTCAACCAGCCCGAAGCCTGAAACCAACCCTACTCACTCACGCACACAATGGATGTCTTTCCTGTTGAATTCCATAGAAACCAGCCCAAAAAGGGGAAAAACAAAAACAATCAGAACACCAGACAAACTCATATGCAGAGCTCAACATTCCAGGGGCTGCTTCCCCGTTCTCTTCACCCCCCATGCCGCCCATTTTTGTCAGTGCTTCTCTGCCCCCTCCGAAGCCTCCGCAGAAGACGCCTGGGCCGCCACTCAGCACGGCGGCCTTCACGGAGCTGTCCGCTGTCAGCTCCTGGCCATTTCTCTCAACAAAAACGGATTTTCCGACCCCCCCCCCGACCCCCCCAAAAACAGGTAAAAAACCGAACAGGGGACCCCCCCCCAAAAAAAAGAAGAGCAGAACAGGGGACCCTGAGAGTGCGCCAAAATGGCGCGTTTTGAGGCCAGTTTTTTCATGGGTCAGCCATGCCAGTTGCACTTGATCTAACGCGAACAAAGGAAACATCTTAAAAAAAAGGAGAAAACAACGCAGGGGCTACCCCACATCGGCCGATCTATGCAGTGTTCGGCCTGCACTGTTGAAAGTTGGGGCTGTCAATAGAAGGAAACAAAAAACAGAACAAACAAAAAACAAAAAGCATATCCTCCTCACTCGGGGACCATCTTGTTGACATGAGAGAACAATAACGACGCTGCGCTCAAGCCACATCAAAACACCGGGGCTTTCTTCTTGGTTTCCCTAAGCTGATGGTGTAGCCTCAATGGTACTTTCCCGTGACCAGTTGCCAGGAGTACTCACCATAGCAGGGTTGAGCCAATTAAGCCATGGTTTAAGCCATAGCTTAAGCCATGGCTTTTGAAGCGGGAGAGGCGCGTTGTTGAATCAAAGCTTGCCCGAAACTGCCCGCAGGAATCGAGGAGTGCAGCACGGGAGGCTGACATTTGCAGAATCCGCCCCATAAAGAATAACTTTGGCAAAAAAAATAATATCTGAGAAGGGTTTGGTTGAATAGCTGATGGCAGCCCCGCCCCCCGCCGAGTAAGAAAAATCAACACATTTGTTGGGCTTGCTAAAAAAAAAAGGGAAACCCCACCAAACACATGATCACGCCCATTTTCCCAGGTATTCCTTACCCGTGTGCATTAGCTTTCTCATTATTTGGGAGCGCATCACTGTTTCGTGGCCGAATCTAAGCACAGCAAATCACACTTTCACATTTTCGTCTCAGATGTCGTCAAACTTCAAACATCGACCCCAACATGTTGCTTGTCCTTATTTTAGCATCCCCCCGAAAAAGCAACATTTTGTGTGTCCTTGTTTTAGACTTCCCAAAACGGTGGGTTTCCGTTCATGTTCCTCCCAACCCAACAAAGGCCTCGCTTAGGCCATGGGGCGACGCGTCGCTCGCGATCGAAGCGTCGATCCAAACCGTGCCTGGAGCTGCTTCTCTAGGCCCACCCGGACCCCCGCCGACAGCGCGTTCACGGGCCTCACGTTGGTGGATGACCGGCTGCTTGGCTTCCCTGAGACCTTTCTTTTTTTCCTCGAAATGGGAAAAATGGAAACCCCAAAGGGAAAAACACATTGTTTGTTGACCTATTTCGCTGGGTTTCAGAATTGGCCCACTTTTGAGTGCGTAAGCCGCTCCTTTCAAAACAATGCCCTCCAAGAAACAACACCACAAATCCCACATGGGGACGTCTCTACAAACAACTACGAAATCAACACCCAGGATACCAAGTAGGGTTGGTTCCCCAAAAGGAAATTAACATGAAGGCAGGCCCTTTGGGTGGTTGTAGCCGCACACAAAACGGGAAATGCAAGGATGCCTGGAAGGTCAAGGAACTGCCAGCCCAAGATGTGAGGCAAATCCAGCTATCGTGAGGTACTTTGTGATCAACAATTGCCGACAGTCTTCCGCTGGTGACTGAGTATGTGAGGGCTCATGGGGTCAACAGGATTCACTCTTGTCCACTCATCATGCTAAGTTGGCGGCTATTGCTGTCCGAAAAGCTAGCTTTCTGGTGAGTGCGGAAACGAAGCATTGTCCCAGCAAGTAAAAGGTTCGTTGGGTCCAGCCACGTGACAGGCCATTGTCAAGGGTCAGACTTCCTCGGCGTTTCCTCGCAGGCCCGCAAGCATGAGCACAAACATTTCCCCTACCCGGTTCTTCAGGTTCCCACCGCTGGCCCGAATGCACCCCCTATCTTTCTAAACCACCCATTGGCTGACTCCCCTGCAAACCAACCCGCGACTCCAAACACGGATCCTCCAAAAAGAGGCTTCTCCGAAAAGCATGGGGGCTTCTTGGATACCTAGAACTTCCTGCGGCGGAAATTTCTGCCGCAACGCATTGCGGCGGAAATTCCCGCCGCATTCCAGAAAATCAGCCGCAAACCAAAAAAAACGCCGCAAGCAAAACAAAAACGCCGCAACACCGTTTGCTTCCCGGAATTTCCGCCGCATTCCCGCCGATTTCCGCCGCATTCCCGCCGATTTCCGCCGCAAATCGGGGGGTGGAAAAAACTGAAAACAAGTTCTGCCGCAATTCTTAAAAAAAGCCGCAAGTCAGGAAGAAATGCCGCAAATCCAAAAAGGCACCTTTTTTGATTTGCGGCAGAAATTTCTGCCGCAACGAATCTCTAGGTATACATTCATCTGTAGGGCCTAAAATTTGAGAAATTCCTGCCGGTCCCCGCGAGCTTTTCGCGCGCTGCCGCTGAGGCGCTTGTTGTCCATGGTGAGCACCGCCACGCAGCTGCCATCTGAGGCGGTCCTCTTCTCGCACAGCACCTGGCCTTTCATCGAGCTCCTGGACGTGCGCGGGAGGCGACCCGGCCTGGGACCCGGCGGCCCACTTAAAGGGCAGCAGGTACGTCAAGTGGGTAATGGCCCTGGCTATAACCTGATGCCATGATAAGTCTCCAATCCGTGGGTTGTAACACCGTAGCCATTGCAAGTTTCCAATCCCAGGCTCACGAACCACTTACAAAGCACCCTGCCCCTTTGAGCAGTGACCCTGCTAGACACAGGGAACCCTCAAAACTGCTCATTTCATTGAGCCCGTGTTTGTCTGTCCAGGCAACAGCAAACCAGATGACCGCAGAACCCGAGACAACAAGGCAAACCCAGCAAACCGGGCACACCAAAACTACTTGGCAAGCCAGGCAAAGCAGGGCGTGTTGGTTCGTCCAAACCGGGCAGCCATATGAGGCCACGGTGTTTCAAAGTTGACTAGTGCCAAGCAAGGCGCGAACACTGGGCATGCAAGACCGATATGCGATCACCACGATCCGCTTACGCAGTCGGCAATGACAAACACACATGCACATGATCTGTTGCAGGCACCGTGTGCCGCTGCCAAAGCAACTGTTTGAAACGAGCTCAGTTGGGAACCTCCAAGAAGCTTGGTGTTTGATTTCGCGAGCCTACCTCCCTGAGTCGTGTCAAAGCTGGAGGCTCCACAAGAATCAACAAGCAAGTGATTGGCAAATGCTGATTTGGCGCCAACATCAGCCAGGAATTCACCCTGCCCCTCCTCAGTGAGACAAGCCGGTGCTCGCCAGTGAATGCGGATCTTCTATGGAACAGCTTGTGCCACAAGCTTTCAGTGTCAAAGTTCAGCTTCCAAAGTCTGATGTTGGTCACAGCTGCTTTGCTTTTCTCTAACTACAGTAATTCGTTTGGTCCAGTGAATTCATAGCCTGTCGACTCTGGAAGTGGAAGATGGCAATTGGTTTGTGTGTGGAGCACATATTTTCGCAGCAAGCTGAATCCGAGAGACGACGCGGACGCCAATTTTCGCAGGCCAGGCAGCATGACCAGTTCCATTTACGTGTTTTGGTAACCAAAGGAACCGCCTCTAAAGCCCACCAAGAGTGCTCACGTGGGTCTGGGAATTGGATGGCTCTGTAATGGACTCAAAGAATGGGGTGGCAAGCGTCATAAATGGGGATGTCTTAAAATATGGGAGCTCGCAAAATGGTTGGTTTCCTCTTGGCGTCCCGTTAAAGCCAACCAACAAGGGGGTACCCTCAAGGATGCTGGTCTCAGCAAGGTTTGGTTGGAAAAAATGGGCGTGAATCTTCTTGGGGGGTCCTTTGGTTGACATAATTCTGGTGGGGATTCATGCCCACCCATCATTTTCGAGGAGGTTTCATATTTAAGTTCACTGCCAAATGTGTGTTACTCATGGCCTCCTGGGGGTCCTGGCCAAAAACACACAAACACGAAACGAGGTGTGCAGAGCGAGACGAGTTCAGGCCCTTGTTCCTCACTTCCCGAGTGGATTGGACAAAAAGACACAGAGGGTTGTTGTCTTTGCTACTAAAATGGTGTCAAAGCTCGGCTCGGAACTCAGCAAGTGAGCTGAATCGGAAGAGGAGCACTTAGCTGGTGGCGACCTGGTGTCACCTTGAGCCATGGTCAAACTGCCAGTTGGAGGTTGTATCAAATGAGGATGCGTTTGCGAGCCATCAAGGGAGCTGGTGTCGAGACCTTTGCTTTACACAACCCTCACCTGGCTAATCGGGCATGTGGACAACACTTGCACGGGTTTCTTAATCGGGCATGTGGACAACACTTGCGCGGGTGTCTATTGACTGGCCCTTCATTTGACGATTTCAAAGTCACTACTTACTTAGTAAGTAGAAGGCTTGAGACCAAAAAGCCCAGCGTCTGCCTTTGATAACTGTACAAATTTGGTGAACATACTGTGGATGGACGAAATCCTGCACCACGCTAAAACCATGGGAAACCATGGTGGGATATGGTGGGTTTATCAGGCGATGTAGGATTTCGTCCATCCACAGTAGGAGATGGCCAAGGCCTCATGACGCCATGGCTCGCGATGTCATCTTCCAAGGGCTCAATGTTCATGGGGGCTGGGGGGGGAGGGAGGGGGGGGGGCAGGGAGCCCCAATAAGCCCTAGATAAGGCCTTATTAGGGGCTTAATCAGGGCTTATCTGGGCTCCCCCTCCCCTCCGGCAATCATGCTGCATGCAAATCATGCGATAGCAGTTCAGACAGTCCTTGCGCACACTTCAAATTATCAGCAAGTCTATGAATCATGTCCATCTGACCCTGAAACCACGCCCATATAGGCCTTGGGAATGAGCGCATCTCCATGTCTCCTTCGGGTAGGTTCATCCCGTTTCTTGTTCGTCCTCCCGCTCACTTGCAGTGGATGAATTACATACAAACATGATGCAAACCAAGAAGGGCCCAAGTACAAACTGTTAGAGCAACGGGATCAATGAGTGTTGAGACCGCTCAAATGGTGCAACTCCACCAGAGACGGTCGCTTAACATCGCCCCAAAATCCCACCAAACGGAGCGAGCCGAGTTGAGGCCATCACCTCAGCTGCGCCTCTGCGAGCGCTTCTCGCCTCAGAGAACGTCAGCTTCTGACCTTCCAGGAAGGTGCCTTTTCCTCCGACAGAACCAAATATACTGTTGACCCAATATACTGTTGACCCCATATAAATAAACCAGTTTTAAAAAAAGGTCTTCCAATTCGCCTTTTTCTCCGGAACAAAGAACAAACATAATGTTGACCCCATATTTGTTTCAACCAGTTCATTGATATGGGGGTGGTTTTTGGCCTCTCCAAAAGTTGTCTGATTCCCCACTAAAACCGGAAACACCCGCATATTCATAAACTGGGGTGGGGTCAACAGTATTCGCAGTGGCGATAGATTCCCTAGAAAAACCAGGAGGGTAGCAAAAAATATTCAGCAAATGGAACAAACCCAAGTAGAAAACCCAATGGACCGCATGAGTTGGTTGTTGGCTGCTTGTCTCCCAATAGAAATCGGTGGTGTCCGTTAGGCCGAGGCCTTTCAACACATCAAACAAAGTGGGGCCTCGAAAAAGAGACACTCCCAGCTCTTTGTTGGCACCCGAAACCACCCAAAGATTGCTCTTCTTTTCTTTCGGCACCCGAAACTCCATGGTCTATGCGCGAGCCTGACGCACTTGGAAAGTGGCATCCAACCCGTCTCCTAGATTTGCCCCATAGCCAAAGCAGTGAGCCACTCAGTCCACGGCTCCGCATCGAGGGCACGTTGCGCTCGCAACTGCTCCTGCTGCGCGTCTTGCGCCTGGGCGAGATCCAGGCGCGGAACGTGAAGATGGGAAAACACTCAATTTGGTTGGGGGTCCCAAGAAAAGACACACCTATATGGCTGTGGGTCAAAAATAGGTACCCAAAATGGAACCCTGGTAAATGGAAAAATGGACTAAATACATATGGCCATGGGTCAAAATCAAAATTGTACCCCCAGTGAACATCCCAATCCCCACTAAAAAACACTAAAATGAGTGGTGCACCTACCCCAAAATGGTACCATTGGTTTGGACCCACAGCCATATCTGGCTATTGCAATTGATTCACCAACCGAATATACGGCATCCCCTCTGAAAGAAACAGTCATGAGCCAGGCGTGACATCGCAAACCCTAGTGACTTCGTTATAATGTGCCCATATATACTCCTGTTTTATTAAGAGAGTATATAGATGTTGGGTACCCCAAAAGCAAGTTGTTCTCCAACCATTCCAGAGAGTGCGAAAGGAGTTGCATGGGAACTCTAACAAACTGCAAACAGTCCTTCTAAGCTCCCGCCTTCCCATCCCAGCAACATTTCGAGGCGACTTTGCAACACATAAGCCTACGAAACAATACCCAGGAAAGTACCTTCAGGGCTTGCAGGCTTGCACTACTCTGACCCCCAAATGGTCTGGGACAAATTAATCCCAAGGAACTAGCATCACCACCCCCTTAAGGGGGGGGGGACCTGAAAATGTAAAAAAACAAAAACAAAAAACAATTGACCCCCTCCCCCCAAAATCAAGAGGATTAAGGGAGTGATACTGGCAGGGTTTTCCAAGCAAGACCGGAGCAACGAGAAAGTGCCTCGTCTCTGAGCCTCGTCTCTACCTTCACGCGCCCATGCCCTCGCCTGCTTTCGGAGCTGAGCCTGCCGGGATCAAGGCTTGGGTTCTCGTAACATCGGCCCAACTTGGCCGCGGGTGGCATTCGTCCATTTGCCTAAGCCCCCAGGAAAAAATATTCTAAAAAACATGTCCAGTAGTAATAGATTCCCTTTAAAACCATCAGTTTTTTTTTTGTTTTTTTTTTTAAGAAAATAATAATAGTCTTAACCAAATGGTTGCATTGCAAACCTTCTAAAACACAATGCCAGGGTTTATGGGGTCGTGTTTTTCGACGGGGCTCTATCAAAAACTGGAAGCCATTTGTTAGAACCCATTGAACGGCTGACTCATTGGACGGCCCCATACAAATTACTACTTGGGTGGCACTGGTGGTTCATCTGGTGTCCTTAACTAGGTGCCGTGCCGTTGGACGGTGTTTCAACAGAAAGTTCGATTGGAGACAAACTACTTGGAGGTTCCCCCGTCGAAACACCCGTGAAGGCAAACCGCCACGACCACCTGAAGGACAAAACGAGATAAAACTCCCAAGCCAAGCCTCTGAGCATCCGTGATATTGGGATTCTACACGTGTTCCCATATGTGTGTGTGTGTGTGTGTTTTCTTTTTCTTAACAAACACATCAAGCAATGGTGTCCTATTGGTTTTGGCCTGCTGAATCTTCCAGCGTGTGTAACCAAGCTGTAAATTGCCATCAATGGACTGTCTATCAAAGTCAGGATGGTGCGCGATGCCACTCCTTTTTGAAGACGACTGCCCGACCGTTGATTTGGTTGCAGAATAAATCGCCCTCTTCAACGAAATACATCCGACATGTCTGAACTATGACACAGACTCAGCCAGGCAGGTAATATCAGCAAATATGAGCAAGACATGGCCTGTGAGTCCCCGCTGCGTTCTGGGATCTGTTTTGAGGTTGATGGGAATGGCCATGACTCGTTTGCTAGAAAAGCCATTGGTGTAGTTGCCATACAACCCTGATCAAACACCCGCTCAGACCGAAACCCCTCAAACGGTGGCTTCCGTTGGCTTCCCTTCAACCACCCCCGGTACCCTAAACACACACACACAAGCAGCATGCCCTCCTTAGTTCTGCACGTCCCTTTTGTCAATGGACGCTTTGTGCCTGTTCGCACCAAACGGCTCTTGGTCCGTTGACTCGCAACGTCTTAGATCGATCCACGACTTGGCTGTGGCTCAAAAATGAAATCCTGCCAATGGGTGTGACTTTTCTTGAGGGTACCTTTTTATTGTGGTTTTAAAGAAACAACTGCCATGTTTTTTGGGGGTCCCTTCAAAAACACAAACACACAAAGACCCAAACGGCATGGAACATGGAAAGACTAACACCTGCGCAACCCCAGCTCTAAAAGCATTTGAGCCACACCCAGTTGCAAAGATGTGGCGTGCAATCTTTGCCTTCGACCTACTGGTACGTGGGGAGTTCATGAGGCGAAAAGAAATCAACCGTGCCAACGGGGAATGCTCCAGGCATGGCGCTTGCAAAACGAATTATTGAATTTGTGGTGCCCAATTTAGGAAGCATCAATTCAATTGAAGTATGTTTGTGAATGCGCGGTTCCAAATTTTAGGAAGCATCAATTCAGTTGAAGTCCGAATATCTTTGTACTCGAGGCTCGCTTGATCAAATGACGGTGCGTGAGTGCATCTGCAAGGATCTCCCTCACGAGTCCTTCCTGGAGCGTCGTTCGGGGTACTCCAGACAACATTCGGCCCGGTGAAACCCCCAAAAGGCAAAACGAGGGTTTGTTTGTCTAGAGGTTTTTGGGAAGGGGGGGGGAAAGGGGCTGTGGGGAATCCTTTGGTGGACGCTGTTTACACGATTATCTGCCAAACATGTTTGAGGATGTTACCGATCAAATGTTATGCCGTTGCGGTATGTGTTGCAATTCTCCCCAGTCTTCTCTGCAAAATGACATTCTTGCTGGCAATGCCAGATGCTCACTTTGCATCCTTGTGAGATGGTAGCAGTTTTCAGCCAGAACGTAAGAACAGCGCAAGAAAAGCAATGGCATCTATATGTGCCACTCTCGTGTCTCACAAGCACCAATCTAAACTACTATGACTCACACACCGAAGAGAAGGGGATCCATAGCAAGGGACCTTCATGGGTAAGCTCGTGTTACCCCCCGGGTGAGCTCGTAAGACAAAAAAACAGACCAATCTGAACCACCTGCAACTGTCAATGTCACCACACTGCTGTAGCCACTGCTCACCGACACCAGGATGCCCCTCACTCTTATCGGAAGAGCGACATGGCTCAAAAAGTTGCTTAAAGGGGCAGGGTACTTAGTAAGTGGGTGCTAACCATGGTTTTCAGTTATCACCCACAAAATCCATGGTTGTAAGTCTTCTAAGTGGGTTATAACCAGGCTTACCAATCGCTAAGTTCCCTGTCCCTTTAAGTGGAGGTCCTGAACAAAACCAGCAGTCATTGAACTCCATGAAAGACATCAAACCGCCCTCATGCTTGTCCAAGTCGCATGTGTGGTAGGTTCATCCCGCAGGAACAAAACCAAAGCCAGTGTCCCTTTATACCACCCCCCATATTCTTCTAGGGTCTTTTATAATGGCTTCCATTCTTCCTGCCCCGACCTGAATGCCCTGAGCGCAGCTTCGTTCAGGGAATCCACCGCTGTTGTTTGTTTTCGAGGTTCATCCCCTTGAGAAACAATGCACATGGGCACAACCAAAATATACAGGGATCCTTACATTATACACCTGAACATTGCCTTGTAAATGGTGGTTTCCCCTTATTTTGGGGGCAAAAAACATGTTTCAAATGGGCAAAATGACCAGCGATTCTAAGGGTTGTGCTACACTACACGCAGTGACCCTAACGCACAGCTCAAAAGAGTGGGTCGGTAAAATTCACCGAGTAATATGAGCGGCTGTTAGTTATACAACTCGTCTGATCATGACTTTGGTTTTAACAGGGGTCACTGGCAAACCCCATCAGAAGTTGATCAGTTTACTGGTGGGCTCCACTCAAAGGATTGCCACTTTTGGAGGTCCACAAACGGGAAATGGAGGAAGAGGAAGAGACTCGGACTCAGTGAACTCGCATTTCAAAGTTATGAGGGGACTCTCTCTTTCTTTTTTATTTTATTTTTTGTTCTCTCTCTCTCTCTCTCTTTTACCAATACCCATACTGTGGATGGGCGAAATCCGCTTCGCACCACCTAAGAACCCCTGGCTTCTGATGATTCCCCTGAAAATACCAACCAAAGGTGTCCCATGTCAACATGGTGCAGGACATCGTTCATCCACTGTAGGCCCGGCAAATCCTGCCCACGTCACGGCAGGTGCGTGCTCCAACTTGCATTAACTTTTCTGGTCCGGGACACCCCCTTCTTCAAGGGCTGGAGCAATCCTGGGTGCCCAAAGGCCACTTGGGAGAAAGGGTTCCGCCAAAGTCCAGTCGCTCTCAAAGTGTTGAATAGCAGACTAAAGAACAAAACGGTGCCTGTTCAATGCGGCAAGCAGGCTACTATAACAGGGGTTCACCGAACCTCAGTCCCGAGTGGGCTTTCCGTTTTGCTTCGAGAACTGGGGCCGCCCATGTCCAGACGAAAAGCCGACAACTATTATTATCAGCTCACATGGCCGACTGCGGTAAACAGAATAACAGATTTCAGGTTCTGCTTCATACTGCATCCTACCCTTCAATACAAAATAGATTTGGACATCCCAGTCAACAAGACACATGGAGTTGCCTGGTCCAAACAATGGGATGCCCTTGTTGGATGGCTCAAGGAAGATAAACAGGATTGTCAGTTGATCACATTGGGGGGGGGTATCTTTTTGAGGCTGGTGGTTCTAAGCGGAACTCAAAGGAAACCAACTTGTTTTGGGGGGCGTCTACTAAAAAAGAATAAACAAGACAGACCCACATGCTCCTACTGGACGATGGTGTTCGTCTTTTCAAAGTCGAACTTCTTGAAGAACAGCGAGATCCGCTCTTCGCCTACGAAGACACACACACACACACACACACATGTGCGCGCGTTTTCCAAACACTTCACTAGCGCCATGTTCTTTGAACCGAGGGCTAATTGCTTAAAGCCAGTGTGTACCGCCCAGGGGTTGAATACAACCACGATATCCACTATGTAAGGAGTGTACACCTCGCTTTCCGCTCGGGATACAGGTTTGGGGGGTAGTGGAAACCATTACCATACCCAAGGAAATGGGCTACATACTCAAGGAACTGTTGGTTGGTCTGCAACGGATTTGCCCAGGCTCTTCAACAAAGGAAAACGTGATGAACAAAACCGGCAGGAAAGCGGACGCAAGAGAAGCGCGCCAAAACTGAGGACCTGGAGTACATGCTGGACAGGCCTCGTGGATTCCCGAATAATTCATGTCACAAATCGGGCAGTTCACAATGTGGAAATGGTGTTGCAGGTGTACAGCTTGTGCATTGTTCATGCACTTGTCGTCGTCAAGACCAGGCCTGAGGTTTGACAGGTAGAGCATCCTGGCCTAAAATTAACCATCAGTTGGGTGGGAATGTATGCCCACCAACAACTTAGGAAGGTAGTTCGCATCAAAAAAGGAAGCTAATTCCCCTTTGCAAGAATGGAAGGCCTCAATTCAGGGCCGCATCGCTTCGCATGGAGCCCCACATCCAACCAGCAGGAGTCACTGGCGGGCCTATTGGAGAAGTCAGCTTTTCAAGTGGTGGGCTTAAGACATGGCTGGTCTTTGGTGTAATGGCTGTTCCATCAAGCCTACAGCCACACGTTGCCTCTTGCAACCCAGAAGAGGAAGGGGCTCCTTTTCATTAAGGGTACCCGCTTTTTGTGGTTTTGAGAGAAATCAACAGTCAACCCCCCCATTGTCCAAATCCTACAGAAAGACACGCCCAAATTCTGAGTCTTCCCCACCAAACTGACTGGCCCTTGCCTGGATTTTGGGCGCCAAGCTGACCCAATGAAGGACCTTTGCTTTGTCCCCGCGCCTTTGATGTTGCCCTTGGCATCAACCTGCAGGCCCTTGAGCTCCTGGCATCTCTCTGAAGGACCCCATATGCAAATAGGAAGAAGGACAAACACGATAGATAGACAAACAAACATCACATGCATATATGTACATGTGTTGATGTATAAATATATAAACAATACAAGCACAAATGCATAAATACGCATATTAATATGTGAGCCACAGAAATAACATGCTGTTGCCAAATACACGGGGAAAATCAGGAAGTCAATGAGTCCCCAGACGTCCCTCCCAGGTGGACCATCCACTGAATATTGTGACCGTGTCACAAATGTGTGTATGGATCCATCGTCAAGAAATGAGTGCTGTAAACAGAAAGCACATCGGCAGGACTATGATAACCAAACTTCAACAACTGGAGACCAGCGCGTGACACTTTCTTAGACAATCAGCCTGAATAGACTCGGCTCTTTCCATTGGAAATTCATGTTTTGCAAACCATGCTGAACGATATGCCAAAACCCATGAGCAAACATCGATCAAGGAGCAC
Organism: Effrenium voratum; assembly: GCA_963377175.1. Taxonomy (NCBI): domain Eukaryota; class Dinophyceae; order Suessiales; family Symbiodiniaceae; genus Effrenium; species Effrenium voratum. The sequence continues at coordinate 896,955 of CAUJNA010001001.1, read as the reverse complement.
AGCGACAAAGAGATGGACCTTCGCCAAAATCCGAGGGTGTCAACATCAATACTTGTTCGAGCGTGGTTCGCAAAACGGTGGCATACCAAGTCCTTTTAAAGGATATGTTGTTTTGTCCAGCATTACACACAGAAATACACAGGGACGTGTTCGCGTCTTGAAGCAGAAACCTGGATTTGGGCAAGTGGCGTCATGCTTCGGCTGAACTGATGCATGTGGAGCAAATCAAGGTAGGACTAAAGGGACCAAAGCGAAGAACTGCTGGCATGAAGAACATTTAACAACAATCTGGTTGACACCCTTCAATAAACAACCTCGTGGTATTGGCTTCAACTCAATCAGTGCCAATCTGTGCGTAAAGCAACCGTGATCCACCATATCGCCCGGACTCCGCTCCGGCCTAGAATGCCAACGATTCAACGCGCTGCTTGAGAGTTGCACCCCTCACCAGTGCAGGAAATGTTACACCAACCCATGGAAAGAGGTCTGCCCAAAACTAAATTACCCTTCCTCTGAGCAAAGGTCGATCACCTTTTTCAGGTTTCATGGAATGGCCATTTCGGGGCGATCCGGTCACACCAAAGACCAGCCATGAAACGAAGGGACGGAGGTGGTTGGGGGGGGCCAAAACATTGAGCAGAAAGTGTTTCAACCTGCTTTGCCATTGTAAGGCAGCACAACAAAACCTTCCACTTGCTTAAACTTAAATCCCCTGACACAAAGAACATAGATTCCCTTTAGCCAACAGGATGAACAAATAGCAGTCTAAAGCAGATGTATGCAACTTGTGCGTGTCCTGGTTGGCAAATTACCCAGCCAAGTGGAAACAAGGCATGCAGTTTGCCCAAGAGCTCATCAGCGAGCTAGTCTTGCTACCCCATGGCAACATGTTTGTAGTTGTGTTGTTCTTTTCTGGGCTGATTAAATTCGAGGAGGATTCACGTATCCCCAAAAGTAAAGGACATGTATTGTGCTTCCCCCATTCAGCGCATTAAACACTCAAACACGCGAATCATGTGCCCATGTAACTTGCACAGCTGGAACCCAGACAAACGTCTGCAAGCTTGCTAAACACTCCATGGACTGCTGTCAAACAGTGTCTAGTCTTCCCCATTTCCTTTCAATACACGAACCACCTGTTAGGAGCTGTTTTGAAGGGACATCACTGGGGAAACAACCATCTGGCAAATTGAAACAGAGACCCAAAAGCAATCACCGGCGGAAGCTCTTTTTGGCAGCCGCTCTTCTTGGGGGTTCCATTTGTGCTTGCAGGGAAGTACCCGTCTTGTGCTGGTTTGAAATAGGGGGTCTGAAAAAAAAGAAGAAGAAACGTGCCCCTTGTGGGTTCCTGTTCGAAAAAAGAACCACGGGCCCGCACAGCACCCAACAGGCTCGGAAGCGTAGATTTCCCTTGGCTGCTTGGTTGATTCGACTTGGGCAAACAAAATCTTGGTTGATATAAATAAAACCCCTTCCAAAACTAAACCAACAAACAAAAGCTTTTTGGTTGATTTAGGTGAAGCCCCTTAGACCACCAAACACGGGACTCCGAGTGGACCAAACAAAAGTTGCCCTCCGCTCCGCACAGCGCGAAGCGCGAAGCGCGAATCGCTTGCCTCCTTAAAGCGGACCTTGATGCGGCCGTCTTGGCCAAAGCTGCCCTCCAAGATGCCTGCGGGACCAAAGGTCCACTTGAAGCGATGGCGTACTTAGCAAGTGGATAGAAAGCCTAGATATACATATATATATATACACATATATATATATATATACATATATATATATACATATATATGCATATATAACCCACGGAAGAGAGACTCATAACCATGGTAAGTGGGTTGTAACCATGGCTATAACCCTCTTCACCCTGGTTGTAAGTCTTCTAAGTGGGTCATAACCAGGCTTAACAATCACTCACTAAGTACCCGATCGCCCCTTCAAGTACTCTTTCTTCCAGACTTCCTATGGCTGTCAGGGGCCGAATACTTCATAGAGGCCGAATCCCAAATCCCAGTAGGTGCGAGAAAAACAAAAACTCATAATTATTCGGGACCATTTCTAGGGGTGCCCTCTTTGCGGGGCGCCTGACAACCAGAGGAAGACTTGAACCTGCAACAATTTCATGACTTTATTCTCTCGCGTGCAACTGGTCGGTACTAGCATAATGTCAGTTTCACTTGTTGCCAGTTGAAAGATAACACGATGGAAAACCAAAAAGGCAGAAGGTTAAACCGGTAAGTCAAGTCTGGCAAAGTTTCATGCTATATGTAAACATGAACAATGCGGTTAAATCAGGGTATAACAAGGGCCATAGGGGCCAGTCGCATTGATAAATCTGTAGAGGCACACCTGTAAGCCACCAACCCAAGCCACCAACCCAAGCCACCAACCCAAGCCACCAACCCAAGCCACCAATCAGTGGGGACGCTGAACCCTGGTTTTGTCCACTTAGGCCGTCGAGGCCTGGAATTACGACATCGACCGGGTGCTTGTTGGCGCCGGTCAAAGACTTTGTAGCGAGACGAGCCATGGTTTTTGTTTTTTTTCCCTTTCGGCTGGCCGAAATGGGAATGCTGCAAAGAGGTGTTGGGGTTAGAAATCTTGTTGAGGGTCGCCAATACGGTGGCGCCTTTTTGGGACATCTCAGGGAAGGGCTCGTCCAAGGGCGATGGCTCTGTGGGTTGCGCATCTAGTTGGGTTGGTTGGCCAAGGCGATGCCTGGCTTGGGAGTCAAACAAGTCCGTGAACAAGCTTTTCCTTCCGTGGGTTGATAAACATTTCTTCTGAAGCATCCAGTTCAAAATAGCTAGGCAGCTAGATTCCATGAGATTCAATTGCAGACTTTCCACAACAATCCACACATATTCAAGAACATCATGCGCTCATAGCAAATCAAGTCACTTTGCTCCTCTTCTTTGCTCTTGCAAACATATGCTCACTGAGCATACTCTAACTGCATCTCACAAAATTTAAGTGCCAAGTGGTAACAGGTTGCATTCTGAATGCTCCGCACCATAAGCATTGACCAGCGCCTTCCGTAACATTGAAGTCTCGATATAAGTAATTAGCTGGCCACAAGCCTTCAAGCTACCCCTCGGTACATAATCCCTAATTCATGTTCATTCCAAATCAGACAAAGCTCCCCAAAAAGACGGGAATTTGGGGAATGTCTCCTGTAGTTGGGGGGTCCATTTTTTTTTAAGACACACTCATTTGAACAGAACAGGGGGAGAGGGCGGTTAACCCCCGAGAAGCACACAGAGTATCACACCCCGACAAGGAATGAATCCTCGACAAGTCCGCGGGCTGAATCCCCGAGAACCTTCCAGGGCGAGTTTAAACCCTCATCGAACAGGGGTCAAAAAGACAGGAACTTTGGTCGTCACAAATTTTTTGGGGTCCATTATTAAACGCACACCCATTTGAACCGAACGGGGGTCGCTCACATCTCCAGCAACAGAGCTCCGATGTTTCTCCGGGAGTGCCTCGCCTTCCAAGCCGGAGGACTCGTGGGTGATCTGCGTATCGGCCGAGCGGGCGCGAAAAGGCGCGAAAAGTGACGGAAGAAACCGCAGGGAGGCAAGGGGAAACATTACTTAGGGTGTGTTAGGCTCAGGGTAGGCTTTATTTTTCCTTTTGGGGTGGGTTTGAAGGGTTGAAAAGGAAACCACCAATTTGGAAGGACCTATTGCGAGACATACCCAAATTAGAGCTAGGACAAGACATTCTGCTGGGCTCAAATGAAGCTCCCTTTGGGAGACCAGTCACAAGGCACTGGAGGGGACCTCACGGCGACGCTTGGTAGGGAAACTTGGGCGCTTGGGCTAGCCACCAGCTTCAATAAAAGGCGGTCGGAATGAATCGTGAGTGACATGTGACATGTGACGTTCTCCCTTAAGTGTCTGGGAATAGGCAACACAAGCTTCGTCATGTGACTGGCGAGCCGATTCCAAAGCCCTGGAATCCACTGGACCCACTCGAAGTCCCCCGTTCGATGGGTTTTCCCCTTAAAACATATGGCCCCCCAGCGCCTTCTCAAGGCTCTGGGAGGAATTCGGCAACCCCCATGGGTCTCGGTGGGTTCGAGTCTCGGTCCGGCTTCTCGCCTTGAGACCCACGAAGCTTTGGAGGTCGGAGTCCTGAGAGCTTCCCACTGGAATGGGAGCAAGCGTTGCAAGGATTCATGGCACTTATGGCACCACCTGTAGAGAATCCTTTTAATTTTAACCCAAGAGTTCCTTGGGATTCATGGCACTTATGGCAAAACCACCTGAGGATCCTGTAAATCACCCCAAGGATTCCTTGGGATTCATGGGACTTATGGCAGAATCACCTGTAGAGGATCTGTTTAAATCACCCCAAGGGTCCCTTGGAGAACTCCAAGCTTGCTTTTCAAGGATGCAAACACCGAACACCAAGGGGATCCTCGAACAAAATCCCGGTGACTGTTTAAGTCCAATGTATTCTTTAAGGGACCCTTGCTTGACCCCGTTGCTTCAAGGATGCAACAGGCTTTCTGCACGAGGGTCTGATTGAATTGCAATGACTCACAGTGCTGAAGTAAAGGACCTCTAAGAAAGAATACTTCACCCAGGTGCTTGAGGTCATGTTACTCCCCCCAAGTGCTGCTACTGGGGTCTTTGATCTGCAACTTGGCTCATGAAAAAACAATCCATCTCAACACTGGCTAAGGCGCACTAGTTCACCAAACGGAAACAAGGGATAGATACCCATCCGCGCGAACAATTGCACAAACATGGTATTGGTCGGTGGACACTTTTCCGTTCTCCATCCAAGACACCTGACATTTCAACATCGTCCAAAAGCCGGCTTTGGCATTGAAGCAACCCTGTTTCAAGGATCTTGGTGTTTTTTTGTTGCATCCTTGAAGCAACTGCTGGAACACCCCGGGACTTCCACCCCCCCCCCCCCGAAATCTGCCACATACCGCCATGTTCGAGGGGTTGTGGCAAGAAAAACACCGAAAGCTTCACCCCCCCGAAACCCAAGGCGACTTAAATCAAAGGCACATGTGGGCTTGGTTGACGTTGGAAGGGGAGCAACAAAAATGACTTTTAGCAGTTGAGTGGTTGGATTTCAACCACTCAACCACAACGAGCAAAAATGGAAAAATGTTTCCCAACAACAACCATGTAAGACCCATCCACCCACCAAACCCATCCAACCACCAACCCACATCCAACAGCAGCTACAGGCAGCCTCAGGAGCCGACTGCCTTGAACATGTCTTTGCAAATGATGAGAGTGGGCTCCTGCACCAGAGCCGAGAAAACGGCCTCAATAAGGGAGGGTAGCCAGCCATTCCTGGCTTCTAGTGGGTGGTTCCCTTGGATACCTGCTATTTATACACGAATCGAATCGCCGGCAAAAACAACACCTGTTGCTGCTAGGATCACGATTTCTTTGTTTTTTTTTAAGTCCCATGACAAGATGCCAATTAGGGAGGTTCTCGTGTAGAGTATTGAGCCCCACGAGACGGCCTTTGAATGCTGCTTGCTCACCACCGAGAAAAACTGGGTGGTTCGTATTTCACGAATCCAACTCCCAAACGCTTCGCAGCAAGTCTGAGGGTATGGCTGAGGACTGCGAAGCCCATTCCTCACATTAGCATACCGGGGCTCCCATAGTCCCATTGGTTCAAAAGGCCGTCTTGAACCTTTCCCACAGAGGATTCTCAACTTACCCCCAAAAGGCACTTGGGCCGTTGTAATCAATTATGTAAGCCCACAATCAAAGCTTCCACGCTTCTTCCGGATGCTTAGACGCCAGACGACTACTCCGTTGCGTGTTCTTGAGCATGATGATGGATAGAACAGCTTGCCAGGGCTCCTTGGAATGACACGATGCATGCTGGCAACGGCAGCGTAAGAGCTTTCCCGCAATGATCCACATCATTGGCAGTATCCATCTTTGCAAAAAAGCCAAATGGTTTGCAAACGGGACCAGCAAACAGAGCACATAAGAGAAGGAATACATCTGGGAGCATAGCTATAATATATATATATATATCAAACTAGAACAACTAATCCCCAAGTAAGCAGTCGTCATCAACCTGCAACTGGCTCGCGAGATGCTTGAGTCCTGCTTGTCCACTCTATCCATCACTCCGACCTTCTGCTTCATCTTCACTAAGCGTATCTGCTTCAAGTCCTGCCGAACGAAAATGCCGCGGACCTATTTGGGTGTGGGTCAAAATTAAATCACCAGGGGACCGCAGGTGACCCACACCCATTTTTGCCTCCCACCATTGGCATCATTGGAACACCCGTTCAAAACACAAACATGCAGACAAGCAGGGTATCCACATTGCTTTGCCTTTGCATTGCAGCTGTAAAATTACATCCCTGTGAGCACACCGTCTGATTGAATATACTTGGCGTTGGCGTTGGGGCGTCGTCAAGCATGACCCATGTGAGGCCAACGTGGCTGCCCATCTCCAAAGCAGCTGTGCAACAACTCGAAGCAGGATACCCTTGGCATCACGGCCAGTGTCACTCCTCTTTGGATATGTCAAATTTGGACTTGGACCCCCAAACTCGTGGGTTTCCCCTCGGCTTCCCGTCACCCCCGATCGATTACTCCGTGAGCCACACCCTTTCTTGCACATGCCATTGGGACAACACTCCGTGAGCCCGCGACGAAAGGCGCGAACAGCCTTCAGCATGCTTCCGCTCCTTGGGGTTGGCGGGGCTCAAGACGCGCCCGAAGAAGGCCATGCGGCAGTTGGGACCTGCCCGAGGTTACTTCGACGGTGGAATCCGCCGGATGCCTTGTGACTCCTCCGGCTTTGGTGGGGCAAACAAATACACCACCCTGTACAAGCCGAAGTTGACAAGTGGCTGGTGACATTGGGGGAACTGGGATTATGGATCAATCTGGGCTTGGCATAACTCGAAAAAGTCAGCTGGTCGCTTCGAGTTGCGACTGAATTGGCCCCCACAGGTTTGCAGTCTACCTGGGGAAGTGAAGAGTTAGAGTGAGTGTGACTGCTTTAAACGGGAAACCACAGTGAAACCAAAGGAAAAACCAAAGGAACCCGGAACTCCATTCTCATTTTGGGCGTATTCAACCATGAGACAAATCCATGTTCCGGGCTCGAGGCATTAACTTTTAGCCGTCCAACACCAGCATGTGCGCACGGCCTCTGGCTTGGCAATGGCGACAAAGGGAAAACCACCAAAAGCCACCACTGGGGGGTCCTGATTTTGAGACGCATACGGTATGAGCAAACAAAACACTGGAGAGGCGGTACTGTAGCTGCCACATGCCCATATGTTCAAAGCTCAAGGGGAAGCATTTAGGAACTGATATGAGCGAATTTCAGAGGCATATTCTCAAAACTCACCAAACCGACCAGTTTGCAGGGAATCGCTCTGCGGCGCCGTGAGCTCATTTCACCCCTTTGAGCTTGCAAAGCCCAAAGTTACGGGACGCCTCAGCAACCTGAATTCAGGTGTCCCAAAGAAAATGACCTTCATCAAGATCGCGAACCCCGAGGAGGTTGGTCTCGGTCCCTCCTTTTACATCTGAACCCGGCAAACCAGGTGCCGAGCTGTGAATATCAAAGTCCAGCTTGCTGCCGATGACCAAACTCCTCAGCAGCCGGTAGTTGGCCCAGAAATTGCGGCAAAGTACGTTCCCTAGATTTCCACTGTTTAACATCAAGATTTGGTGACGAAACAGGTTCTACAAAACGAGGGCCCCTGCAACTGGGTTTGCTTCCTTCACACCCGCAAGGGTCTCACCCCCCTCGCAGGCCCCCGACCGCCTTTGGTTGTCAACCCCCCCCGGGGAGAATAATTGCCCCTGCAGCCCACTCAAACAAGCAGACGGCGAGGAACCGGTCAAAGCCACAGCCAGAGCTCAGAGGCTTTGAAGGCCGGGTGGGGGGCTCCAAGGTGCACTGCGGTAGATGGCGGAAATGTCCGCTAGATGTGGGATTACTACAACCAGAATGGGTTGGAATTGGGCCATCTACTTTCACCCTGGTGCATGTGGGCGTGTCTTGAAGCTGCAAGCGCCGAAGATCGCTTCACAAGGCGGTCACGATGGTGAGTGCTCGAAAACATCAGTCGGATGGCAAATGCCCTGCCCGGTTATCAGGGTCCGAATGCAGGGATCTGTTGCAACCTGACCAATGAAGGCCTTGCACAAGGAAGCACTCATCCCCGTGGGTATACGATATCCCTTGTGCCCACAAAGGGGCCCCAAGGTGGTACCCCTCCCCATACAAACACTTGTTGGCAACATAGGGAGGGACCGGTCATTTCTGGAGGGGCTGCCTTTTGGACCCCGTTTGGATCGAGTCAGCCCGCTGAGCCGCCCTGCCCCATGGGACACAGCACGGGCTTCTCGAGCAGCAGAAGGGCGTAAAACAACGGCTCCTAGGAAAAAAGCGGGCAACCCTACAGGCTGAACGACGTCCACAAAACTCCGCCGTTTATTTTGGCAGAAATCTGGGAAGCCAGCCTTCAAAGCGACGAGTTTTTGTAACGGAGACAACCTTTGACAACCTGCACGTGCGCGAAGGATGCTTGTAGGATTCAGGAAATAATGACGGCATTGTGGGCAGGGCGATCCAAACAATGGTGTCCCGTTTGGTATCCGTTTGGAACCGAGGGTGACAGTCAACATTGCTTGTGCCCCCCTTTGGTGCGTCCCATGACTTTTGTGCCATAGTTAAGTAATGAGCTCCCCCATGTCCCTCCCAAATGAACCGGAAACTGGTGATTTGAAGACCGAATCTCAGAGGTTACCCGTGTGCCCTCCGAAGGGAGGAAAAGGAGTCTGCTCGCCAAGGCACATGGCCTGGTGGTTCTTCCATAGGCAACTACCTTATCAAATGGGTATTGACTTTCAACTGGGGACCCTTTGATGGACACTTACAACTCATAGCCGGATCGCCAAAGCAGCCAAGGAACACTAAAAGAATCCGAATCCAAACCACCAATCTTAGCCACCAACCTGACGGGTGACCCTGCAAACGATTCTACGCCCTTTCACCCTCTACAAGAACCAGAGGTTCAAATCCAAACCACCAATCCAAACCACCAACTTGACGGGTTACCTGAACAAGATACGCCCTTCGACCCCATGCACCTGCGCACATCCACCATATCCAAAAGCGCCATTGTTGCGGGCTTTGAATCCATCACAAATTGATCTTCCTGCAAATAATGAGACCCTTTTGCTCCAATTGCTCCAACTGCTCCTTCCTCCTTTTGCTCCAACTTGAGACCCCCAGTTTCAGTCTCAGGTCTCCTCGGCGTCCTTCAAGCCGGGCACGCCGCTCTTCTGCGCCAACCAGCTGAGAAGGTACATGATGCGGTCCCGGTCCTTTTGACGGGAGGGCTTTGGGATGTGGCCATGGGCTTTTCAAAATCCAAATCGGTTAGCCCCCAGTGAACGGGACCGATTCAATCCAACCAATAAAATAGGTTCTAAAATGGGTGGTGCACCGAAAACCCCCAAAATGGTACCAGTGGTTTTGACCCACAGCCATGTTGCACGTTAGAGCCAAACACCGTTGTTTGTTGGGTTTACTCACTTCCGAACAAGAGGCTTGGCCCCAAACACCCCCCAAAAAAAAGTTTACCGCTAAAAGGATCTTCCCCAAAAAGTTCAAAGGGCAGGAACTCGTGAGTGTAAGACAAAGGCAACAACTGCGTCAGTCAGCTTTCAATGCCAACTAGAATGTCGCTGACGCTTTGGTTGGTTGCTTTGCTGCGAACGTGTAGGTGACCGCGGCTCGACGTTCGAGGAATAGCTTTCCAGCGCTTTCACTTGCAAGCCGGTGGTCCATGAACATGATCTTCATGGGTCGGTCTCAAACCAGGGAACCCGGGAACCCCCTCTTTCCACGGCTTTAATCCAACGGCAAAGGAAAACCATGAAGAAGACTTGGTTGACGTTGGAAGGGCAGCAAAAAAAAAAGAAGTTAGCAGTTAAGTGGGGATTTCCCACTAAACAACAATAAGCAAACATGTAAAATGTTTCCCAACGACAAGCATGAAGAGGCCCCGGACTTTAAGAGACACACACACATACATATATATATATGTATATATATATATAGGTTTATGAATCGGTGTGTTGTTTTGCTGGGAACCCCTTGTTTGGTAAACCACCAGGATAACCCCAATTTTGAGGGGCTGCAAAAAAACGACAACATGACAACATGTGTATATATATATATATACACGTGTATCTATACATATATATATATATATATCCATCGCAAGGAAATGGTTTGAACGCGGCCACTTTCGCCAAACCTGCATGGTTCAAGCCCTGAGTGCAGAAATGGCATCTGCATCTCGCGTGTACTTTTCTCAATGTTGGGTGCTTGCTGAAAATGATGATTCTTGAAAACAATCTGAGTGTTGTTCTTCAAGAAAGAAAAATACAATTGCTTGATTGAAGGACCACCCATTCCATGCTTGCAAGCGCGACGCGGACCTCATTTCCAGGACTGGGCAACTTACTCTGGTTCGCAAATTTCACCATACCCTCCTACCCATAATCATGGAAGTGGGCAGGGGCCTTCCGCAAAAGCAAAGTGGTCCGCCAACCCCTATGGGCAGCTTCTACTTGTTGGAGGGAGGATAACTCGGGATTTCCCAGGTAAACAATCTTCATGCGCGAGCGCGGCTTGGAACATAGATCCGTATAATGTCCACAGGGACATGTACGTGGCACCCACCCACTGCTTCCCTCTCCTTTAGCGGCACTACGCTTCTGCTATCAAGCCTCGGCGTGTTCAGGCCACGGTTGACTTTGTCTCGGGCCCGTGATACCCAGCTTGTCATTTTCACAACACATCCCTTTCAATGGGGATCCCCTTGGGAAAAAAAGAAGATGGCCCTGGTAAATGGAGTGCCAAGCTAAATGAGTCCCCTCTCTTTCGAACTAGACTAAACTAAGAAGGACACCAATGCTGGGCATTGTAGAAAAGAACACCGTTAACCCGATTTCTCGTAGCTAGGCAGGTGTACGCTGGGAAGTTCCAATCATTCCTTCAACAGTTCCTGTGGAGGCTGGATCCCAAAAGATCCCAAAGATTGCACATACGATCCCAAATGCAGAGTCCCAAAAAGAACTAAGGCTAAGGATGGGCTCTTGGGGCCATTGTCACATCTTCAAAATAATTCTCTACCGGCGCTCCAGGCACTGCCCGCCAATCACTGCTCTTTGGACAGACTTGGGAGTTCGGACATGGGAAATTGTTGGGATCGCTGGTCAATCTTAAAAGGTGGTTTAAAGGGACACTGGTCCTCGGAAGTAAACTCCTTTCACGGACAAAGGGCCTTCAGGCTGATAAGGCGCTGCGCGGGAATCCCTGAACATCTCAACATGGCCGTGTCTTATTCAGAGGCCATCCGATTTTGGGTTGCTTAAAAAGAGACCTGCGGTTCGCTTGGTCACAAACGCCAAATCTAGTTGGACATCACCTGGATCTACAAACTATACACCACTGCACACTGGAAGTGTTGCCCACACTGGATGCTTGCTTTTACACTCTTGCAGCGTAACATGGACCCCCCAAAACAAGGATTTCTAGAGGAGTCTCCACAAGAAAAGGACACGTGGGCGCTTCATGTTTCATGAAGATCTCGCGGGCGTGACCTTGAAGTTCACGCCCGAGGCCCAGGCTGAGACAGCCGATGTCCCCCCCCAAAAACCAAAAGGGAGCACATCCCACAGAGGTTGGATTCGGACTTGTCGCACCTCCGCAAACGTTGCTTGTTGCGAAGTGTCAAACAACGATTTGGACTTCAGTCTGTCTCTCTTGGGATATCTTTCATGCATCCATATACATGTATAGAGATACCCACAGTGGCCCCCTGAAAGCCACGCTGAGAAGAGCATCACCAGAAATCACATGCGACGTCCCGTAGCTCAAGTCCGCCATTGGGCCGAGGAGCGAGGAACCCAAAGGCAGGCTGTCTTGCATGAGGAGTTGGCCGCTGGCGCGGTCGAACCTGGAGTCAATATCGGAAATACTGGGTCGCTGAAAATGGTGGGGGGGCGGGGTTATCCTAATTTGTGTTCCGCAGTGAGACACTCCTGTAAAACAATCCGCAGTGGGACAATCTTGAAAAGACAGCCAAGACCATCATAAGTTCTCAAGGATTTCATCAAGCCAGAATAAGGAACAGCGCACCAAGGGGAAGCATCTCAAACACTCTGAATAATACCTGGATACTGCGATCTGCAGAATGGTCGAAGACCCAAGTTTGGCGGTTGCCCAACAGGACCATGAGAGAAAGGGGATCGGATGAAGCCTTAGAGGTTTGCTCATGGTGAGAAATGGATCCCCTTTTCCGAAAGCCAAACGCTGAGTCCCATCTACACCCAACCGCGAAAGTCCTTGCATTTTTCGTGTTTTGCTCGAAAGTCCGCAGCCTGCCAGTAAAAACAACGCCACGGATAGTCCCGGCAGGGTCCTTGCAACTGAGCCTTCCCCACTGGCACACGGCGCCCAAGTGTCTCCTAAAACTGCTTTGTTTGAGTACCACTACGGACGCAATCCCCATGGCACATCGCATGTTACAAGGCACTTAGACGCATTTTAAGCATACATGTTTAAGTACGAGTAAGAAGGCAATCCCCATGGCACATCGCATACCAGTTGGGACCAAGATGTTGCTTGACTATGTGTGTTTGCACGCCAAAAAGAAGGCAATCCCCATGGCACATCGCATGCTCAACAACATCGAAACAAGTCTTGCAAAAACAAGTTCGTGTGCTAGTACGAAGGCAATCCCCATGGCACATGCATACCCAAAGGCAACCAAATGCATCTTGAAAACATCTATTCGAAGCACAGAAGTGAAGGCAACCCCCATGGCACATTGCATAATCAACCGCAATGTGTCTCCTAAGACTGTTTTGTCTGAGCGCCACTACGGACGCGATCCCCATGGCACATCGCATATTACAAGCCGCTTAATCGCATTTTAAGCATACATGTTTAAGTATGAGTAAGAAGGCAACCAGCATGGCACATCACATACTAGTTGGGACTGAAATGTTGCTTGACTATGTATGCTTGCACGCCAAAAAGAAGGCAATCCCCATGGCACATCGCATGCTCAACAACATCGAAACAAGTCTTGCAAAAACAAGTTCATGCGCTAGTATGAAGGCAATCCCCGTGGCACATGCATACCCAAAGGCAACCAAATGCATCTTGAAAACATCTATTCGAAGCACAGAAGTGAAGGCAACCCCCATGGCACGTTGCAGAATCAACCGCAACGTGTCTCCTGAAACTGCTTTGCTTGAGCGCCACTACGGACGCAATCCCCGTGGCACATTGCATATTACAAGGCGCTTAAACGCATTTGAAGCACACATGTCTAAGTATGAGTAAGACGGCAACCAGCATTGCACATCACATACCAGTTGGGACCGAAATGTTCCTTGACTATGTATGCTTGCTCGCCGAAAAGAAGGCAATCCCCATGGCACATCGCATGCTCAACAACACTGAAACAATTCTTTCAAACACAAGTTCATGTGCTAGTGTGAAGGCAATCCCCATGGCACACGCATACCCAAAGGCAACCAAACATCTTGAACACATTTCTCGAAGCGCCAAATACAAGCAACCCCCATGGCACATCGCAGAACCAACCGCAACCGAGCACTGTTTTCAACATATATATATATATATATATTTGTAGTAGCAGTAGTAGTAGTAGTAGTAGTAGTAGTAGTAGTAGTAGTAGTGGTAGTAGTAGTGGTAGTAGTAGTAGTAGCACAAGCAGCAGCAGCAGCAGCAGGAGTAGTAGTAGTAGTAATAGTAGTAGTAGTAGCAGCAGCAGCAGCAGGAGTAGTAGTAGGAGTAGTAGTAGTAGCAGCAGCAGCAGTAGCAGTAGCAGTAGCAGTAGCAGTAGTAGTAGTAGTGTAGTAGTAGTAGTAGTAGTAGTAGTAGTAGTAGGAGTAGCAGAAGCAGTAGTAGTAGTAGTAGTAGTAGTAGTAGTAGTCGTGGTGGTAGTAGTAGTAGTAGCAGGAGTAGGAGGTGCCTTGTGTTAAGTTTTTGGCAAGTTTACCCAGGAAAAAAACGAGTCCAAAAACGAGTCTAAAACGAGTCCGAAAAGAAAGAAGACGTGCAGCCGCAACCCACCTAGGCCTCAGCCTGAAAAGCAGGCCGTTGAAACCAATTGATGTGTTAAGCAGACTGTCGGCCTTAGCCTAATACGTATTACAAGCACTTGTTGAAGATACGTGTTTTTCAAGCGTGTGCCAATGCGATTGGCCTCCCAAAGCCCCAGCTTCAACAATGCAAGCTGTTCTAGGAATCTTGTTGCGGATGACTGCGTGTGCCAACGCGCTTGGCCTTCCAAAGCCCCAGCTTCAACAACGCGAGCTGTTCTATCAATCTTGTTGAGGATGATTGCGTGTGCCAATGCAAATGGCCTCACAAAGCCCCAGCTTCAACAACGCAAGCTGTTCTAGGACGATTGGCCACCCAAAGCCCCGGCTTCCACAACGCAAGCTGTTCTAGGAATCTTGTTGAGGATGATTGCGTGCGCCAGTGCGATTGGCCACCCAAAGCCCCGGCTTCCACAACGCAAGCTGTTCTAGGAATCTTGTTGAGGATGACTGCGTGTGCCAATGCGATTCATGTGTTAGTTGACTGAACCTTCTCATTATCTTGGCCAGAGGCAGTGTGCCATTGCGTTTTGTGATGGGAGTGGGCCTCAACATTCAACAGCGCACCTTCGCCAAACACTCCTCAAAGTATCCGGCCCCCCATGGCACACCAGACACTTGGCTTTGTGTACGGTGGGGGGCTGGGGTAGCACTTGTGATCATGACCCTAAATAGCTTTCCCCACTGGCACACTGCTTGCGGCGCGAGATCATGGCTTGCGGGGCGTGTAACCACAAGGACCCAGTAAGTGTTTTTTTCAGGCGTGTGCCAATGCGATTGGCCACCCAAAATGCCTCAACATCATCAACACAAACCGCGATCGAGGGAAGGTGTTTTCCATGTGTGCCAGTGCGTTCGGCCTACCCAAAAGACCTCAACTTGATCAATGAAACCATCTCAGGGGACCACGTTCAGCATGTATTTCTCTACAAAAAAGACCTCAATATCACGCAGCAATTGTCTCTTGAAAACATGCTAAACCAAACGCCACTGGCACACGGAGTTGCAACGACCCTACCGGATGCGTTTCGTGTGCGTATTACACGAAAAACATGCTGCCAAAACCAAACGCAACGACTTTCACAGGTGAGAGTATAAGGGCATCTCTTGGGCATTGAGCAGCTCTCAGCCGATGGACGAGTCTGATCCTAGAAGCATGCTCAAAGGCTTGATAGGCCCCATTCTCCCCCATGATCGCTACTAAACCCGCGAGTATGTACAACCCCTGTGTAAAAACAATATGGGATCCCCATGAAAGAACCTCTAACATGGGTGAGAGGTTGCAACCCACTCTGTGAGGTTGACACAACTTGCTCAGGCTTGACAATATAGTTGTAGAGGAGCAGCCGTCTTCTTGCAAAGACTCCATGGGCAGGGAAAAGGGTATCTAAACACCGTCAAAGGAATTCACCCATGCATTCCAAACTCCTGTTGCCATACTTTTGCAGCGTGGCTTGTGAAGTTGATACGTCCAGAACCTGCACAGCCCAAGGCTCCAACATATGGCCATGGGTCAAAATCCCGTACCCCCAGTGAACATCCCAATCCCCACCAAAAAAAAAGAGAAAAGAACTAAAATGGGTGGTGAATTCACCAATCCCAACCAAAATGGGATCAACCAAAACGATTTTGACCCACAAAAGTGGGCTGTGGTTTGTCTGTCTTGGATTTAGTTGGACCAATCCATGGCTTCGGCTTATCTTTAGAGTCACAATCAAAGCCCGGTATTAAAATGGACCCAGAACCATGCTTCAAGAATTAAGAAGGCGGCCGCAACCTGGGACTGCCCCTTACTAACCTTCATCTACCCGGGTTTTGATGGTAGCTCTTTTGGATTCCCTTTAACATCCCACAAAAAGTGGTCGCCTCAAAAAAGACAGACCCGTTTTGGCCTCAACATTTCGGAGTCCAAGTGGGGGAACATTTGCAGAACCCTGTGGACCCAGGAAGACCAAGACCGTTGGCCTATCCAAAAGGTGCTGTTGACGCCAACAGCACATATGGTGTGTCATCTGTGGGGAACCCTTGGATGGTGTTCAGGGTAACTACAAGGAATGCAGGATTTTGGGGTCGTTTTACGTCACATCCAATACATGCCCGCATTATGTATTTGCTTTATGGTACACTGGTTGGGCTGGCTTTAAAGAACATCCTGAAAACACATTGAGGGCTGTTCTGTTTTGAGCCACCTGGACACGCTACCCACAACCACAACAAAATTGGCTATTGCCGCCCTCAAAATCTGGTGTGATTTCGCATGTTTAGTAGCTTGAGGGTCCAGGTATAGGTGTATGGGTGTCTTTTTGGTTGATTGGTTGAGGACCCCGATCCGGTCGATTCGCTTTGGACTGAGCCATATGACTTAGCCCTAAACTGGGCTGTGCAAACTGATCCCTGCTGCTAAAAGCTTAACTTTTGGTGGGCTGACTGGAAACCCAACCACTAAAGCAACTGAAAAAAGCCAACACGCTAAGGAACCGGATGGCTGGGAGCCACCACGTAAACACATGTTCCACCATGGCCATTCCGGGCCTCAATTCGGTGACCTCGGCCTTCGTGATGCCGTTCAGCTCGAACAAAAGCCTCGTGGTGTTGTTCGTTTTTTGTGGCGGCGAAGCGTTTGGGGCGTCTTCTTTTTGAGGGAGGCGTCTGGAAAACACGGGGTATGAATGTTATCAAACATTCGCCAAACGTTGGATCGAAAGGCGGGGTGCCCCTCTATGTTCGGGCTTGAACGCTTTCCAAAGTCGGCCACATCGGTATGAGCATAGATTTGGCTATAGGTTGGGCTAATAGTTATGAGCCCAATAGCACAATCTAAATTAGGCGATTTATACCACACAGGGCCAAGCAAAACACTTCAAACGGACACGTGATGACCAACAGGTTTCGAGCTACGTGAAGATCTGCAGAAATTTCTCCGAACAAGCTGGCCGTTGCGCGCATTCGCGGCTTCACTGCTCGCCCGTCGCTGGCCCAGTCTTACGAAGGCGTGGCACTTCACAAACGACTCCATTCCACAACGAGCGGGTGCGGAAAAATCACTTGATATCACTTCATCCTGAGAGCAGCCCTTGAACACATAGCCCTTGAACAAATAAGAGCAGCCCTTTAACTTGTCACACGACGCGTTCACTACTGCTACTATTGAGAAAGACGTCAACCCTTGTGAGGGGGAAGCCGTTTGTGCTGTTCGCCGTGTCTCAAACGCCGGCTTTCTTTGATTGAGGACATCAAGACCTCCAAGCAACGTGGGGCCGGTCCCGCTATGCTCCCGGGTTCGTTCAAGAAATAATCAATCCGTGGACCATCGAGTGTTGATACCAACATGAGCAAAAGGAATACAGAGCTTGCGAACTTTCCCCTCCAAATCGGAGTAGAACCTAGGCGATTCCAATTTGTTCCAAAAAAATGCCCTCAAAACCATCCTGCGGGGATCAAGGGACCTCGGGGTTTTCTTAAAAAACATATAGGGGTTTAAACCACGAAGCGCACCAAGGGACCCTCTACCAAGATCACGGGCTATGACGGGCGCACCGCGCCACGTCTGCGAGTCAGGAGGCTTGCCGGGCTCGCAGGGCGACAGCTTCACGACGTCTCCGTCGGTGTTCTCGTATTCCACCGCGGTGTTGGACCTTCGCCCATTGAAGTGGTTGCAGTTGGGGGGTTCTCCAAATTGCCTTTGCGGGCTTGCTTCAAAGCGTCTTGAGGATGTCAGTCTACTGGATCCAGAATGAGGGGCATTTTTGCACAAGGCAAGAAGATGGAGGCTGCTACCACGAGGTGAAGTATGGCTATCAGAGCTTCGCAAACAAATGAGTACATCCCAAATGCGCTAATGAAACCCATAAAGCATTCCTAAGCACAAACACGCACACACACACACACACACACAGGTACTTATCAAGAACAATAAACACATATCATATATGCAAGTGTCCTGAGTGTCCTTGATCCAGCGCAGTAAACATTCAATTGGCGGACCAAGTCGTGGACTTGCTGACGGTTTCCCATAGACCATCCAATTCAAAGCTGGCCCCCAAAAGCCGCAAAGGGAAGCGCATGAAGCAACGCATTTTGGACTTCCAGGACCCAAATTGATCCAAACTCCTAGGTGGTCATGCTCTGAACATACCTAAGGGGGCCCTTGAATAGAGTCACCAATGGCAACGGTGACCAGGAGCCCTTGGACAAGGGTGTCACTCATGGCAACTTGACGAAAAAGCCTCGAGGAAAGGGTGTCATAGATGAGAATCATCTTGCCAATATTCACCCATTGAACATGTAGTCAACGTTCTTTTCCGACAAATATTTGGGCTGCAAAATGTTTGCGGCCACAGAAAGCTGTAGTCCATAATTGTTAACCATACCAACAAACTTAAGGTTGCATGACCAAACTGGGCTTGTCTTTGAATGGGCAACCCCAAATTTGGCTCTTTTGTGTTCCTTTGACACGGCTTCCGGGGAAACCCTCAACCCAACCAAAAACGAAACACCTGGAGTCACGTGAAAACTTGGGCATCCACTGCCAAAGCTCCTCCACGTGCAGATAGGCCTGTGAAAAGTCGAAGCTGGTCGGCCAACCGCTTTGCCTCGCGATCGAGTCAAACCGAGGAAGCGCGGTCTTGCACAACGAAAACATCGGCGTAGGGTGCAGCTGAATCGGGTGGACATGCATAAACAGCACCACAAAGCTTCAGGCAGATCTACTGGGAAGTTCGACAATATAGTGTGCCAATCTGCGTGCTTCTTCCATTCCTTCTTCGGTGAGCTCGTTCGAATCGTTCTCCTTGTTCACAACCGCTCAAATGGCACATCCCGGAAGGATTTATCTCCATGTGTGTTGCCTGCAAACTCTGCTTTTGGATCATGACGCAATAGGTATCCTGATGAGTAGATAATTTTCATTTGAAGAAACCACAACAGCACCGGTGTGCTCTAGCTGTGGAGAATGGCCAGTTGTTGGAGCGCTCTGGGTATGCAGAACAGCATCAACCAACATATGATTCAAACTAAGTTCAAAGACAGTTATCCTGTCAATGCCAAGTTCCAGCACTCGCAGGGGATTCAATCGTCACAATGTGTTGATCTAGTTGTGCCTGTTGTGCCAAGTGGATGCCTCGTTGTCAGAGCACCCTGTTGGCTTGAAAAGGACGCCAAAAGAAAACCATCGGGACCGGAATATGGTTCCCATTTTGACGCACATCCAAATCACAATTCACACAGCTCTGTGGAGAAGTCAACCGCAAACACAACACTACGCCACTTGGTTTCTTGCTTCCAGCCATATGGGGCTCAAAGTAGCACAGCATAACGAGCCAAAAGTGTGACACCGAAAAGAACAAGGCCAAGAAAGAATAGAACACAACAAAAACTTCTTTGGATGTGATTCCGCCTGCGAGCAGCCCGGGTTTTAATGTCAATGTAGTGGGCATCCCCTTTGCCAACACTGAGTCTGCAGATGGGTGCGTGTTAAAATCGGGGAACCGCAAAAAAGGCTGGTGATAAAATCTGGTGTTTTGTTCTTTTTCTTTTTTTAATCGTTAAAAAAGGCATTATTAAAAACAAACGGGTTCCGACCTATTTTGGCTGTTGCTCATGTTCTGCTTTCGTCCACTTAATTTTGATAAGACGGCAATGGAGAATGCTCGGGCTTCACAGTCTGTGAACTGGTCTCTTGGCCGTCAAATCACACGTCGACATCTTGCGCAGCATGGCACGCATTTCAACGATTTCACCGTCCAGTTCTCTTCTCTTATCCGAGTTCGGGACACTAGTCTCGATATCCGCAACAACGCCAAGATGCCGGATCTTTCAATCAGCCCTGAAACCTGGTGTCATAGTTACAACCCGCTTGTCATGTACTTGGTGGCTAGTAACCATGGTTATAGCCTTCCAAAGCCATGCTTGTAATTTCATTAACTGCATTCTACCCCGGGATAGCCACTCAGTACCTGATCGCCGGGACAACATGCTGGCACACGCCGCACAGCACCGTGCACAACACATGTCAGTAACTGAGGACGAGCGGAAAATTCAGAGTTATAAAGCTGGGGGGAAAGGGGGGGAGGGAGTCCAAATAAAGGAATAGCTTAATAAAGGCTTATTTGGGCTGCCCCCCCCCCCCGCACCCCCCACCCCCTTCCCAGCTCCCAAAAAAGAGCTGAAATGTGAAGCCCAGTTGCCCAATGGACCTGAAAAAGCTGACCTTTGCGGGTGACTCAAAATAAAGCAGGGGGCACCCCACTCTGTTCTTTGGTCGACTCGCTCTAGGCAGCTCGGATACACCATTGGTTGAAAGCTCAGGTGAGATCCTTTGCCAGTTACCCTCGAAGAATCGTGCTTCCGTAAAGTTGGTCATACCTTTTACCTACCTACACAAAGGGAATTACGCCGCCGACAGTCACCCGGGTGTAATTCAGGAAGCCTGTAGTTGGTGGTGTGGATCGGTTTGGGGATTTGAACCCCAGCTCAAGCTGAAACCAAATGGGGAAGGTCCCCCCTAACGTCCAAGCCACCAATCCAACCCACCAACCATAATTAGATGGAATTGTTGAAAGTAGGGTAATGTCGAGTCCTGATTAACACCCCCTCGCCGCTATGAACCAGTCCCTTTTTGGTGGGGAATCATTTCCAGGGTAACCCCTCTGAATTGAAAATTGGGGGGGGGGGTATGCAGGGATCTTGATCACAGCTTCAGAAGTGGCTTTCCCTCGGCTCATGAGGATCCCTTTGATCAAGCCCATGGAAGGCTCTCGGATCCCCGCCTCTCCGAGACAGCAGCTCCACAGCCTGAGAGACGACACCCAAAGGCCATGGCTGGGGACTCTGTTGAGAACCCAAACACGTCCCGTGTCAATGGAAAAACCCGCGGTAACAGCATCAGAGAATACCTGGCTTGAAGCGACCACCCCAGGGTTTGGAGAAAAACGTCTTTCTTCGTTTACCCCGCTTTTAGGTTGGCTAGATGGGGAAAAAAACAGGTTCCCCCCCACAAAACCAAGCAGGTTATTATGGATCAAGCCCAAGTGTACGTGAATGTCGGTTGAACACATTTTCACAACATGTCCAGTGTCATGACGCCCCTTTGTGAACCATCCCCAAAGCTTCCCCTGTAGATCCTCACCCCTGTGTCGTTGTTCTTATAAGGCTCTGCGGCTGCTCCTCAAACATGCAGAAATGCTACCCGCAGATTCGAGTCAGTCTGCGCACGTCTCTTGCAGCCAACACACAGACAGGCAAACGATCAAGCTTTGAAACACTTATAAGAGATTCACGTTAACCAGCCTGCAACATCATGGCAAGGCCAAAGACCACAGGGCGCCAACAGTCTACTTGGCACCTCTTTGATCAATTGCACAAATTGATTACAATTCAAACCTTCCCCAAAATCAACTTAAAGGGTCCCTTGAAGTCCCTTAAGGCAACCAAATGGAGAACTTGCAATCTGCGAAGGTCCGGATATCTTTTCTCTGAAGTACTCTTCAAACCCCTTAGGAGCCATCCTCAAAGGAGATACCGTAAGCACCTTGCCATGGACTGTCACAAGAGGTTTCTCAACCAGTAATTTATTTTGAACAAGCCAAGCACACTTCACCACGCAAATTTCTGATAAATCATGGATGTATCAGGAGGTGTCATGGTTCCAAATTGGGGACACCTGCAAACCGCATCTTAGCCCCTTGCCCATGGCCAAGGTGGGTCCGCCTGAGCCTGGCGAGTCTAGCCGGGTACCTCTTCAAGTTGCTTGAAATCCATCTGTCAGGGTCCAAATCCCCATGTCACATATGGGGTGAAGGCACCCCATGACATCATAGGACTCCATTCATACATCTGCCCCCGCAGATAGCCTTCATCAAACTCCAATCTGAACTGTGACCATGAAACTAGTTTCCCATAGGGCCACATACGAGAGGTATACCATCCAAAAGAACCAGCATGAAATGGGCGAATGAAATGGGCGCCTCTGTGTTCTTTTTTGAAGCTGCCCAAGGGAAAGCCACCGATTTTAGGAGGGATCCGGATGCACTAGACACCTGAACATTGCAACTTGTAAATGGTGGGAAACCCCTTGATTTTGGTGTTGAAAAAAAAAAAACATGTTTCAAATGGTTGCAAAATGTATATTTTAAGGAGCGCTGTTTAGGAGGTGCCCTTATTTCACACATTCCAAATTTACGTGCGTTGCCCAAAAACAGCACTTGGTTGTAAACACGCTTGGGTGTTTCTCGACATAGACCACGTGAAATTGCAAGAGTTTCCTGTTGGTTTCCCTTTAAACAAAGGGGTCCATCATTGAGCAACTCCTATTTACTCGTTGACGGGCAGGTCTCTGGGCTGTCCTCAGATCCCCTGCTCAAAGTTAAACTTGTAGTGGTGGGTTAAATAGAAATGCCCATGGGTCAAAATCCCGTACCCCCGCTAAAATCCCATTCCCCACTAAAATAGACTAAAATGGGTGGTGCACCTACCCCAAAATGGTACCATTGGTTTTGACCCACGGCCAAATACCCACTAAACCCTAAAAAGCTAACAAGCTAAGAGGATGGCTGGGAGCCACCAAGGTATGTTTCGCTGTTGAACGGGAAGATTCGCCTTACTTCCACACCCGCAGGGCAGTAAGATGGTTTCTACTAGCAAAAAGATCCCAGCCAGGGCTTTCATGGTATATACAACCACTAGCTATAGAGCCACTATACACAAAGCGTGTACCCATAGGTGGCCTTTTGGAAAAAAGGATGGCCCTGGTAAATGGAACAACCCCCATCTAAACCAGGGCCCTCTTTTATTTAAGCAAACCAACCAAAAAGGACACCTATGCTGTACCCCGCTTCCCCGCAGGTGCCGGTAGTTGGGGGTGAAAGCCAATCTTAGCACCGAATCATCGGCGACCCCCCAAATAAAGTGAAGCAAGCCCTTGTTTCACGGCCAGGTGTCAAATCGGCCGTCGCTGGCGAACACATTGGGCTTACAAGCAAGCGAAACAAACGCATTGCCCTGGTTGACGTTGGAAGGGGAGCAACAATTTAAATGTTAGCAGTTAAGTGGGAATTTCAACCACTAAACCACAAATGAGCAAAAATGAAAAATGTTTCCCAACAACAACCATGTTGCGTTCTATGCAAACCATGCGCTAGCATAAATGACAGGGGCAAAACAAAACATGCCTTTCTTCGTCCATCAGCATTTTGCACAGTATGTGGTGAGACTGCTTCCACATGCCATCGTTGATATAGACTGCGTTCGCAGCATATTATGCTGCGACCACGGTTTGCTTGTATTGATGTTTCGTGCGTGTCATGGTGTGTCACTTCGATTTGTTGTAGCAACAACTCTGTATCTATTCTCATCTACTGTTGCAAACATAACGCTGGCTAACACACTCATCGTATCTACGTACCACATTTCTTGTGGAACCCTCTTTAATGTAGTTTTCTCGGGGGTTCCCTAAAAGGCGCTGGATATGCCAAAAGAAGCTCGTCTCCAAATTGCTGCTGGGATCCATTGCTGAGCAATCCCTGAGCCCCTCAGGGGTGACCCCTGAGTTCTAACTTAAGGGGTTGGGTGCTACCCGCGTTGCTACGATGTGCGTTCCACCAATCATCCATTGTGTTTGTTACTCATGGGCGCCCTGAATTGTCAAATTCCGAACCCATTTGAGTGTCTTTTTTTGAGGGACCCCCCAACATGAGTGGATTCCCATCGTGTGTCTTTTGTTGAGGGACCCGCCAACATGATTTGGTTTCCCTTTAAACCAACCCCCCAAAAATACCCTAAACAACAAACAAACCCATTTCGTTGTGTCCCCATCGCAAGAAATCAGAGAAAGAGGCGCCGAGGAGTTTGAGGCAACCTGTGGCCCAATGGCAACAGCCATGGTCAAGAGTCAAAATCGGAATCCTCCCTTTGCAGAAGGCCCTGGATGTGTGTGTGTGTGTTTACCATTCCAGTAGGGCTAGATTCTCTTTAACACCAACAGGGGAAATATAATTATGGGGCAAAAGGCAGCAATATGTGGGTCAGAGTCATTGTTCCCTTGATAGACACCCTACATTTATTCTCCAACATTTTTTTCCGGGCAGCTCCCTCGCGCCTGCACTTGGGTACCCGCCCTTGACATCCTTCGGCTTCTCCTCGCGGCAAGAGACATCGCCGGATTGGCCTCTCTGCCCTCGAAGACACGACGCCCCGGAGATAAAGCAACATGTTCAGGCTCTGCTTCTTATTTTACTTAGTCTACCCGAAAATACAAAACAAGCTTTGGAGGAGACCCCAGCAAAGAGCATGCGCTTATTTGGGGAAAAATGGATCCGACCCGCAAAAGCCGCACTTTTGCTGGTAAGGGCAATGAAGGGACACTGGAAAGGGAGAAAGAAACAATAAGCTACGTCTGGCACTGCCTAAAGCTTGCAAGCAAAGAACCACCTCATCAGTTGGTGGTGGACATGAATCCCCATCTAGATGACGTCCGCCAAAGGGTCCCCTGTGTCTTTGGTGTTTTAACAAAACACATATGCCATTGTGTGGTGATTAGTTGGGGCGTCTATTGTGCCCGCAGGCGGTATCATGGCATCAATCGAAATGCGGTAGGAGCCATATCAGGCAACCGAAGCGATGGGCAAGCACACGCGGCAGCGGCACCAACAACACCTGCACCAGCAGCATCACCAACAACACCAGCAGCAACAGCAAGCACAAGTGACAAGTTTCTGTGCGTTTTGTGTCTGATAATTGCGATCGCCTAGTGCAAGAGGCCGGTGCTTGACTGCCAATCCCGGACCAAAAGCAGCCCTGATTCGTCTTTCCGCGTCCTGCGCCGGTTCCTGTGTTCCCGCGCTCCTGGCAAGTGGCTTGCAGCAATGCAGCTAAGCAATCAACTGATCTGCAGAACGCTCCACAAGTGAACGACCTGATTCTGATGTGGCGAGCAAGTTTGTCCACCAGGTGAGCTGCAGCAAGCGCGCCACTAAAAACAAGAACTCATCAATGGCCAAGTGTTTTACCCAAGCCGGGGCTCTGACTGACCCCAACAGGCCGGTGGCTATAAACGGGGTATGCAATCCCCAAATTGGCCCTCGGCCGGCCTGGGCTATAGCGGTACTTTCATCTCGTTTGGACTAAACGTAAAAGTGGCAGCTTCAATGGAACCCACCTGTAAATTGCAACCTTTGAAGGCGAAATCCAGTGACACGTGTTTCAGTTTGGGGGTCAGGGCTGCAACGCCTATGTCCTATGTTTCCAGCCTGAAGTCAAGGGTACCCCAGAACCTGCGGGTGGACTTGAAACGCCAAAACCAAAAGACACTTTGCCTCGTCCAGCCATCCCACCTCATCCTTTACTCAAGTGGCCATGGGGCAAAGCCGAGTCTTCTTTGACCAAATTTTCAAAAGAACCAGCAACCATGAGCAACAAGAAGAAAAGCCTTTGGTCCAATGCACCACGAGCCAACTGGTTCACTTGGCAAACAGAGAAATGCAGTATGGAAGTTTGGTGCTGGGGCAACATGCCTTGAAGGGGGTGCTTCTTCTTCTTGGCGTGGAAGGGGGCGGCAAGCCTGGAGCCTTGTCCCAGCTGGAGACTTTCGGGTCTCTAGTCCCACAACCCTCTTGAGTCATCATCAAAACCCGGTATCAAAATGGCCGCAGGAACCATGCTTCAAGAACTATGAAGGCCGCCGCAACTAGTCATGGTTGAACTCGTCCCTACGAACTCCTCCACTTGCCCGGGCTTTGAGTGTGACTCTCTTGCTCCTAGATTTCTGCGTCTGCTATATGCCACTCAGGCCTCGCGGACTGGGCTTGTGGCAAGGGAACGGAGGCGCCCTTGTCTTGCGGCAGTGAAGGATGGAATGAACCGGAAGATTCAAAAGGAAAATGGAAACGGAAACCATGTGTGAATGAACGGAAACCTGTATTCCATTTCTTCTTGAAACCATAAGGAAATGGATGGTTCAAAAAGAGGGCCCATTCCATTGCTCATTCCCTGCCTATCGCACCAGCGAGTTTTTGCTGGTCGACTGTTGGAACCCCCCTGCCTGGAGCTGGAAGGGAAGGGGCAGAAGAAGTGGGCGGTCGCCATGACCTCGTGATGGCCGCATAAGAGAATCTGGGTAAATAAATGTGACCTGCATGGATCGTGTGGGACTCAATCTTGCCAAAACCCTGTCCTTAAAAAGGGCTTGCGGCTTATGTCTTTCGCAAAACCACGTGTGGATCTTTTTGAAGGGAGCTGGCCCCTTGGCTTCGTGAGACCTTCAAACCGGCGGTGTCAAGCCCTGGAGCGCCAGGCGGTTTGATGGCCCAAGGTCACATGGAACTTGGACTTGGTGGTCGCAGTACCTCGCAGCGCGATGCGCTGCCTTTTTGGAGCCGCAAAAAGAAATCATTCACAAGGAAGGGGGAAGGGGGAAAACATTCACCATGGAAGTATTTTGGGGGGACATATCCTATGTGTACATTACTCAAAAGGTGCAGAATCATTATTAAATGTGCAGAAAGAAATGAGGAAGCCCCGAAGTAGGGGATCCTCATCATGGGCAAGCTCGTTTACCCGACAAATGAGTTCGTGATCATTTGCCCAGACTTGGACCATTAGTTGAAAAAGTAACTTTTGAGGGTAGGGACCGTTCAACTCGGTATGGGCTGTTCAAAACAGAGGCATAGATTTGAAACTCGAACCCACTAGAAAGGGAGCCAAACTCTTACACATGGATCCCGGCGCTATGGGCGCCATGGGGGATATGGGGGGGGCTGTCCCTGGATAAGCCAAGGATAAGCCCTTCATAAGGCCCTTGGCCTGGAATATCTCCGTTAGTTCATCTGCATGCCGTTCTGGTCTCTTCAAGTCCCCCGTGCCAGGAGCTCGAGACTCATTAACATGGCGTTAAGACAAGGCAATGGCCCCAGTACAGATGATTGTTTTTTCCCTAGGGCACCAACCAACCAACCAGCCAGCCAACCAACCAACCAACCCAGTCATAGTAAACACAACAGCCGCAGGGGTTAAAAAAAAAAAAAAACAAAAAAAAAACCAAAAAAAAAAAAACACTGGATCCGAAGTGTCCCCCCCGAAAACCAAAAACTGCAAGGACTCCCCTCTAAAATGACTTGCATCCCACTATTCAACCCTGGGTTGATCACTGGGTTTTCCCTCCCATCATGGAACCTTGCTCCCTTGACCATTTCGGTTCAGCCAGGGGTTGCTGCATCCTGGATTCCCACTGGTCCCTTGATGTCCTAGGCGTTCCCCTCGGACCCTTGATGTCCTAGGCGTTCCCCTCGGATTTCTCATTCGTGTCACTTTGCTTGGCTGGAACTAGGACCTCAGCAAACAATCCTTATTTTTGCCCTAGTGCCAAAATAAGAAAAGGGGAACGAATTCTGGGGAAGCTTAAACCCCTCATCCTGGATTCCCACTGGTCCCTTGATGTCCTAGGCGTTCCCCGTGGCTTTCCCATGCGCGTCACGTTGAACCCCAGCCTCAACCGCTGACCCCCGTCCAAAACGACCGGACGCTCGGTTCGATGTCCAGCTGCTCTTGAAGTAGCTGATCTTGTCCACCACGCACACCGCCGCATCCTGGCGGCCGAAGGCCGAAGGCCGAAACTGGGCCTCGTCAAGGAAAAGGTCCAAGCGCCAAAACAGGGATCCGGATGTCATTGTACACCTGAGCATTGCCTTGTAAATGGTTCCCTTTGTTTTGGTGGAAAAAGCCATGTTTCAAATGGGCAACATGTATCTTGTAAGGAGCCCTGCAAAACCATCCTCAAAGGATTGGATCTGGGCAGGGTCTGCAGCTGAAACCCTTCATGTTGGCACCAGAAGATCAAACTTTGAAGATTTGGCCGTGCCCGAACGGTCTCGACCGCTTTTTGGGTTTCAACAAAGGCTTGTTGTTTTTGAGGTCCCCGAGGGGTTTGGTTCTTCATTGGGGGCCGCGCGTCTGCATTGGCCGGGTCATAACCCTGAGGGTGCTTGCATGTAAGCACGTCCGCAAATAGAAGACTCTAAGGTGAACATGCGAATGGACACCAACCAGTTGCTTCAGCCCCCCTTTGTTTAAAACGCACGCGTACCATTATTCAAACCGCCTTGGGTCATTTGAAGATGTGACGTGCTCGTCAGTCCCTTCCAAGCGAGGTACAATCAGATCCCGCGTTCTGGGTTAGCTGGTATGCCTATGGGGCGGCTGCTCTTGTCTTCATGGCTACGTTTGGTCTGTGAGTACCCAAGCACCCCACTACAAATATGTAGGCCTTTAGAGCAACCATTCCTGTGTAGAGGACGGAACATCATCACCACGTAACACGCTCGTCAACTCAACGCGTCCCCAACTCCAACCTCCCCAAAACTGTTGTTCAATCTGTTCATGTCCTGGATGTCTTGCTCTGACATAAAACCCAGGCTCCTCAGAAGGGTCATCAAGTCTCAATGCACAATCATTGTCAGGTTCTGGCGTGAGTGTGCAGAGGGTATCACCACAGGGTATCACCTGAACAAGGGCAACAACGATGCTAAGCTAGCATCTTTCCAAGCGAGAGGGTGCCAATCTTGATCCTGAAGTGGTCCCAGTTGACCACGACAACTCTGGCGGAAACCTGTCGTGTCAAAGCAAGATATACAAGATGGGCTCGACCTTGTTGGGGGCTAGGGTATCATAACCACTTGGCCGATGCGGCGGACTGTTAGTCTAATGTGGTGATCAAGGTGCATGAGTGTGTCTTTGTAAGGGGTACTCGTTTTGGTAGCTTTGAGTGTTGTCTGACAAGGAAGAACGAGCGATTTGCTTTACAATAACCCAATTAACCAACCTAAAATGGCCCATGGAAATCTGTTTGGGGCGCTAAGAATTGGGCGACGCGCGATTTGGGCGCCTTGAGTCAAGAGCCAAATGACTGATGTCTTGCATAGGTTTGCACCAAACCCACCTGATCAAACATCGGCAGAATGATAGGGAATGTATTGCTTGGCCCGGCGTGGCCTCTTGATTGTGTGGGGCAACCCACCTTTTGAGCTAAGCGGACACCGTTGCAACTTTCCCGGATCAGCACGAAGATATTGAGAGTGTCACACGGGATAAACCACCGGAAACAAACCAAACTTTGAAGAGTCGTTGAGGACAACTCAGCAAAGGCACGGTGGATGCCCTATTTACAAAATGCAACTAAACCAACAATATCCAACACATCGGGGCGGGGTCTGCTTGTTCCCATTTCAATATGGCATCTACCGTCCATGCACGTCCACCAAGGTGACTCCAATGATCATGCAAGTACCGGATATAAACATGTCAATTTTATCCGCATTTTAACGGCCTCCTTTTGGCTTTCCTTTAAACAAATGCTCCTTGTCCGGGTGTCTAGGGCTGGATTCCCAATTACTTTCACGTGTGCGAACACCAGATCCGATGCCCCCGGCTTTCCGGAAGTCCCTACGAACGGGGCGAGCCCTGGGTCTACATGTTTCCCACAGATGCAGCCCGGCTTCAGACTTCATAGTCTGGGGCTGGCTATGTCGCCGCTTTGGAAGAGTTCAGAACCCGCACCTTGCGGCATTTCTCAAGGCAAGGTCCAACTTCCACCGCTTGCGACTTGGATCCGCAGGTAGGCCCGTCGGCTTTCACAGGATGCGCTGAACAAGTGCAGACATAAGCTTCCAGCGACATACGACTTATCCCCCCAAGCGGCGCACCAGCAAGGGCACTGGGAACTTCTCCCCAAGCACAATGCCGCGCTCCAGCTCCTGCAATGCATATCTCCCACGGAAATCAGCAGGGAGCCCCCAAATTGGAGGGAAAGGCAAACAAGGCTCCAAGCAATATGTAGAGAACTGTAAGGGGAACTCCAATCCCCCAACCCTCTTTCTTGCAATCTCTTTTTTGGCTCCATGTTGTTATTAACTGGAAGCACCACACAAAACGTGTCTGCACTTATCCCCCTCCGTTTCACCCCAAAAGGAAGGTAGTTTGTCTTCCAGAACTCCCCTGTCTGCTTCCATGATTCTTGGCAGGCCAAACGCACCGATGTGTAGAGGATCTGTTGTTTGGGGGACCCCCAAATACAATAGGGGTTGTCACATGGTAAATTTCCAGATCTGCAGGTTTGCCCCATGGACTCCTTTCTTTAGTCCCTGGACAAAAATGCGAAAGTATGTCCGGTTCTCGATTCCCGTTATAACCAACATAAGAAAATTCATTTCAGCAAGTGGAAGATGGGGAAGGGCTGGAAGCGTTGGGGTTTCAGAATTCATTGGAAGGACAGGATGCCAGCAAACTGCAAGTGTTTCATTCAAGGCGCATTAACTTGCGACTGGAACATTGCAAATCCCAACGGTCAAAGCTACAAAAACATAACACATGGAGTGCTACCTCGAGGGACCGCTTTCAATTTTTGCCTGTCACTCGTGTTCACCCAGCCGGCCTTCAGTACCTCCACTCGTGTTGGGGGAAAATGTTTAGGGGCGCACCTCATAGAAGCGCAGGAGCGCAAGAGCTTGGGCGAGTGCAAGATGCAACGATGCATGTGTATAGATTAACATACACATGCGGTGGATCTGTGGCACAACTCCGGAAAAACATGCGCTCGTGAAAACCGACAGACACACGCGCAAAAAACAACAAGAAGACAAACACAGTGATGGATAATTGTCTGGCAGTCTTGCGCTTGTAAGATTTAGTACGAAGTGTCAAACCGTCCAAACGGATGGTAGTTATGATCTTGCCTTGCTCAGAGAGAGGGCCGATGAAAGGATCCGTCATGTTGAGAAACACCCATGGCATCCTCTGTTAAAAATCCCACCCGCTCTCGCTGGCTCCACACAAGAAGGGTCTCTAAAGCTGATGTTAATGTGCAAAGCTGACAACATCACCGGACTTTGTCCGTGGTGCTGCTGACAAAATAAGGAGCAAACGGGGAAGGCTGCCAATATTGCACCTCAAACATTAAAAGTCGTGGCAGCGCATCCTCAGCGCAGCGCGTCTGGGGAAAAATGGGGCCCTAGGTTTCTCTCTGTTCTCAATGGGAAGGCATGCCCAAAAAGCGAAAACCAGTGGGCCACTGGGTATCTGGGTGACTCTTCGAATTTCGGCACTTGCCCAAAGGACCAGGAAGCGAAACTTCCTTGATGTTGGTGCAAGCAAGTAGAACATGCTAAACATGTCAACCCCGGAACAGCACCAGCATTTCACAGCAGGGCACAGGCACCATTCATGGGTGTACAAAGTGACGCTTGCGATACCAAAGTTGGATTCCCATGCCCGTGACTAAATGATCACTTTCAAGAGAATCTCCCCTAGAACCACAGAAATTGGCAACCCGACACCCGAAACTTTCCACAAGCATGCCTGTTCACACAAGGGGCAAACATTACAGGGCCAAGCCGCTTGAGCCGCGGGATCCCAGCAACCGGAATATTGGTTGAAAGCTCCAAATGGCTGCAAAGGTCAAGTGGGCGATGTGCAATTGCTTAACACCACGCCAAGAAGGCTACCCTTAAAAAGGCTGACCCATGTAGTATGCATG
Organism: Effrenium voratum; assembly: GCA_963377175.1. Taxonomy (NCBI): domain Eukaryota; class Dinophyceae; order Suessiales; family Symbiodiniaceae; genus Effrenium; species Effrenium voratum. The sequence continues at coordinate 865,254 of CAUJNA010001001.1, read as the reverse complement.
TTCATACCAACAATGAAATTAACAACAATGGCAATGATGCTAATAATGACATGATAATACAAATACCAACAACATATATATATATATATATGACATATGAATATAATATTACTACTGCATGTATTGCATATACGTACAAAGCACAAAATATGTATGCAATAATGCGAATTTAATACAGCATTGCATGACTGTCTTTTGCCCACAAGGTTCACAAAAGGCCAAAGACACACAGCAAGGGCCCAGGCAATCTTCTCTGGATTTGTGCCGACACGCTTGGTTTCACCATCCACACGCGTCCTTGGCATCCAGTGCTGCGACACACATGGCGACACGATCGCCTGGCAAAGAAAACTGCTCGACTCTGCGGGATGTTTGGCCGTGGTAGCAAACGGTCAAACAACTTGGCTCCAAGCCGCTAGTTCTCGAAGTTGATTTCACAAATGATATTTCTAGTTTTGCCGAACCCAATGTCCCGGTCGTCGGTGGTTCATGTAAGGTCGGCTGCAAAGAGTGAATGGACTTGGACTTGGCAACGGGTCTCCAAAGAGGTGCAGTGGAACATGGCTACACTTCACTTGGGGAGCAAAAGGCAAGTGCTGGGCATTAATCTCCTGCATGTGGGTAACCACTATAGGGGGTCCCTTCTATTTGCCGGTTTGGTGCCACCAACAAATGACATATAGCCGTGCCTGTGTACCGTTTAAACACACACACACAAACAAACAAACAACAAAGCAAACAAACAAGCAATCAAGCAAGCAAACAAACAAACAAAAAAAACACACACACACACACACCAAGCCAACAAACAAACAAACAAACAAACAAACAAACAAACAGACAGACAGACAGACAGACAGACAGACAGACAGACAGACAGACAGACAAACACACAAAACCAAAACCAAAACAAACACATAAATAACAAACAAAAACAACAAACAAACACAGGACGATTGACAATCACCGTGGAAACCTCATTCTGCCCTCAATCAAACAACGTCTTGTGATTCTGGTCCAAATTTAGTGAACCTCACAAGGTAAAGTCATTTTACCGGAGATGCCAGTTTTGTGAATCAAGTTTCCCACACTGCTGGAGTTACTTTTCCCAAACAATGTACCGAGCGCGCGTGAATGGCCTCGCCACCATCTGTCCCTGCTCGACTGACCCAGACTTGTTCCTGCTCGACTGACCCGCAGGAACAGGTGGTGAGCTCAAAAAGGTGACAAGTTGTGAGGCAAGCAAAACCAAACAGCAGCACTAAAGACACTCGAATGACCTGTCGATGTTGTGACCTGCCTTAAGCTCATGACAGCTGCTGGATTGTTGGCAGTTCTAGGGGTACCTTCCCCATTCTTTCCAGGGATCCTTCTTTTCAGGAAACCATCAAACACCCGGGAGAAACAGTTGGCTTTTGAAAAGAACGCTGGTTGAAACAGGGATCCCTACATTATTACGTTATACGCCTGAACATTGCCTTGTAAATGGTAGTTTCCCTTTATTTTGGTGGAAAAATAACCATGTTTCAAATGGTTACAAAATGTATCTTTTAAGGAGCCCTGTTGAAAAGAATCGAAACGGAACCAACCCCTAGAGCAGTGCCAGGGGCGGAAGCCTAATCTAGGTCCTCCAGTAGATAGATTAGAATAAGGGTAGCCTTTTTTCTGTAGTCTATTGTAGTAGGGGAACCCTTCCCAAAAAAAAGAAACGGTAAAAGGGCACTACTGGGAACCTAGTAATGGCTCATCCCCTGCCTTGGATGGCCTGCTGCACTGGCTGCCGGAACATCCTCGGCCGGTCGAAGGAGCGGGTGAAACGGTGCACCTCTCCATTTGGAAGCCAAGAAAATGTCTGTTGGTCAAAATTAGGTATCCGAAATGGACCCCTGGCTTCTGGAACGATGGATTAAAACCTGTGGTCCCCTGGCGGAATAATTTTGACCCATACCCAAATGGCACTGAGCAGGGAAGTTTGGCTTAAAAAAGGAAGACCACAACTTATTTTAGGGTCCCCCTATTTGGAGACCATGGGTTCTACTAGGATGGTGATAAAGCTGCATATAGGTCTTAGATCAACCTTTATGAAGCCAGCAGAACCACCGAGGAAAATGGCCCACGCGCGTCTTGGGCGCTGCAGTTCATGGGGGTTCTCGAGCGAGGGAACGCCCACCCGGTTGTTTGGGAGTCGAATAGTTTGTGTATTTTGAGTCTCCACATCTTGCCCTTTCAAAGAGCCTACGGGCTTCGCAGGTAGAAACATGTGAGTGTGTCTTGTTGAAAGGGTACCACTTGCGTGTGGTTCTTCAAGGGCAACCAAAAGGGAAACAACCATTTTGCGGGGGGTTCCCTAAAACAGACACACCCATGTTATTACTGAACTTCACGACCTGCTAGTTTGCGAATGGCTCTCTCAAAAAACCGACGAAAACGCAAGGACAACTTGTCTCGGCCCCAATGCCGCCGAATGAGCCACCATGCCTTCACACGGTCCTTGCGTACCCTCCAGGAAAACAGCAAAAACATGCAACTTGATAGAAGCCAACATAATTTTGAGTGTGACGGAGTCCATTCATAATCTCCGCCACGATACTTGATAGAAGCCACGACTAATTTCCCAAAGCTACTGTGTGTGTGTGTGTGTGTTTCTGTCCCTGCCTACCCTTTTGCCTGCTTGTTGACTTGCTGCTTTTTCCATCAATCCCTCTGCCTGCCTATTCATGCATGCATTTATGTGTGCTTTTTGGAGGCTTCCTCACAAGATCTTCAAGAGCGCAATTAATTATCATTGCTTTGACATGGGTGCTCAAGGAAGCATGGTAGGTGCAAGCCTCAACGTGTCCGCAAATGGGAATCTAACACCCAACTAAACACTCCCGCGAAATCCAAAGAAAAATAAACACACAAACTCACAGAAACCACACGCACAAGAAGCCTCAAGAACCCTCGAACCACAAGAACACAGCAATCAAAAGGGTCAAACCGTAGTTGCTGGTTTGATTTGCCAGTGTTTCCTCAGAGGGCTCTTTTCCATCCGAGATGCTGAAGGCTGCGCACCTTCTTGTTCTTGCCCGCCTAGCCAAAGCTCTCTGGTCATCCGAGCCGAAAAATCCGAGGTCGAAAACTCCGAGTCCCGAGTGGCTCCTTTTCCAACCAAAACGATTTGCTGGTGCTCAGTAGGGAATGAGGGAATGACCCTTGTAAATCATCCCCTATGGTTTTCTTTTAGGGAATCCCTATAGGTTCATTCCCTCATTCCCCACTGAGCACCAGCAAGAAGAGACAGGGAATCGAAGAATCTCGCTGTCCATGTTAGCAGGCACTCAGCAAGCCGCAACATGAATCAAGAGTCCATTTGGATTTTAAAAAGAAGCTGGCCCCTGTTTATAGGAAGCGCTTCTGGAAAGGGCCGGTGAACTGAATTTGATGTTCACTGGACAAAGTCCACTGGAACCCTGCGTCCAGAATCCAAGCACTTCAACGCCATCGGCTGCCAGTGCAAGTTAAATGTATTGCAACCAAGCAAGGGAAGAAGGCACAACACAGCTAAGCAAAAGTGTAGGCATGTACCACACGTATTCGAATGTGTGCGTCGGAACTGCAGAGTATGCCAATTATGCAAACGTCAATGCATAATTCATACACCAATCGTTTGAGCATCACGTCTTTGTTATCGTAGCGCAATCAGCTATTATGTATGTGTAAGTGCGAGTGCGACTCATATTTTTAGTGACGTTAGAGCTTCGGCGACTGAGACACGAAAAGCAGACTTACCTCAGTACGCCCAGCTTTGGTCGGTGCTGGTGTTTGGCTATGCATGTTTGCTTCGTAAATTCTCTGTCTCCGAGCGTGCTTGGATTGGATCATCGCGTTTAATTCTTCTGGTATCCCAGGGATGTCATGTAGTTTTCCCCAAACAGCTGAAAGCTTTGGGGTCTCAGCCCAGATAGGCTCCGTGGTGGTCCGGGGTGGCCCTGAGGGAAGGTTCCACGAGGGTTCCACCAGAGTTCCACCAGGGTTCCACGAGGTTTTGCGAGGGCTGCGGGGTGGTGCGAGCACTAAAAGAGCACTGCATGCTGTTGGGAATATCACTTGAGCTTATTCTCGGACATGGCGTAATCTTCTTGGAATCCGCGTATCAAACAGTTTGCTCCATCCCTGAGGCATGCTTGCTCTTTCTGCCACTCAAGGCGTCAGTCTCTTACGCGTGGGAGACCTAGTGCACACTAAAACCGCCCGGCAGTTGCGATTGCTAGTACACCATCTCGAGCACATGCCAGTATGCAGTGGCTTTGTAACCAACAAACACAATAACTACCCTCCCTCCCACGTTGCCATGGCAGCTGACAGGGGTCCCATCAAGACCACATTGATCGATCTTCCAGATACCAGCCCACAAGTATGCTAGTGGGAGAAAGGGCAAGTAACAACAAAGCATTGCAACAGGGCTGCCAGCAAAACGATCTTAGGCAGAATCAGGAGCTCAAACAAGCGCATACGGAGGGATCATACGATGCCCAACCATTGCCAAAGGGGCCGCCCGCAACATGTGTATACACCATATATACATACTGGATATGTATACAACATGTATATATCTATATACGCACTATTGGATATGTACACGATATATATATATATATGCATTCCTGTGTATGTCACTTAGAACGGAGCACGCCTCCTTTTCTCTCGCCGACTCGATGCAATGCAGTTCCAAACCCTACCATAGGGATTTGCTTTGGGATGTCTGTCAGGCCTCGCCTCCTGACAGACGGATGCCTTTGGCATCATGGTCAGAGACCCTTCGTGGACACCCTGTCCAGGAATCTCCCTCCCGACCATGCCAAAGGCATCAGCGCGCCCTGCGCACACCCCAGCCCGAAAAAGTCGTGGGCCTTCAAACGGAGAGATTGCCCGAACGTCGGGTCCCTCCGCAGGGTGGGTGGGTGGGACTCAAAAACAGCCACTTTGGGATCAAGGCCACTTGAGTCCCAAAATGGCAAGACATCAAGGAATGATCAATGCATACCCAAGCCTACCAAACTCAATGCATTCACACATTCCTGTGTATGTCACTTAGAACGGAGCACGCCTCCTTTTGTCTTGCCGACTCGATGCAATGCAGTTCCAAACCCTACCATAGGGATTTGCTTTGGGAGGTGGGAGGTCTGTCAGGATGCCTTTGGATCATGGTCAGAGACCCTTCGTGGACACCCTGTCCAGGAATCTCTACCCCAAAGCACTTTACAGCAACTGCAGCACCAAGGCGGGCAGCGGTAACTGCCACAACTCAAACGAAAAAAGGCGTCTGCCGTGGAAAAACCATTAGCTCTGTGCCATGGATCTGCCCGGCCAAGCCGGCTGATGGCGTCCGCCCAGTTGCTCTTACTGGGGACCCACTCCCAGTAAAACCAAGAGCCAAGGGCGAAGAGCATGATGTGGATCTGATGGACCATCAAATCCAGGTCAGGGCTTCGGAACGCCCACGAACCAGGGCCATCAGGGAGGCCACATTGTCAATATACAAAATTTCCCTCCTGTCCCTGAAGCTTTGCGCCCTCTCCACTAGAGCATACTGAACCATCAGCATCTCCAGCTGGGCGATCTGGTGGTCGCCCGGGCTCCACAAGTCATACAACGTTGGCGGGAGGAACGCCACAAAGCCGTCCCGGCCTTGGGCATGTGTGTCAACCCACACAATCAGGAATCCACCGGCCCCGCACCTCGGGGCCTCCAAAGCCGCGTCCGATGCGGCAAAGAAGCGCGGTACCTCGCGCCAGGTCACCTCGACCTCCCGCATGGGCTTGCTGCGAATGACGGCCTCCAGCACGTCGAGGCACCCTCTGATTGCAGGGGTAAGCTGAGTCTCCTTCTCAGCCTGCCGGTTCTTGATGGCGTTCAGCCCAACTCGAAGAAATTGGCCAGCCCGTAGAGTTTGGATGCCTGCCCTGAGGCAAACGATCGTTGTCCCGGCATGCCCGGATGTAGCCCATCAGCTTCTCCTGCAAACGCTCGCGAGCCCAGAATCGGACAACTCCCTCGGTGTGCACCGTGCCCAAATGGGGTGAGGGCCTGGCATCGTCGAAGTAAAGGGTACAAAGCACGTACACCAGTCGCCTGGCCAGACTCTCTACCAGCCGTGAAAACCGATTGAAGGATGTGACCGCAAGCGGTAACCCAAAAAGAAGTCCGCCATAAACCTGCCCCACTGGTGATGGAAGAATGCCACCACGCACCCGAGGGACTCCTCGTCCCCCATGGGTGCATGTCTGTAGGCATTTGGCCAGTCTTCTCCACCCGACTCCCAACCATTAACCGTTGCCTTGAGACTCTGCAACCTGTGCAGCTGTCATGTGCCTCATGACAGCCGCGACGTGTGCCGCCGGCCTCAGCGGTGTACAGAAAACGAGTTTGTTGGAGTCCTGGGAGCGCTCAGATTGTCCGCCGGCGTCTGCGTTGTCAATGATGCGCTTTTTGCCTGAGGATTGCACTCTCATGCAGCGTGGAATTAACCGATACGGTCGCTGCTGAGGACTGCTTATAACTGCTGTTGAGTGAGAGGCGGAGTGCAAAAGCCAGCCGCCGCATCAGCTTCGGATTGCTCCAACAGCACCTCATCATCCTTGCCTGCTCGCAAAGTTTGCAATATGGCGCGGTTGTGCCCCACCATCCTTCCAAGACATCCCGCTGCGAGATCACGCACGCTGGTTGCTGCGGGAAAACACCATAATGCGGCGCGGCGCGAAGCCAACCGCTGGCAAACCGCGCACAAGTCCAAAACAGTACGAGGTGTCAGCCCAGGACTGAAGGACGATGAGCAAGGCAGTAAAGCCCAAATCTCGTTTTGCAGTAACTCTCTGGACGGCTTCACTCTGGAAAGATCGGAGGTGACGGTCCACTGGCTGCCATCTGCTTTGCAACCGAGATGCCGCAAACTCTAGGTCCTCATCCAAGACTGTCTCTTGCTCCATCGGGAGAGGATGCCGGCTGATGGCCATTGCCTGGCTGAAGCGGTCATCGTCCGACAGGCCAAAAGGGAGCCTTGGTGCTGCTTTGTGCGACAAGGAACCTTTGGTCACTCGCTGCCAAAGGCGAACCCCCGCTCCGGCCAAGTGCGGACCTGACGGCCCATCCCATTCATACCCTGCCTCTCTTCGCCAGCTGGGGAAGGCAGAAATCGGGGTGCAGCTGATCAAGTCCTCTACCATGGGGAACTGAAAGTTGTGGAACCAGTGGTCTGGGAAGAGTTTGCGAAAAGCTAGCACCAAAGCCTCCTGACTCCACTGTGGCACGCTTGCTTGGGCCTGACCCAGCATTCCTGCCAACAGGACTCGGCGACCTTGGGGCGCTCGCACCTTGCGCCTGGAGCCCCAGTGGAGTAGAGGGCGAAGCCGGGTGCGTAGCCTGGAAAACCAGGCCTGCTAGCAGATCTGCTTCACACAACTGGTCCCAAGCACATCACAAGCCAAGGCCGCAAGGTCGCAGTTCAAGTCGGACTGCAGGATGTGCTGGATATACAAAGCCGCCCGCTCATCCTCCCAGCAATCCACCCCTGGGTCCATGGGGACGCCCAGGTACCCACCGGCAGGCGATGCGAGTGGTGGTTTGGTCACATAGATACAGTCGGACGGGAGCCCTGTCTCGGTGAGCACCTCCTCTCTCCTGGAAAAGGCGGGCTGCTTCTTGTGGGCAGGGGGTTCGCAACCCCAGCTGGACTGCCAACGGCTCCATGGCCCATTCCCTCACAAAGTCCAGCCAGTGCTCCCTCCTACCTGTGCACTCAGGTTGAGGCATGCGCGGCACGTGCAACTTGGCGCGTCCCATACGCACTGCCCACCAGGAAGCCGCGACCGCAATGGCAAAAGAAAGAGGCGCTGTAGACTCAGCTTCTTCATGGACGGGAAGTACCTCTTCCCTTGCACTGTCGTCGGTGTCCAGCCAGGCTTCGGCCAGCTCGGATCCCTCTGCATAGGCGTCCTCCTCAGACAAGAACGCATTCTGGAGGACCGCGAACCGCGCGGGCCAAAGCCCGTACCTCGGGCGGGGCCGTCCCCGAGCACCCAACGGCTGCGCGCCATCTCGATGCCCAAAAGCTCGAAGGCATCATGGTGTTGATGGTATCGGGCCCAAACGATTGAAGCGCTCTCACCATCTCGAGCCAGGACATGCCGCCGCGTCCAGGTGCCAATCCACGGGAATCTGAAACCCCCAACACGGTCCCTGCACCTTCGACACTGTTCCTCAGTGCAAGGCAAGAACAAAATGGGGGGCAACCCAGGGACCTCAAAAGCACTCTCCCCGTCACCCGGGGGGAGATGCAGCACCATCCCAACTGACTGCCACAGCCGAAGAGTGGCGACCCGGTCCCCCCGGGCCTGCACAAGGATGATGTGCTGCTTAGAGTCCCACCACGCCGCTGTAGACAGCATCCGAAGCTCCGTGTGCACCGCCACATGGATGCCAGGACGCAGCAGAGGCATGGTGAACTGACTCAAAAACAGCCACTTTTGGATCAAGGCCACTTGAGTCCCAAAATGGCAAGACATCAAGGAATGATCATTGCATACCCAAGCCTACCAAACTCAATGCATTCACATATATACTATACTGCATTGCATGATTTCACGGGATCAAAACCCATCCGTGCCTCGCCCACCTGAGGCACCACAATGCCCATCTGAGGCTTCACGGTACCCGAGAGCACCGTACCTGACGCTGTGTGGGGGGGTGGGGGGGTGGGACAGGGGGCGCGGGTTGGGTTCTGTTGAATTACCTGGACCCTGAAACTACCCAATTGTAATACACGTTGCCCCCAAAATGACCCCTGAAACATCCTCAAACTGGCAATAGAAATGGCTTGCCCCCAAATTTGTGTGTTTGCCAAGTTTGAAGGAATGTTTGAGGGCCCAGGGCAACGGGTAGCCAATGGGTTTCCCCAGTAAAAGACTGACAGCAAACCGGCTGGTTCCTGCTGGGTGCAAAGTGCCATCCTCAAAGCTACAGGAGCTAGATGGTGACTTAACGGGGTTTCCCACCCGCGCCTCCAAATGTGCTTCTTCCTTGTTGCAAGTTGCCACTCCGCAGTGAACGCAGCGGCGCCAGCAAACGAACTCGATCCGGGGGGGGAACCTTCAAATTCCCTCCAAATGTTTGCTTTAAATAACCTGGAGTCAGTTTCACGCACCCAAAATGACCATTGACTTGTTAGAGGCATGTCCTTGTGGGGTTCCATGTTTATTTGCAGCGGAGTACATCAGTCATGATCGGTGAGCGTCTGAACAAAGGACATACTCTTTCTCCCACAATGGAAGCACGATCGGAGGGGTTCGGAAGACTACCATCCTCTTGAAAAGGCCTGTCAACTTCCATTGCAAGTTGGTATCCATCCCCTTTGGTTTCCTGTTGGATGACCCCCATGGGTTCTAACAAAAGATGTCCAATGCTGCACACCTGACTGTCCTTGGGTGCAAACGATCTTCACCTATTAGAACCCGCTGGGGCCCCCGGGTCAACAAAAAAGCGCCCAGGGATTCAACTGGCGTACCTGTGTTTTTGCGCAAAGGGTCTGTTGCTTGCCCATTTCACGTTGGACAACCTAAACCGGAAACTCGCCATCAGGGTGAGGCATGAGGAGCAATGCAGCAATACTGTAGCAAGAACAACCCACAAACAATGGATTGCAGGAAACAACATGACACCAATTTGCAACTAATTGCAGTATGTGCCACTTCCACCATTAAAAACTTCTGTCGTTGAGAGAAGCTATCGGTCGTCCTGAACACGCTGTCAATAAAAGCATAATCAAGTGAGCCCTGCCACAAGCGCGCCCTTCAGAACAAAGCCGTAACATGTTCTTAGTAGGGCCTTGCACATGCGGGACAGTCTATATTCGTTGAGCCGTTGAGTCCTCAACTAACGGGTAAGCACCACTCCCCTCATTTCTTGGTGGAAAACTGGTGAGTGTGAACCATGTCATTCCTCTTACAACGCAAATACTAAAACATGGCACATTCTGAATAATAGGGGCGGTTGCTCAAAACGTGCGCCCCGTGTGTCCTCCCCAACCAACAAAAGACTACCAGTGATCAAACGCTCGTATCCAGAGTAAGCATGCCAGTCGGTCGACCCTCAGACTGGTCAATTCAGTCAACATCCTACATCACCAGAATGTCCCCAAATGAACCACGCCTGAAAGCCTCAACTTTTGCAAGCTGCTCCAAACTCTGCTGAAAGAGTTCCGTCACTCAGATGGCCTGTGAGCACAGTGCCTTGGCCCTTGATCGCAAAGGCGTGATCAAAGGCGAACCTGAGTCGCGCTTCAGGCTGGCCCAACTCTGTACGCCAATAGGTTGGACCCTCAAAGGTGGTTTTCCTGTTGGTTTCACTGCAATACCAGCAAGAAAGCGGCAAACCAGACACACCCATATTTACAACTAAATCGCAATGAACCTCCCTATCTACAAAAAGGGGACATTCGGACTGACCCTGCACAGCCTATAAGACATTACACCTTCGAAGGAATGATCCGCCTGGTGCCAGCAGCCTGGATCGGAGTTTTCTTCTCTGCCTTCGAAACAAAGAGTCCTTTCAACAAAAATGTTGGTTGGTTGGTTGGTTCGTGGGTTGGTCGGTCGGGCGGCTGGCTGGCTGGCTGGCTGGCTGGCTGGCTGGCTGGCTGGCTGGTTGGTTGGTTGGTTGGTTGGTTGGTTTGTGGCCAGCACTTGTTAAATTGTCATCTTTTGGAAAGACATGAAAAGTGATGCTTTGAAGTCGACATGCTGCTGGCCAGTGCTTTCACATGCGCCCAGACGTGCAGGCTCTAGGTGCTCAGGTGCCGGCATAAAGGGCCCGGAGGGATCTCGCTGAGGTATCGCCAGGGTGTTCTTGATGACCTCCAAACAGGAACGCAAAGGTTCTTTCAGAGGTTCTTTCGACTCACTTCTCGAGTAGACTGGTCAGAAAGCCACTTGTTTATGTACACTACATTTGTCTTTCCAACAAGTATCAAGTCACGAAGCTCAGGAAGCGAGTAGATGTTTCTCATGTCATTAGCCTGCATGGTATCCCAAAATCCTCAAGGGTTTCCAATTCAGACCAGGCCAAAAGAACACCCTACGCATTCTGGGCAAATTGATGTACGCCTTCACAAGCCTTATAAGAGGAACCTTCTTCATGGGGGAGCTCGTGTGCACCCCCCCACCTCAGGTAGGTGAGCTCAAATGATTATGGGCAAAGGAGACTGTCCTTCCAACAAAAAACAAGTTAACGGGCATGTCCTTTTTTAAAAGGGACCCAGAAAATGGCGAATTTCCCTGTGGTTTCCTTGTCAAACCATCCCAAAACGAGTACCAACTAAAAAAAGACACACCCAAACGGACCTACCTGCCAGAAGACTGCGGACAGCAATCGCAAGCATTCAAGACACATCTCGCTTGTGCAGACTCAAACAAAGCCAAAGGGCTGTCTTATGTGCTGCTGTGGACATGTGGACCTGTGGACCATCGAGAAACCAGGTCGAAACCAATGCTTTGGACTTTAAAAAGTTGATCGGAACATCAGCACAAGTGCCGCCAGCCTAGACTTCATTGAACCCGCGCTATAGTTGACGTCACTTCACATATGGTATGAGCATGGTATTCCAAAATCTCCGACTGGCGGACTCCGAAAAAGGTCAGTGGCTCCCTAAACCATGAATGTTATGGCTCCAAGCGTCTGAATAAACCTCTGAAAAACTGGGCTAATGTTCAACAAACCCTAAACTTAGGATTTCCATTCGTCGGAAATGCAAGATGGCACCCAACGCTGAGCCAGCTCAGCTGTTTCCGTCGCAGGGACCAAACCCAACGGGTTATGAATTTGTCCTCTTATGACCCTTTCAAACGGACCACACACTTGCTGCACATTTTGACCGAGCCTCATTTCTGGGCTGTCCTCTGATCCCCCGCTACAAGTTTAACTTTTAGTGGGTTAAATGCAAATCCCCACTAAACGCTGAAAGGCTAAAAAGCTAAGGGGATGGCTGGGAGCCAAGATTTGCACCTGTTGCTATGCTCTTTTTCTGTGGCCCGGACAGTGATCAGCTCATCAGACCCGATCGGATCCGAGCCGTCCTCTCTGGCATGGCGACAAAGGAAAGGGACAGCTGCAGATGCTTGTTTAGCTGGATTTTTGGGTTGTTTCACATTAGTTTTGGTATTTGGTGTAGCTTAAACAAAAAGGATACTGGTTTGTTTGAACAAAAAAAGAAAAAGAACAACAGGCGAGAGGCAGCGAGGGGAGTCCACCGACGTGTTGGACATTTGCATCCACCATTGCTGCACCAGGCAGGTTTAGATGTACTTGCCCCCCGACCACCCTCTGGCTGTGTCATTGCCCCGATACTTGCCCCAAAAGATCAGAAAAGGAATGGGGTTGTCAAGGGTACTTAATAAGCATATTTGGTCCTCATAGGACAAGCAGGTATGTAAGCATTTATCTTGTTTTATTTTTTTGAGGGGGGGCCCGCTCCAGCCTCAGGCTCTGGGGCAGATTCTGCCCTTCCGGGGTAAGGTCGGGCAAGCTTCTTGCTTGTTGAAGCCACAACTCGGCGTCCCTTTCATTGGTGGTTGGATTCGAGTTTCCCCATTAAACAGCTTCCCTCTCATTGCTGGTTTGGGGGTGTATCGGCTTCTTGGTTGATTGGTTTACTCACTGCCGAACGAGTGGATGGGCCAACAAAAGTCCGAGTTCATTATTACCACTAGTTTGGTCTTCCCAAAAAAATACTAAAGCCCAAAAGTCAGGGAGTGAGTTTGATTGGTGGTTTGGAGCCAGGTGGTTTGGCGGTTCAGGGATTTGTCCCATTTACCCTCTACAAGAACCAGGCGAACAAGAACCAGGAATCCAAACCACTAACCCAAACCACCAACTATTGGACACCTGACCAATTGCTCAAACAACCTGCTTGTATGCCATTTTCCAAATTGGTCCACTCATTCCATGCTGCCAACTTTGGGTCATGAGTGCCATTTACTTCAACCTTCCACTTTCCATTGAAGGGGGAGGGGTGAGATTCAATGAGTTCCCAGTCCTGCGGATGCGCCGACACGCAAGCAAAGGGCAGGTTCTCGCCGAACTTTGTGCGAGCAAAGGTCTGCGCGCGAGGGCTGCAAATTGCCAAGAGCCAAAAGCAAAGTAACAGAACTTGGCCCGAATCTAGGCTACACAAACAAAGTATTGAAGGGGCAGTATTCTTATGTAGCTTGCTATGAATCTCAGAGGAGTTTTACCCCCAATCACCTACTGGGACCCATGGGCAAAAGGTATCCGATAAATAGTTTGTACCAGCTCTTCCTCAAATGAAATGCGGTGACGGTTTGGGCGAAGAGAAAACCAGGTCCACTCATCATCGGTCCACAGCGGCTGCTGGAATAGAGACAGTACTTCCAAAGCCCAAATAATTTCCAGTAACTCTAAGAAAGCCACTGTTGCAAGCAGCCAAGGGTACCACATTCATCTTTGGTTAGTCTTGACCCGAAGCAACTCGAGGTAGAGATGTTCTCGGGAGACGCCAACAAGGCCGCTTCTCACTTCTTTGAGTCGAAACTTGCTGTGTACCGCTTGAATGGTCCGGCACGGAACGGGAGAAAGAGATTCTCAAACACCTCTCAACTAGGCTGGAATTAGAACCCCAGCAAACAAATATCTTGTTTGCCTGGGTTTTTCGGAAAACAAAGGGACTCATTCTGGGGAAGTCAAGAGGGAATGGTTTAACCCGATGGATCCCAAAGAGGTGAACCCAGGGAACCCAGGGACAAAACGTGGGGCGCGGGTTCGCGGACGAGATCCAAACTGTCCTTCACACGTCACCTCTTTCAGGCGAAAGGTTTGCCCCAGCAAAATGCAACAGCTCCAAAAATGAAGGAAATGGGTGTGTCTTTGTTTAGGGACCCTCCAAAATGGAGATCCATTCCTTTGGTTTAAAACAGACCAAAGGGGGTACCCCCAAAAAAAAAGTATTTTAAAAAAAAACGCCCAAATGGACAACAATCCCAATCACCAAAAACTAGGATTGATGACCTCCGTCTGTTCAAGGCACCATTGCTGGTGTGCTGCAAACCATTCCGAACATTGTGTCTTGATGTTCTCTAAAATCTGTCGGTCTAGCCCAGTGGTGTGTGTTTGGGTTGGTGGAAGACTTTTGAAGGCTGATGATATGTTGGGCATTGTGCTCAGCAGAAGCTGTTTGCACTGTTTTACCCTATGTTCGCAGTTGGAACAGACGGCAACCTAGATCCAGCAAGCGATAGACCAGGCAACTTCAACAAAACTGCAAGGATTGCCTGGCTCTTGCATACATAAAAGGGGAACGGCAAAGACGGGACCTTCTTCGAATCAGCTGATGTATTTCCTGTAGGTGGACAGGATATTTAGGTTTGTTGGTGGGAGTGCGATCAATTTCCCACCTGAGAGCATCATCAACATCTTGTTCTGCCCGGTTGTAGCTGTAATACAATCGGCTGCAAGGCCCAATCTCCTCGAATTCCAAACGCGTTCGGCTTGAGGCCCTCACTTTTCGCAGCTCCTTGATGACTTTGTCCAGGATCTTCTTCCGCTTGTCCTGAAACGTTGCATTGAGCAATCAAGAGAGATAACATTGTGGGACGCAAACAGCGGATCATGTGTGCCATCAAAATAAAGCACATGGAAAATTCAGTGAGCCTGTTTTTGCGGGACAGTTGATTGGTGTCTCCCAATTCCCCTCCCAATAGAACCATAGAATGCCGGTATTTGCTTGACCAAACCTGATGTCATGTGGTTCAGTGTGTCAGCTCTTTGATGGAAACTGGGCTGCCTCTCTGCAGGGAGGCTATCCAAGTACAGGCAAGTAGTCAGTCGTTATAAAGCAATGTCCTGAGCTTGTGATCGCAACCTGATTGTGTAATGAGGCTTGCAGTCTCACGGATTTTGTTTAACCCTCCCCCTAAAACACAGGTGAAGGGATGCCCTCGTGCCTGTATTGCTGCCTGTTCTGTGTTCAATCACTGTTCGGATTAATTTCAAGCCATGATCACAGGAACGTGGACGTGGACAAAACACGAGTCATAGCCTGCTCTGCCTGGAGGCGACATGGAACTGCTCAGTGACAACTGTCGTCCCCCCCCGGCCCCCGCGCCCTGAAGCAACCAAAACCATCATTGCCATACTATATCATTCATGGTTGTCTATTGGACATGCAGCGCAGAATCCAAGCCTCTTGCCAGGTCAACGTAAACTGGCTGAGGGATACTTTGTATATCGCGCCGTATGACCTTGCAGGTGTCTCCACGTGCACTCAGAGAGGCCAAGAATCGGCAGGAACCATGTCGACCTTATTGAGGATGACCACCTGCACGCAAAGACAAAGAGTAAGTTAGCACACACACACACACACATGCATGTGAACTTCATTAGGAGTCATGTAGCCACTTTTGAGCTGGGTCCTCCTAACATTCATGGCCACATTTTGGCAGAGCCCGGGGAAATGGGCATTGTGCCCTGCTGTGGTTGGAGGATGTGCGCCTCTTCTTTGGCCTATCTTTCCCAACTGCCTCCGCCATCACGTCAGTGGTTAACATGGCCCTGCGTCAAAACTACAATGTCACAAGCCGTTTCGGCGGGGGGGGGGTCCACAGGAAACCGACTTCGAATTCAACACTGCATTCCGCGTGCAAATCCCGCCTTCTTGACAAATACCAGTTGAACGCCCCTTACAAGGGCGTTTTTCTTTCTTCCTCATTAAGGGTCACAGGGTGAAACACGCCTTGAAATTGGGGTTGGTGGATTCTAGACAGCCAATATACGAATTCCTAAGTCTTGACCATGGCGCCTGCGAAAACAACTCCGCTACCTCAGCTTTGGTTCTGCTCGTTGGTGGCGGTGCCTGTTTTTCGATGGTAATTACCCCTTTTGGGCGGCTCTGAAGGGGAACCATAGGGACAACCCGCGTTTTTTTGTGGGGTGCCGGATCTAAGAACACACTCATTTGGCTGTGGCTCAAAAAACCGGTACCAAAATGGAACCCTGGTAAGTGGAAACATGGACCAACACCTGCGTAAGCCCTCCTGTTTAATTTTGAGCCACACCCATTTATCGCCAAATGAGCCTCCGAAATGAGAGGTGCATCGTTAATTTCTCTTTGAACCACTCCCTATTTTGGACAGCCTTGATTCGTGAAATCCCAAGAACCATCTCAAAAGCAAAGGTGACCTTTCGGACAAATCCATGGGTTCCCCCGGTAACTGGGGCAACCAATCAAACTCCAGACCCATCTATTCTTAACCAAAACCGGAAAAGGACACCTGAGTCATAATCAAAGCCCAGTATTGACATGGTCGACCCAGAACCATGTAAAGAACTAAGAAAGCAGATATCCGCAGCTATTTATGGTTGGGATTGTCCCTTACTAATATTCACTTATCCGGGTTTTGATTGTGACTCACCTCTGGTCAACCAGACCCATTAAAATTCAGACCCATCAAATTTCAGACCCATTTGTTCTTTTGGGCCAAAACCTAAAAAGGACACCTCTGGTCAAAACCAAACCCCAAAGGTCCCTCGAGTTTCGCAAAAAACCGACAAACCGTCGGCCCCCGCCAGCTGGTTGGCCAGGATCTCCGCAACCACCATGCACTCCGCCGTCTGGGTCTGGATGCCCTGAGCGTCCGAGAAGTGAGTCTCCAGCCTCAAAAGGTGGAGTCCTTTACCTCAAGACTCCTGGTCCAGCCTTAGAATGCGGAGTCATTACCTCAAGACTCCTGGTCCAGCCTTGTGTGGAGTCTCTACCTCAAAAACCGAAGTTGTTTGTCAACAACCTTCATCTCACTTCAGCAAGATTATTTGCCATGTCTTGCCTCTTGAGGAGCTAGTAGCCTAAGGAGGTTTAGCTACTGTCACGCCAAGTAAGGGAGACCGCAATACCTGACAAAATGAGGAGTCATTACCTCAAAAAATTGTGGCATGCGTGGGTACATTCTCCCGTTTAAAGGGTCATGGAGAGTCCAGGCAGCAAAGATGCAGATGCAACGGCTAAGAGAAGGCTTGACCGATAGAAACACCAGCTACGGTTGTGTTGCTTACAAATAGTTGCTTGTTTCTGGTGGTTTCCTAGCTGGTTAATTAATTATCAATTATCAAACACGTTGAACTCGCTGGAAACAGTGGGACAGTTGCCCTAAGACTAGAGGGCCAAAAGATCAGCCGCGTGAGAAAACTAGGCGTCCAAAAGGGTAGGCTCTTTTTTTCCAGCATCAGAAAGGCAAAGATCGAGCGTCCCGTTCAACGGGTGCAACCCAGAACCTATCCAACGGGTCTGACAAAGGATGGCTTCATATCGTATTTCCAATGGGGTCGAGTGGATGGCCGGACAGTCGCCCCGCCTTGTTGACGTCAATCACCAAAGCGCACAGGTCGATGATCTGCGCTCCGCCTATTCCACGCAAACAAATTGCTTACGCCTTGTTTGCTGGTACATGGGGAAGACAGCATTCCAGAAAGTTGACAGCTTCAAAAGTTGACAGCTTCGAAAGTCACAACGTTTCAGTACAAGTGCAGCAAACAAAGTACACTGTGGTTCTACCAGTGCAAGTAAGTGTAGGGAACGAAGTCCACTTTGGCAGCAACTGGCTTCGGCATGACGGCTAATGAGTTGGCTGTCGGTTGGTCATCGGTTTGAGTATCGGTTTGCACGCTGCAAATTTCTGACTCTGCAAATCCTGGCTTACGACAACTTGGGCCTGATGCGCCTTCATGGTTTCTACGGGTATCGCTCTTGGTTGAGTTCCCCAGCACCGGTTCAGGTTTACAGGGTTCCGGGCCTGCAAACAAAGTTGGGGGACGGGCCCTTACATAATGAAAAGGCGCAGGAGTTCTTGTTTGGCCCATGTGAGTTGGTAGGATGTCGTTTTACTTCTGTGCTTGTTCTGAACCATGCTTGGTCTTCAAACTTCAAACTGACTGTATTGTTCGAAACATATGTTGCTTATTATAACGGTTCTGTCTTCATCTCGTGCGAATACAAGGCCACCCGTTGAAATATTGGATGCGCCATGTCACTGCGGAAGGGTCCGGGAATATCAAAGTGGCTGTTGTGACCCAGGCAAAGTGAAGCGGAGGTCAGACAAAAAGGCTTGGAGCAGGAACAAAAAAAGCAAGAAACGGGTCCCCCCGCCAGGAGTCGGTGATCAAACATGCTCAAACCACGATTCCTTCAACGTTTCAGCTACTGTATATCCTTTGATTTTGCTTGGAAGGGCTCTGAGCCGGGTCTGGTTGTTCATTCTTTAAGGGACTGAACCATTACTGTCGTTCTCCTGTAATCACCACTTACAGTAAATGGGCTTCATCAAGTAACAGCCTCGTTCGAAGTCTTTAGGCCCACAACCAGTTTAAGCTTTCTGTTTCCACATCACCTTGTGGACCTGGTGAATCATGGTGACTCAGTTCCTGTTTCTTCCCAACCCCTTTTACCCGGGGGGTCCCCCCCCGACCCCCCGAGCGCGCCATCGCTCCATCCCTCGGCCTATGACGGTGCGGATCAGCGAGGCGTGGCCCGGGCAATCCACCAGGCACCATTGGATCGCCTCATAGCCCGCCGCCTCGTCCGCGGGGAACGCGACGACCCAAAGAGCCGTGGAAAAGGGCGTCTGCGGAGTCACTAAATGCGCTGAAGTAGAAAAACAAATGCGGGCCGTGCCCGCTTGATCTGCAAAATAAAGGGCTACAGTGACTAGCCGCTCGCCTGGATGTGCTCAGGAGCATCCGTAACAAAGGACGAGAAGCCCAGGTCCAGCGTGATACCGCGCTCCTGCGCGTTTTTTGCGGGTGCAGCCGCCGCAAGGCGTCCATTGAGGGATATATGGGTGAACTCCAAATTTTCAACATGGGGGTTGATCAATATTCCAGGCCCCCAAATGAGCATAGGGTAACTGAGTGAGATAATATGTTTAGTGGTTTTCCCCAATGATCATCCCATGCAAAGGACCTTGACCTTTTCATCTACCCCCACATCGGGACACACTGACGCAAAACAGCAAGTTGGCGACTTTGGCTCAAACAACAAACATGACTGGGATTCTGCCGGAAGCTCTTTCGGCAGAATGTCATCATGGACTTCCAGGATTGAATAGTTGCTCTAGGCTCCCTAGCGCCATCGCCCAGCACGACCTACAGGTCCCGATTCTCTGATTCTCTGGCCATTTGCCGATGATCTGATTTTCAGAGCCCCGAACATTCGATTCGGAAGGGGAATCGGACTGATACCCGGGTGTTTTACAACTGTGTCACAGAGTCTGAAATCAGTCGCATTATGTCATAGTGAGATGTGGGCCACGAAGATAACCACAAAGATACTGCAGAGAGGGTTTGGCAGAGTGCTGGAAATGAAAGTGCAGGGAGAAGGCCCATGGCACACAGGAGGTACGAGGGCGAGACTGACCACTAAAGTGGCGCGTCCATGACACTCTCTGCTGGATAGGGCGGATCCCCTCCCAAATCTACCCTCTGCCTTCGGGCTCGTGCCGAAAGGGGCGCTTCAGTTGTTGCTGGTTGAAAGGGACAAGTCAGGAAATCATGCAAGGCAACAAACAAACACAAAGTCCGCCAGTGAATTCCCAGCCTCCATGTAGGGGTCTTTCTGGGGGGGCGCAAAGCACCAGATGTTCAGAATCCGACGATCCAATTTCGTCTATACACTCCCATCAACATTGACTGGAGGGTCCTCTGTTGAACCTTTTTCCTCTCAAAGGAAGCCTCCGGGTCCCATGCCAACGACAGCAGACCGCTCAATCGATCCACCCGACCTGGGATTCTCGACTCTTGTCCATCGAGGCAGTGGACGTGACCTGAGATGCGATGCTGCACCGCCCGGGGGCGCCAAAAGGTGACAGCCCAAAGCCGTCATCTTGATGTTGTCAACGTTCTTTTTCAACGTGATAGCGTAGAGCCATCTGCTTGGCGCAACCACATAGCTTGTGCTGGAAAGGGTCGTCTTGATGTACTTGAGCTTCTACAAGATGAAAGAGTAAATCCGTTTGATGATGACAACTAAGCAATCCGGAATGGCGAGAAGATGAAGGCAAGTGAGTGAGAAGAGCCTTTAAGCAGAGGGGGAAGAAGGCCTTCTTAATACTTCCAGTTGGACATCAACCTCTTGTGCTCATTGTGATTCCAGAGTGGTCACTGTTGGTGAGGACTAAGCTCAACTGGGTGCGTCTCTGTTTAGGGCACCCCTTTGTGTACGTCAAAAAGGATGTAACACGTGAAAGAGCAACCGTGTCTTGGGGGACCCTTGGGTCATAAGCAACCAAGAACATGTCATGGTTTTCTGTGGCTTTCTTTGGGGAACAAAAACACGTTCGCAGCATCGAAGAACGCCGATCGATGGCTCCGGCTCTCCGGCCAAGCTTCAGTGGAAAGCATCCGACCTGAGACGGCATCCATGGTCCATTGAGGCAAGGGCTGGGTTGCGGTCAAATAGAGCCTCAAATTAGAGGGGTGGTGGCTTCCTTGTTCCTTCTTAAACCACCCCATGCACAATGGTATGGCTGGCGCGTGTGGCTTTCTGAGTTGGCAGTAAGAAGATGGCCGGCGGAATTGACTTATAGGTTAATGGGGCTTGATTCACAGGTGTCTCAGGTGAACAGGGCAACCAGGCTAGACCTCTTGGCTTTCTTGGACAGGTCATTCTCCAGATCCTCAAATGACCTCAACTTGTGGTGTTCAATGGAACGCACAAGCGCCTGTCCATTTCCTCAGCATGCGGTACTTTCTATTGGCCTCCAAGCCACTGCCCTTGGCTTGACTGAGAGAGGCCTCCCTCATGTGGCTATAGTATCTATATGATGGTTGCATACCCTTAGTGGCTTCCGCCACCGCCACCACCAATTCCACCACTCTAAAGCCACCAACGGATGAACGCATGGGGCGGGCACCGTCCACCCACTAGCCCTTGTCCTCCGGAACCGTAAGGCGCTCATCTGACGAAAGGGTAGTGGTACCTACCTGCACAACCGGGATAGTCACGATGGTGATCTTGCAGCCTCCCCTACCCGGGGGGGGGGGGCGGGGGGTGCGCGGGAGGGCGAGGTGAGGTGGACATTAAACACTTCGATTGGGGCTGTGGGGTACGTTTGTGGGGCCATTTCAATGAAAAGTTGTTCAGGACTAGTCTACCGGCAAAACTTTCTTTTGGGGTCTTTGCGAGAACCCAATTTTCCAGGAGCCAAGACCGACCGCAACACACTTCCAAGATGTGGCCGGCTCCTCCATAATTAATGCAGTTCTTGCTTCAGCTCTTGATTTCGAACCCGGATTCCAAGGGGTGCTCCCCAAAAAGTAAATGATGGCCTTCCAAATGGGACATCCTACACATCAACCAGACCAGCGTGCTTCTCAACGCCGTGTTCCAAGATGACATCGTGTGACAAAACCCCACTTCCCGTTGCCGTCCAGGTTCGTGCGATGGCGGAATGGACCCGCAAATTGCGATGATCCCCTTGTTGAGCGAGCAAGCTATGAGCGAAAACACGCAACAGATAGCAGGATTTGTGTTCCCCCGAAAGTAAAGGGCCTGTTAGACGGGACACCCCATAAATCAACCAGACCAGTGCGTTTATCAATCCCGTGGTTTCTATACCATATCGTGCGGCCAAACCCCCGGTTCCCGTCGCCGCCCAGGTTCGTGCGGGAATTACCAGCAAATGCGAAGATCCTTTTTTAGCAGTAGCAAGCTATGGGAGAAAACACGCAACCAATAGCAGGTGAGGATTTGTGCCGCGCGAGCCTGTTGAGCTCTTAGACCCTCGGCAAGCCCGCGCGTCGAGAGAGCGAGCGGCATATGGAGGTCTTGCCACTGTCGATGTGGCCCAAGACGCCAAGATTCACATTGAGCGCCTGCGATGTGGTTCATGTGGCCAGAGCCTTGGAACTTTTCGGGGAATCATACCGGCATGAACCAAAGTGCTGACGGAGTTCTGGTGTGGCTAGGAGTTTGTTCTTGGGGAACACCCTCAATAATTTTTGGAGAGCATCGATTTCCATGTAAATGTCGCTGACTTCCTGGACTTGCACTACTTTAGGAAGACCATTGTAGTGGCAACCAACCAGTTTGGACTTTGCTTGCCAAATCCACTCAGGAAGTGAGATGTTCACCAAAGGATCTCCAACTAGAAATCATATACATATCAAGATTGGCAGAGTCAAATGGCTGCAGCCGAATCAATGGACTGGATGAACAAGGCCGCAACTCAGGTTGGACAAATGTGTCAGGTTGTGAAGACGGCCGTATCTAATACAATGCCCGGAGTTGATCCCTGGACTCTCACAATAAATGCAAATGCGTCGCTGGCGGGGAACAAGGATTTTCCCTGTATATGTACTCTTCTGATGCACTGACTCGCATTTTTTCTGGAGTCAGCACTGCAGGTGCTTCAATTACTCCGTTGCAAACGTGCCAATCTTTGCCCGCCAACACAGACATTGCTCTAGGAACTCCGTCAACCCCAAAGAACTGCAGACACATTGGGGAGTATGCAAAGGAATATGTCACTGTTGCGGAGCTCCAGCGTCTTTGGTGCGTGTCATGTTTCGATACTTTCCCTGGCGCTGCATGCTTTTGGCCTTGAGTCGTCCGGCTTGAGAGTTGAGCTGGACATGGCATACCCCAGATATGGTCTGGTTCAAGGCTGACTGTTGCCAGATCCATATGGGCTTGTCAGTCTCAAAACAGAATGTGTGGTTTCCTTTTACCTCCCCTTTCAACCAACCCCAAAAACGAGTGCCCTCTTAAAACACAACCCCGTATACAACATATGGCTACTGAGGCAATGGTTGATGACATGACGGTGATATCAGCAACCATCCCTTAGCCCACAGCAGAGCAACAGTTGCCGACTTGTTGAAGGTCCCCTTTTTGTAGTGTTACATATTCACAAAGTAGTTCACATTTGCTTGAAGAGCGCGCATGACATTGCCTACGTTTATCTAATTCCGGCACCCCCCAAAAAAAAGAAAAGAAGAAGAAAGAAACATACAACAGAAAACACGAGTGGTTTCCCTTTGGTTTCCCTTGCAGCCCTAAAAAGCTTGGTATGAGTAACTGCATCTCCCGAATGGTTGGCGGGGCTTGCTTCTTTGCGCAACCTGTAGCCTTGAATCCAAAAGCTGGAAATATAAGGACATCATTGCAGCCAATGGAGAAAAATATGATTGCCACCAAAGGAAGCGGCGTACCATGGCTTTCTGTAAGGAAGGCCATTGCGGAATTTCATGGGAGACCCTTTGTGGGCATCACTCGCATGGATATTAGCCCACCACGATTGAAAGTGCTTCCCATTAGAATTCACCCCTTTTCAACCGACCATTCAAGCGTTGGGTTGCAAAGGGCGCCACAAGGCAGGGCGAAAGCTGCACCGTTGATGTTTGGGGCCTCAATCAAACGTCATCTGGTCTTTCTCACGATGAGGAACAGTTAAACATTCCCTTCTGGTTTTCCTTGAGATTCAGAACCGGGGCATCTCAACAAAACACACACACACACACACACACACACACGCACATGTATATTATACATATATATATATATGACTCATATCCAGCCTTCAAGCTTCGACTCCCCGCCTTCTTCTTCGGAGCCTTGTCTTTATCCCCCATGGCAATCGAAACCCGTGTGCCCGGCGGCTGCGGGCCGGGCAGTTCGGTATGTCTTCTGCGTGCTACTTGTGGAGGTTCACCAAACGGGGGTCACAAAAGGACCCTTCAGGTTTCAGGGGGTGCAGAGCAACTCCATTTGTCATCTGCAGAGAATGAGAAAACATGTCCAGTTGTGCTAGTCCCTCTAAAACCAGAGAACTCAAAGCATTCTGAAGCAAATAGAAGGCAACTTGCCATGTCTCAACCATGATACAATCTAAACAAGTCCAACAAGAGCAGCTGACTTAGATGGCAACGCTGCTGAGTCACCTTCAGGCTTCCAGGCGATGCGTGGCTTTCCCGAGTTGCGCTTGAGCTGAGGATCGCTTGAGCCAAGCTGCAAGGGAAACAAAACACTCACCCCCCGAATTAAGGAAACCCAAAAAAACAACAAACGTGTTTTCTCCAGCGTTCTTGGCCGAGGTACACACAAATTTGCTTTGACTCTGTTTCATATCTAGCATACACTATAAGCTAGTGTTGGAGACCTCAGTTTTGGGGGGATTTGGAATTGAGTGTCAATGCCTCGAAACTTGGGCAAACACACACACACACAACAGTTAAGCCCGGACTCACAACACCAGCCAGTGTTCTGGCTTCAAGATCTCTCCCGAGACAAGCACGTGTGAGTCGGTTGAGGGGAGCCAGGGCTGGGTGGGTAGGTGGGTGAAACATGTTACATGGCTAGCACCCCGTGTACAAAATAGGCGAACAAGGGGCGTCAAAGGCCACACGTTCAAGCGGTGGTGTCGTAAGGCTCAGGTGAGGCTAAGTTACCAATTGGAAACCCAAAGGATTCCAACTTCCAACTATGTACAACCTAAAGCCATCGACCGGAAATCTCACCAAATATCAGCCTCCCGCTAGGTGGGTTGGTTGGATAATTGAGGCTTTTGAACCCCTTCAAGAGCTTTTGACCTCCGAGCGAGCTTCCCTCGAAGTGGTGGTTTGGTGGTTTACTTCGGTTCCGGGCCTGCGGAACCCACCTGATGTTTTTCTTCTTAGCGGTTTGGATCCTCGCGGCATTTCCAAGTTCCTCGAAGAGGAGAAGCCAAATGGAAGTGGCTTTCCATGTGCTGGGTAATGTTTAGTTTTTCTTTGTTCTGGAAATACAGTATACCTTGTATCAGGTTCCATTCAGGCGAGTCTTATCCCCCATCCCCAAGCCTGTTGAAATTTTGCCTTCGACGAGTCCTGGAAGGATTTGAACTCCTTTGAAGCTTCGCTTCTTTTGAGATTCCCTGGAATTGTCAAGCAACCCTTGGTGCTGTGGCTTGTGGTTGCCTCGGTTCTTGTAAAGGGTCAAGGGAAGCCACCTCAGGGGAAACAAAACGTGATCACCAAACAGGCAGCCGAGCGCGGACCGGACCTCTGTGCTCTGCTGCCACTCACGATGTTCCTGAAGTCGGCACGCCGGGTACCAACACTGGCTTCTTTAAGCGATTGGCAAAAATGCGCGACTTGCGAAACAAATCAACGTCCAAAATGTTCAAGCAGTAAAGCAAGGTTGGCTGGGTCCTCCAGTAGAGAGGTTAGAATAAGGGTACCTTTTTTCTGGAGTCTATTTTAGTAGGGAAACCCTCCCCAAAAAAAGGTATATAAAAGGGCACTACTGGGGGACCTAGTTAGCCCAAAGAGCAACCAGCTGCGCAAATGAAGTACTATAGCTGTCCAACCCCTGAAGGGAACTTCGTAAGCTGCTTCTTCGTCTCTGAGCTTGCTACTGGTAGTGCAGACCTATGCAGAAAGGTTTTTATTCAGTGGGAAAGGGTAAGGGCTTTTCAATTCGGATCGTTCAAATGGTTTCTCAAAACTGGGGACCGCTCCAGCCTCCAGCTAGATGGTGTCCTTATTGGGCTTCCCTGCAAAACCCTCCAAAAACGGGTCCCCCTATTTTGAGAAACCCCCAGATGGCAACCGGGTTTCCTGTTGAGCTCTTTGCTCTGGCAGAGCATACGGTCGCAAACCAAGTCCCTTAGGTCACTCGAATTTCCCCTGCTGCCCTTGAAAAAGAAAAGCCAACATTAATTTCCTTGTTTTGGCTCGCCAGATCAACATGCGCCTCTAAATGGAGCCCCCCAAAATGGCCCTTCGTGTTATGTTTGCTCTTGAACATATCCTCAACGATCGACACACCAAGCAGGCAAGTGATCGCTGAAAGAACAGGCCGCCATTTTCAGTCACCAAAATCACCCACCAGCTGCCATTTTCGGGAGCCCCGGGCCGGACAAAAACAAACAAAAAAGACGGCATGTCGTTCAGCGGCTCCATGGAGTCCCAAAATCGGCTGATCGAATCCAAGTCCCAATGGACCTTTGTGGCTCCCTGTGGCCTCCTGTAATTCGCTTTAGTGACCTTGGTTTACTTGAGCAACTGGCAACTCCTGGTCCCGGGTTGCTACATTTGGCCAATCAGACATGGGATCTTATGCAAGCTTCAGCACGTGATTGGAACCCCGGATGAAACAAAAGCCCTGGCTGACAAGGACCAGAGGCGTGTCCCCTGGCGAAAAGGCTCCCTAATTAGCGAGGCTCTACCTGATGCAAGCCCAGCAGGTTCCACAGGTTAGCTCCAGCTCACGCCCCATGTTCATGAATGGCCCCACCCAAATATGCATTGCATTTCTTGTATGCCTTTGCCAAACAATATGAAAAAATAACTCAGGGTTCAACCAAGCCGGTCACTGCCTCAAGTCACGCTCAGATCCAGAACCAGGTCCTCCAGTAGAGACGGAAGAATAAGGGTACCAACTGCTTTCTGTAGTCTATTTTAGTAGGGGGAACCGAATCTCCCAACAAAAAAGGGTGGTAAGAAAGGGCACCTAGCTGGGGGACCTAGATAAGGAAACCGAAAGCTCACGGAAAACGCTCCCGTGGATGTGAAGAGCTCCAGGCCCGGTGGGCCTTCAACCGGTGCCCAAGTTTTCCCTGTCCCTTGAAAGACTGTGGGTGGTTGCGAAATCCACTTCGCACCACTTTAACAACCATGGTTGAAACCGCTGTTTGTTGGTATTTACAGGGGAATCGAATCATTCTATGGTTTCTCAGGTGATGCGAAATGGATTTCGTCCATCCACAGTGGGGATTCCGCCATGTGAAACGTTATTTTCCCTGTGAAACCATCCATGCGGCAAGGAACTGGGGTGCCCTCCAGCATCAATCAAACTCCGGGTCCAAGGACACCAAGTACCTTCACACCTTTTAAGCCCCCCAAAAGCCGAAGAACTGACTCGAAGGGGACCCTTTCATTTGGCCATGGGTCAAAATCCAAATCGTACCCCCAGCGAACATCCCAATCCAACCACAAAAATAGGTCCCTAAAATGGGTGATGAATTCACCTACCCCAAAATGGGATTCCAAAACGGCTTTGACCACAGCCCTTTAAACCCCCACGCCCCCCCGAAGCCGCAATCAACTCCGCACCTGCAGGGCCTCTTGCCGCAAGCGCGCCTCCAGGGCAGGCAGGTCCTTGCGCGCGAATCACGCGCAGTTTTCGATGGCACGCCTCCTGGGCACAATGGGTCTAGCTTTTCGTCGGTGCACAAGGTCGACGTGGCTTTTTTGCAGGCTTATAGAAAAATCCTTTCTTTTTCCAGAAGGCCTCAGGGATTTCTATTGGGCTAAGGTCACACCCAAACACCAGCCATGTTTTTTCAACATGGGGAACCTTTTTTTTCAACCCTCCGAACCTTTTTTTTCAACCCTTCCCTTTTTTGCTAACCCTCAAACCTTTTTATTTAACCCTCCCCCCTTTCTTTTCAACCCTCGCACCCCTCTTTTCTAACCCTCCCCCCTTTCTTTCCAACCCTCTACCCTTTCCTTTTAACCCCTCTGCCTTTTAACCCCTCTGCCTTTTGCCCTGATGGGCCTGTAACCGAAGCATTCGGCAACTGCGCTAAGCTGCGATAAGGAACACAGCTGCACGCGCGCACACTGCTGCCTCGCCGAGGCCTGCGACAACTGCACTGAGCTATAGGAAGACAGCCACAGCGCACACACACACACACGCACTGCTGCCTCACCAAGACCTGCGACAAAAGGCTTTCGCAGCTCAAGGCTCCAACCGAAGTCTTCCACAGCTGCACCGAAGTCTTCCACAGCTGCACCGAAGCCTTCCACAGCTGCACTGAGCTAGAGGAAGACAGCTGCAGGGCACACACACACAGGCACACTCTGCTGCCTTGACCGAAGCCTACACCAACTGCTTCCCTCGGAGAAATGTTCTTTGGCCGGCAGCCGCTCCCCTTGTTGCTTCACAGCGTTGCCCCATCCACCCCGACCGCCCTGACTCACGGGCCTGGTGCACCTTGGCGCAACCGGGCTCTCGACGTGATGCCGCACCCACCGCCTAGCCGCAAAGGGGAAGACATGCGTATTTGCAAAGCTTGGAAAGGCAGGTGTAGCACACTTGCTTCAATGAAACTACGCTGCCTTTTTCTCACGGGGCATGTGGCCAAATGGCTTCGCAGGCGTGTGGCAAAGTGGCTTCTTCACCAGGTCTTGCGTTTGCGTCCCCGGCGTCGTTGGGTTGGAATGTTCCGCATGTCAGCAGTGGGGTCATCTTGCAGCGCCTTGACATAAAGCACATGTTCGCAATCTCCATGTAGCAAGAACTCACGGCATGTACACAGCTTGCCTGGAACTGGTTTCTTCAGCTTGCGGCGCACGCGGGGCCAGGAAGCTTGTGCAAGATGCCCCTCCAACACTGCGCAGTACTGCTGCATGTACTTCTGCAACGCTTTCAATTCCAACTCCCCATCCTTGGCAATCCAGCCTTGCACAACCATTTTTCGAGCTGCGGGCCTTCGGAAGCTATGAGGTTTGCGACCATCTCGGCCACTTGCGGCGTCACGACCGCCTCTGCAGGCATCACGCCTCCCTGCAGTCTGCTTTGCAGAACCCAGAAAGTTGTCACACCGTCCACATCGGTTCCGCCTGCTTCCCCAGTGCGGATGTAGACCTGGCGGTAGTTGAGATTGCCACACAGCCGCGGCTCCCGATGCTCCCAAAAATCCCTCGCAGGGGATCTGCCCGCGGACCGCAGGCTTTTGCTGTTGAACAATGCATCTGCGGAGCGGGCGGGCCATGTCACGAAAGTCTTCTCCTCCTCCCATGCAAACCTGGATGCCCAATCGTTTTCAAACAGCTGTTGCATAGAGGCAAAGATTTCTGTCGGTGATACCCTTGCTTTGGCCCTTGATGCTGCTTTGCCAGTATGCATGAAAGGACTCCAGTGTTTGCGTTCCTGAGCTACTGCCTGGGTAGGTTCCCAAGATCCCTCCCCAGAAGCCACTGAACCAAAGTCCTTCTGCCCCCCAAATTGTAGAAGTGCAGCTGAAGCCTTTCTGCAGACTGCCAACTGGCACTTTCTGAAAGTACGTGTGCTGAAAGTACTCTGCAGCTTGCGCACTTTTCTTCCGTAGCCACGGGAAGGCCAATTGCCAGACCGCATCGAACAATTGCACAGTCGGCACCTCGCGGCTAATCTGGACAATTTTCTCCCAGTAGCCAAAGGTGCTCCCGTCCGGCGTGCTTGTCAAATCTGCAGCCGGCGTGGCAGGTCTCTCCGGGCTTGACGAGGCGCCCCGCTTCTTGCCCTTGTTCTTGGGTGTCCTGCGCAGTTGACGGCGCTTGCTCTCGGTACACATCTGCACAATTCTACAACTGCAACAACACGAGCCTGTTTGTCTTGCTTGCTCTTGCTTGTGTGACAAACTGAGGTTCCGGCGCTTTCACCTTTGGGGTCTTCTTGGCCGGCAAGTACTTCTGCATGCCCTTGTAGGTTGCTCGCCGCATGTGAGCATAGTCATCACATGGGCGTGCGTAAGGAAACACTTTGCGGCGCGAGGCCTCGATGCCTTTCGCGTAGCACGTGTGCTGTAGCGCTGCGTTTTGCAGCTCGCTCAACGTCACCTTGCTCTTGGCAGAGCGTGGTGGGCCTGCGTTGTTGAATCGCACTACAAAGTTGTGCAGTTGAGTATTGCTGCATCGTAGGCTCAAGTTCTGGGCCTTCGAGGCTTCTCGCACATCCTTTGACGTGACCTTTGGCCGCTTCTCCTCCAGCCCTTCCAAAGCGCACGCCTCCGCGCATGTCCACAAGCAGCCGCCGCGCGGGGGCTGCAGTTTCCCATGGCACCCTTTTTGCTCCACGCAAAGCAGCGGCCCTTTCTCTTCGAAGGTTAGGGTTGCCTTCACCTGTCGTGTGCAGCCGGCGCACACACTTTGCTGGCAGATCCCCAGCAACGTTTTGCCGTCCCTCTTCAACTGCTTCTCATGGAAGGTGTAAATGCCTTGGTCTTTCCGCCGTCCAAGAAGACGCTCCACTGCCTTCCGCAAGCCTGTGTAGGTTGCCACATCTGCGCCATCGCACGGCTTCCCGTGAAAGATTATCGCCCAACTCTCCGCTGGTGTGCTTGGGCCCTCCTCTGGCGCGCAAGGCGGCTCTCCTTCTTTTACAGTCGGCGTCGTCGCTGACCTTCCAAGCTGGGTGATGCTGGGTGCACCCACAAAATAGTCATTCAATCGCACGAAATCATATTAGTGTTCAAAGCTCTCTCCCATCATGGTTGCAGCCGCAATTGACCATTGTCTGAAAGATGAGTGGTGGAGCGAACTAACTTGCAATGAAGGTACACTTGCCTGTGAACAGCGGTTCAGCAAACCCTGTCACTTTCAATGCAGAGAAGAACAATTCCAGCCTGCCCCTCCTATCTCTAACTCGCCTTTTGGAGCATGCGCTCTCCCAGCCTCTTTGGAGCAATAGCCGGCTTCGGCTGCGCCTTCTTCTCGCTGCAAAGCTGCCTGAGGCTGGTAAGCAAAGTTTCGCCTCGAAGCGAGACACTGCCCGAGACAAGAACACAACTCCGTGCCTTGGTTGCAGACAATCACGCGCTTCCGCTTTGGGTGGCCCAAATGACCAGCTAGGCACGCCCATTTCCTTCAGCGAATCCTTGGCTTCCTTGGGCAACACTGAATAGGCGAACTTGACAAAGACTAGCTCCTGCCCATTGTCGAAGCATTGCCCACGCACTTGTCCAAGACCACGCTCCGCTAACAGCGCCATGACCTCCTCATACGGGCCTTCTTTCCATAGCGGGGCCGGCAAGTTGCGAAAGGGCGGGCCGCACCGCCGCGTCCACTCTGCGCGCCACCCTGAGCCCACCAAGGTGCGAAGGAGCTCCCCCATCGCTTCCACGCCCTGCCGTGCGCCCAACCACACATCAACCACTCCGCACTCGAGTTTTCATGCAGTTTACATGGGTCGTGTCTTGTGGTTGTCAAGGCTAGCATGTCCGACTGCGTGCATTTTGCAGCTTGAACCCAATTGAACCCACGGCCTCTGCTACAGATGGCTTCTGGCGTGCGCCGCGCTGAACGACCATGCTTGCGCATATCCACCTCCAAGACAGCCACAAGCCGTACAGAAATCTCTCCTGAAAGCATAGTGTGGCCATCTTCAGCCCCTCCGCGCTCAGCTGGCCACTCCACGTTGGCAAGGTTGTCTTGGTCCTGAGCTATAGACACTTTTCCCAGCTAAACCCTACCTACGGCCCAGGCACCCACACGCAAGGGGCCACAGCTCCTCCATCAAAGTTCCGAAAAGAGCCACTGTGCTAACCCAATAAGGCGCCTTGCGCAGTCCAGTTGCCAACGTCTCTCAAAAAAAAGTGCGTTTGGTGACATCCCGGCAAGTCAGACGGTATGCGTGGAACACCTCCTTCAGAGCCGGCGTGAGCTTCCACTCTCTTGCAGGCGCATCTATAGCCATCGGCGCCTTGCAACCTATTGACTTCAGCACAGACTGAAAGATGCGGCGCAGAATGGGCATCACCACCTGCTTCTCAAAGCCCTGCAGGCGAGGCGGGCCTGGATCCCGGAGAGCTCCGAATGAGAACATGCACCGCTGCGGCAAACCAATTTGGCTACGAACCTCGCTAGCCACCCACCAGTTCTGCCACACGGACAGCTGCTGCAGCAAAGCAAAGGTTACGTTGGTCTTCTGCAAGGGTACACCTTTGACCGGCACAACCTTGTCCTCCGCCGACTCTTTCTTGGCCTTGCGGTCAATGGCTGTAGCGCTGTCCAAGAACCTGGAAAAGTTGATGTGTGTGGATTGATTCCAAGTGCCATTTTGAGGATAGGATGGGCAGAGCAAAGGGCCGCCTTCACCAGCTATGAGCGTGGCGTAGCCATCTGTCACCTTTAGCTTGTCGACAGCCGCACAATGCGTGCCCGGACCTAACAAATGAAACTTGTCCCAGCCACATCCAGCTGCGAAGGCATTCAACCATCGGGTCCACTGCCGGACTCTTCCCGCTTCCAGGGCGCGCTGTGCCAATGGCCCAGTATCGGCTGCGACACGGGTAGCCCGCCACATCCACGCAGATCTCTTTGTGGAGCAGACCCATTAGAAGCGCACAGAAAGCATCGTAGTAGAACACGGTCGGCATGCCAGTGCTCCGACTCCATGCCTCCATGAGGACCAAGATTGGGTAAAAACTTGTCCGCCACAGCGGGTACTGCAGCTCCACCGCCTGCTTCCCGCCAAACTCATCAGCTTCAAACCCGGCAATCACTGCTCCTTCACGTCTGCTTGCTCCATTGCCAAAATCTCTGCCTAAGCACATAGCAAGCAACACTCTGAATGCTTTTTCTTTACCCAGTTTCGTGTGGTTCCACCCTGCGAGCAGGCAGCCATGCGCACCATTCTTACAATTCCCCACCCCAACGTCGACCGCCCTCGCAATTTGAAGCCCGCTAAGGATCGCACGCTGTAAGCCGGCAGGTTCGCGAGAAACGCAGCTACATCCTCACCGGCTTGGAAGATGGACAAGGCAGCGACCACATCCCTTTCGAACTCCAGGGTGCCATCAGCGGTTTCCGCAAAGGGCAAGGTCTGCAAGCCAAGGCTCTCCGCTTTTGCGTCCACCCCTGCTGTTGACTGCAGTGCCTCCCCAGCCTGCGAGTCCAGGACAGTGGACGCCAGCTCTGTCTTCCGCGTTGGCTGCAGGGTCTGTGGGTGTCATATCAGCAACTGACCCAGTCGCAGCCTGCTCTGTCGCAAAGCTAGTCACGACGCAAGTCTCGTACACAGCCAGCACCACGCTCTTGGCAACCTTCTTCGGCAAAGCAGATATTCGTGTCACCACAGTGTCATCGTACCGGAGCCAGCTACCACCCTCCATGGTCCATGTCACAAAGTGCCCCTGTTCAGCATCACCACAATCTAAAGCAATATGCTCCACTAATGCTACAAACCTGTACAAGGTGCCGTTGATTTCCACTGGCCCTGTGCAGTCCACCTCGCGCTCATTCTTGCACCATCGCCCTGTGTGCGGGTCCACGTGGCCGTTTCCGTTTCGAGGGAAACTTACAATCAAGACCTCTGGCGCTGACGAAGGCCTGGACTCTTGAAGAACGTCCTTCTGGCCCCCACAAGCATCACACCTCAAGGCTTGCGGCAGCAACTGGCCTTGGAACTTGCGCTGTATCAGCGCCTGTGCAGTGGCGCGACTGCGCTGCGTGTTCTCAACAAGGAGAACTGTCCAAGCCTCGGTCATCTCCGTGCTGCGCGCGACATTGTAGCTCCTGCAGGTGTCCACGCTGCACTTGTGGCGCTGCTGCCGAAGCAGCTGCATTCCGAAGCACCCTTTCACAGTGTCCTCTACCTCGGGATCTCAATGCTAAAGTCCCTCAAACTTGCAGTTTCCCTGCGTCCTTTGTGGAGCAACCCAACGAAAGGGCCCGCAAAAACAAGACACCCCGTGTAAGACACCCCGTGTGCCCGCAAGCAACTCTTCGCGCGCCCTGTCTACCAGTGTGTTTGGGAAACTGCACCTTCCTGTTTCGCAGGGTTTTACCGGCGCTATACACAACCGGCTTGCTGCCCCGCGCCTTGGAGCACAACGACATGGCAAAGTCCGCAGCACTTTGCTGCTCACCGCCACCTAGCCCAGCTGCTTGCAAGAAAGGCTTCCACATCTCCATGGTCGCACGGTCCGCTTGGCCAAAGAGTCGAAGTTCGTTGGTTTGCCAAAGCAAGCATGTGGCGCAGTCGGCCGCGCACTTTTTCTGCGCAACATGTGTTTGCAGCCTAAGGCATAACTGCTTGGAATGGAAGAGAGCCTGTAGGACGCCATTCATGTAGCATGTGTTGCCCGCATTGCAAAGGCCTGTGCCTTCGAACTGCTCCTCTCCGCGCTCAAGCTTGCACTCTTGCCTTTGTTCTTGCTTTTCCGCGCCACCCCGCACCGCATAACTTTGCCTGGCGCCAGAACATCCTTGCCAGCTGGTCGTCCTCTTGCCCCACAAGAAGGACTTCCATCCAGCAACCGCAATGCCAAGACAAGCCACGATCGCTGGCGGTACCTGCAGCAGGCCAGCAGCCCCATGCAAAAGCCCCTGTACTGTTGGTAGCAACATCAGCGTGCCCAGCACGCCCGCCATCGCTGCGTGGCGCCGAACTGCCCCCACGCATTGCCTTCGGCCGCGGCGGCGGCCCTTCACTTTCAAAACCTTGCCGCGCGCCACAACGCCGCGCACTTGCGGGCCCGCAGCCATCGCGCCCATGACCACTCCGACCAAGAACGCCACCGCGTAGCACATCGCCATCTCCATGCTGCTGATGAGCTGTTTGCTCTCCCACTAGACACGTTCCGTTCGTGCACCTAAAAAGCCGTTCCGTGTCAAGTCGTTCTGACACGTTGAGCCAACACGAGCCACCCATTCACGGCTTGCGCTTGCATGCCACTGTCTGCTGGTGATTCGCGCGCTTGCTAGCACTCTTGCAACTGCTGCACACGGGCTCAGTCTGAGGCGCGAGCCCGCCCATCAACGGAATCTTCGTCTTGTTCGCCTGCGTCCGAGCCTGAGCGATGCGTCTGAAACTCGCGGATGGGAAGAAGTTATCTGCATCACCTTTACACCTTTGCTCTCTTCTTATCTGTCTCTCCCTCTATGTATCTTTCGCTCTCTTTTGTGCGGAGTGCCCCTGTTTGACGCTGCTGGTTCGGAACGTGGCAACAGCCTTTTATCTTTCGCGCTCTTTTGTGCGGGGTGCCCCTGTTTCACGCTGCTTGTGCGGAACGTGGCAACAGCCTGCTACCGCGAAGACATGCTCGACGGAGTATCCGACAGCGACATCAACTGCGCCGCTCTACGGCGACGTGGCCGAAGCCTGTAGCAATGGCGCTGACATAAATGAAGACAGCTGCCAGCGCACACACTGCTGCCTCGCCAAGGCCTGTGACCGAAGCCTGAACCAACTGCGCTGAGCTAGGGGAAGACAGCTGCCAGCGCACATACTGCTGCCTCGCCGAGGCCTGTGACCGAAGCCTGAACCAACTGCGCTGAGCTAGGGGAAGACAGCCGCCAACGCGCGCGCTGCTGCCTCACCGAGGTCTGTGACCGAAGCCTACGGGCCACTCACAGTGTGCGCGCGCCGCTACCTTAAACTCCGCGCATGAGACGCTGCTCGCGCTACCTTGTTCAACAAGTATGGATGGTGACAAGAAGGTGGCCCACGCTTTTGCCATTCGTTTAATCTTGCAAACCACAAGTCGCACGAACGCTGCTGGAGTAAGCTCCCCTTAAGCACGCGATGTCCACATATCGGTCGCAGTCAACCTATCTACCTCGCAAACACTTCCCTTCATCGTTTCTGCCTTGAGTAACATCTGCTTCAGCCCGCATCAATACGCCTACCTAGCAAACCGTGTACGGATAACCTATGCGCTGAACAACTTCACTTGAACTCAAGATACAAAGAAGCAAGGCTGAAACTACGGTAAGCATTATTGAGGAGAAGTTACAAGAGGTGGGATGGGGCCATAAGCTCACAACTCCAACTAAAAACAGCAACGCGGCGAGGAACATAGGACCAGTAACCAGAGTGCAACCGTTGAGCCCGTTGTCTAAGTGACTCGTGATCCATCGTTATCTTCCCATGCAAACTGCCCTGATTAACTCAATCCGCTGATGTAAAAAACAGTCGGGGATGATGAAAGCAAGGTCGAGGACAAAAAACCATTAAGAAATTGAACAACTTCTGCCTGTTACACACCAAAGCTGCTGTCCAGTGCGCCAAACCAAAGTTTGAGGGTTAACAAAACCAGGGCCGAGGGTGAAAAAGGCAGGGGGGAGGGTGAAAAAAGAAAGGTTCGGGGTGAAAAAAGCAAGGTTGAGGGTGCAAAGAACAATTTCAAGGGTTGGAACAAAAAGGACTCCTGAGGGTTAGAAAAACAAGGTCCCCGTTGAGAGGTTCCAAAAAGGTCGGAGGGTTAAAAAAAAAGGAAGGGTTGAAAAAACAAGTATGAAGGGTGAAAAAAAAAGGGAGCCCTTTCAACATTCGTACGCCAATTGCGGGTCATTTGGGCAGAACCCAGGCGTCCTTCTTTCGGCTCCAGGCAAAAAGGGCAATCTGCCCCTTAAAAGCTTTTAATTTGTGGGCAGTGAGAAGAACTTGAAGGACAGGACGGGGATCAAAAGTCCACATTACCATGGTCCTACGGGTGCTCTAAAAACCTGCGAGGTTGACAACATTTGACCCAAACAGAAGGAAAACCAAAGGAAACATTGAAAAACAACCCACCGGTCAGACCAAGCCTTTCAGAATACCAGGTAGCATCTATGGAAGCTTTGAGCATCCATTGGAAGTAGTCTGTCCTGCTGAAACGATTCTGGTGTCGCCATCATTGTCCACACCAAATAAAAAAGAGGTTCCCCCAACACATCGACCAGCGCCTGACAACATTGGTAGTTTACTGGTGATTTGGGAGGACAAATCCGGAGAGAAGCCTCATTTCCCACAAAAACCGGGGGACAACCCAATAATCCAATGCCCTTTGCGTGCTGAGTCCTCCTCCGCCTCTTCCAGCAACAAGCAGCGATGCCGCAAAGAGTCCACCTCCGCCTGCCACGGACGCAGGTGGCTTAGCTCAGCTTCCCAGTTGGGTGGTTCGGATTTGTGGTGCGGATTTGGATCTGGACCTGAACCTGGTAGCGAGTGGATGGGATACCCTGCCTAACCATCAAACACCCAAACCACCAGAGAGAAGCTGATCTGGAGGAAATAACAAAGAGAGCTGCCAACATGGTCAATACCCACGTTGCTGCCGGATTAGCCGTAGTGTCCATAAACAATACTAACACCGTTCCCCACATATGCCCCGTTAGATGGATTGCATTCCCCTAGCATTTTGTTTGTAGGGAAACCCGGGCTTAATTCCCGTTGCGCCCATTGCGTCCAATGATTCAGCTCAGGTATACCCGACAAATCTTCAGAGAGGTCTTGTGGAATTAGCTGAGGGACAACAAGCACGCGAGGTTCTAGGTAACATCTCTATACCAGCCACGTAGCTCTCCCAGCTTTGCCAAGTCCCGTGGTAAGGTGTTTGTTTGACTTACCTCAAAAATATAGTTGAGACTGTGAATCAGGTCAGCTTTGAATCGTTCACCTAGGTTGATGTCATGCACGTCTCAAGGAGTACCCCAACTTAAGCACTAGGACCCCATAGTCCTTTGTTTCCGCTACCCTCTACTTATAACATATATATATATATATGTTCCAGGCCGTGGACCCCCCCCCCTCCCCCCTCCCCCCCCAACCCCCCCCCCCCTGTGGGGGTGGGTGGTGGGGTGGTGGGGTGGTGGGGTGGTTGGGTGGTTGGGCCAACCCCCCCCCCTGTGGGGGTGGGGTGGGTGGTGGGGTGGGTGGTGGGGGTGGGGGTGGGTTGGTGGGTTGGTGGGTTGGTGGGGGGTGGGTGGGGAGGGGGTTGCAGGGTGGTTTGGTTTAGGGTAGGATGTTGCGAGAGGTGCGGGGGTGTTGGTTCACGGGGTGAAAGGGGGTCTGGGACCGAAGCTGCAGGGCTCGCACGGTACTGGACAGCATCCCCAGCATTGCCAGCATCATCCCCAAGATGCGGATGATGCGGGGGAGTGGGGGGACCATACCATTGGGGGGGGGGGGGGGTACGTGGCCCAGGGACTGGTACATATATGTATGTATGTATATTGTTTGGGGTCAGTAGGCATGACAAGAGGCATTACAAAATGCGAGTGTATTGTCCCAATATGCACCATGGTCAACATAGACAGCTGTGCCTTCTGCGTTCTTTCCTTTTAGGCTTTGCTTGCCAAATCGTGGATTCCCTAAATAGTGCTTGGGTGAATCAGCCTCAACGCATTGGCCAGATAGAAGGGTTTCCTTGCTCCCTTACTTGCAATCACTAGGGCAAGCGCAGACTTGTCTTCCATGGGACCAGATCCTTGAAAAATGCTTTCTCAAATGTCTCAATTGCCCATGGGAATTTCGCACGCGTGAGAACACGAAGGTACCAAACCATGTCAGGATGCCTTCGCGCCTGCAACTTCCGGTTCTTTGATGCTTGCTTTGAGAGGGACACCCTGGGTGTGTCTTTGACCGGTACCTTGGGCTCGAATTCAGGGAAGATCAAAGGGGAACCAATCATTTTGGAAAACCCAAAGCGGCACAATTGCCAGGACGTACCACACGATTGTGGGACGAAGATTCCGGACGCCAAGGGCGTCTGTCATCAGACCTCATCCTGTCATTGTATGGAAACCAAAGTTGAAGCACAATATAGGTTTGTGTCAAGAAGGGATTTGGAACCCAAAAGTCGTCTGCCTCAAGGGTAGCTGTGTGAAGCGACGATGACATGAGAGCTTCCACACAATAGCAAACCATCGCTACCGAAGTGGGATTTTCCGAGCCATTCTATATTTTATCCCTTTCAATGGGATTCCCTTCAGCACAGAAAGTGGCAACCTAAAACCCTTTCCAAATCCCTGGACGCTCTATTCGGACACAATCCAAAGTTTGAGAATCAGCAGCGTCGTCGTCAAAGCCTGAAAAAAAGGTGTACCCACCATGTACACAATTGTCCAGCGACAATTTCGGGTACAGTCCCTTCCCCATGTGTTGATGTTACCGTGAAATGCGAAGGTGCGCGGCTTAGAAGCCTCACAAGCCCCTGGGAAGCTGACATGAGTTGAAGGGTGAGAAGCAGTTCACGCTATAGGCCAACCAACCAACCAACCAACCAACCAACCAACCAACCAACCAACCAACCAACCAACCAACCAACCAACCAACCAACCAACCAACCAACCAACCAACCAACCAACCAACCAACCAACCAACCAACCAACCAACCAACCAACCAACTAGCCAATAACAAACAAACCGACAAACCAACCAGCAAAACATTCTGAGAACCTTCCTCGGGGGTGGGTTGGGGCGGGGGGGCCTGAACCGAGAACCTTTCTGGGGAGTGGGGGGAGGGCTTCATATGTCTCCCTTAGCTGGTCAAAGCCTTCAATGCAGAACCCTTCGAATGAATTGTGAAACGGACAAGAGGTGGGTATTATCGTGAGCAAAACGAGCATCCTTCCACAACTTGTGGATCCTGTTTCCAATTTCGATCGTGCCTGGATCCCAACTTGTTTTGACATAAGGGGCCATCGTCACTGTGCTATCTATCGCTTTACCCGTCTTTACCATGATCAAAAGCAAGCCCTGGGTCCCTAAATGAGGCAGGACTTTGAAGCATGGAGCATTAAAGACCTGCAACCCACAGAGCCCAGGTGATCATTTGAAACAAATACTCGAGTCGATCCAAATCCGTTTACTCAATTGTCAGTACAAACTGCAGGGGGGATCTAGGGGCGCCCCCTCCATGCTTTCGTGGCACGCTCCTCTTGGCGGGCAGACCTTTTGAGGTATGTGAATTTGCCAGTTCGGCATTCCCTATGGAAGTTGAGGATACTCCCTCGCAAGAAAACCACAATCTCAAAAAGTTGAGTTGGTTCCCGAAAAGGTGGCAGCAAAACACGTTTGTCTAATTTTTTGCAGCCCCCCACTAAAATGAAGGGAACCAACAAGAAAGCAACATGCCAGCATCAGTGAAGAACACCTCCAACTTTGAAAGGAATCCCACAAGCCAAAGATCCTTTCCTTTGAATGAATCACTTGCCAGGAATTCCAAACAAACCTTCGGCGAGGCCGCGGAAAAAAACCTCCCCGGTTGGGTATATAGTATGCATTCCAGCCTCCAAGCTTTGCTGCCGATGTTCGCATTGTTGCTGCGCCTGGATTTGCCAAATTGCACACATGTATGCAAACGCAAAACAAGAGATATATTCGGAACAAATGCATCTGCATATGAATGGAAAGAAGCATACATACAAACCCGGGCCTACATAATTCAAATGTGGTTGTGCGGTACTGAAACACACAACAAGAAGCTGAGTCATGACCATAGAAGCAACATGGTTGTTGTTTTGAACATCATATACCTGGGTTTTTACAGGATACATCCACAAAATACCTGATTTGCAAGGGATGCTCTAAATCAGCTGGTACCGATGTGTTTGCTTGTCGTGTGTCAAATAATTGCCAACCACGTTGCATCCCGAGAAGATGACTTTCGCATGTTCACCCCACTCAGATCCAGGTCGAAAGTCTTTGCAACAAAACACGCAGCTTAGCATAAGTTTGGTTCACTATTGGTCGGCTTTGAATGTAGGATTTAAACATGTCCAATCATCACAGTTTCAGTAGGGGAAATATGAAACCCTGGGTGAATTCTGAACTAGTCAGGCAACTGGCACGCATCTGATCAGCGTCATGGGTAAACCGTTACACAGAAACCCATGGCCGGGACTGGGTCCATTCAGGTGACATGCACAAATGACCCTTTCAATGGCAGCTCAAAACCAAAGCTACTGTGGATGGACAAAATCCGTTCGCACCGCTTTAAAACCATGGTTGAAACCACTGTTTGTTGGTATTGACAGGGGAATCATCATTCTAAGGTTTGTCAGGTGATGCACATTTCGTCCATCCATAGTATGTTAACCCCCCCCCCCCCTCAACATATTTCCACTTTAAGTTGCTCATTTGCTCGGCAAGACATAGCCAGTGCGCGAAACTGAAACCATGACGCAGAAACATGATTCAAGGCGAGCATCTCAATGTGAGAGCACACAGTGAAGCAGCGTTCTCGGCATGCATCTCCGCTGACAAGGATGGGATGAAGCAAACTAAGAGAAAAAACATCACAAGTAGTACTAGTGGCAAACAATAACAACAGCTGAAAACAAACAAGTCAACGACAAACCATGTCCTATCTCTGTTCCACCACAATGTGCTTCCGAATCAAGTGCATTCATCGCATGTGTACCTCCACGTTTTCATCCAACTTTGAGAACCCCCGGAGAGAGCTGACAGCAATCAGCTGATCCACTTCCGCGCCGAAGCTGAAGCCCATTGAACGCCTCACGGAACCCGAGTGGCCAAACGAAGCTCAAGCTAAAATGATGGTCCCAAATGGTTGAATCGAAGTCCAGAAACTGAACTCGGCTTTGCAACTAAAATCATGTTGCCGAGTATCCAGGAACTCGCCGAGTCACACCAGCCGCTCTTGCTGTTTCTTGCATCTCCGCATTCGGCGGGCGAACGGAGCAGGCGACAGGCTTTGAGACGGAGAGCCAACCAATTGGCCAACCACGGGCGAAAGGGAAACCAATCAGAAGAGGTAAAAGCGCAGCAAAAATGGACTTGATTTTGGAAATGACCCTAAAGTGGGTGTAGTCTCACTCGTTTTCTTTCAAGGTGGATCGCCACGTATGGCGCTGAAAGCCATGTTTGTCCAACATCCACTTCTACGCAGAGGGTTCACCCACCAAAGGACACCCACTCTTTTCAGCGGCCAAAAAGGTGATATGGCTGTGAGCCAAAAATAGGTACCCAAAATGGAACCCTGGTAAATGGAAACATGGACTAAAATCTGCGGTCCCCTGGTGGTTTAATTTTGACCCATACCGATATGTTCCAAAGAGGGAAATCTGACTCTGCCGCAGATCCCTTCGGACAGCTGCAACTCGTAGTGAATCCCAAAGCCGCGCTTTGGACAACGGTGGAGGACTGAGCACACCGGGAGTCTCCGTGACCCTTTAAACATGGGGAGTCTTCACCTCCAGCAGTATGGAAATTGCGAAAAGTCCTTTGAAAGAACAACAAAATGGAAATGGTCGCAACTCACAAGAAAAGGAACAAGATCATGGGTGCCTCAGGTAAGCTGGTTAAACATGGCCCGAATCATGTTCTAGGCACACCCTCCCCCATTAGAAGTCATGGAGACTCCGGGTAGCGTGGCCCAAGTCCGGATCAACTCTGTCATATCTGCATGCCAACCTGGTGGTCAGGGAACATCGAATCAAATAAAAGCAATCGCCTTTTTGAGGGTATGCCATCTGGGATAATTAGACACAAAGGAGAAAATTTCAATTAACTACCCTTGCCCATGTCCCATTTCTGGAGTACCCGATTTTCAAGCAACCAGTGTAGTTGCGCTGGTTTGGTGAGAAAATATGTATCATGTTCCTCAAACTAAGCTGGTCAAAATGCATGGAGGATCGGGAAGGGGTCCGTTGCGTACCAAACAGTTGAGAGGGTTTGTTCAGTACCGCCCCCTGCTTTTGTTTTGTCATGTCCTGGCAAACTAAGACCAGTCCAAACATATTTGAATATACGCGGGCGCGAAGTCAATCGGCAGACCGTTTCTTTTGTGTGTGTGTGCCTGCTTCCCATCAAAGCTAATAGCCATATTTCCTCATTGTCAGCTGTCGCCGTGTTCCCTGACTGTCCCAGACTGGCCTTTCTGTTCTAGTGAGACCTCCTCAAGAGTCTGGAATCTAAGCTAGACAGGCCCAAGCCCAAAAGTGTGATAGGACTGCCACGAAACCGGAATGGCATGCCTAGGGATCCGGAACGTTACTGGCCATCTCAAATACTTCAAAGTATATATATTCCCAAAATTGCAATGTGTCTTGGAGACCCCAGAAACATGAGCAGTGTACATCAAAAGGTCAGTTCACACTTGGATAGATAGTTCAATATTCTAGAACGAGGTAGCTTCATGTTGTTGGATTGTGATAAATATCCCCTCGGTGCGATTGTTGGTTGACCTCAGAAACTCTGAAGAAAAAGGATGCGTAGGTTATGGCCAACATCCCAAAATGTCAAGTAGAGGACCTTCATGGTGAGCATCGTTTCACCGGCTAAGGCTCGCTCACGCCCCTTTCGGCCGATCGGCTCAGAAACCCCTTTGGCCTGGGCGAAACTTGCCGGAGCAAAGAATCAGATGGACAAACTACACCCACTCCTCCAAAAGTGATTCGAATCCCGAGGTGCACAGGGGTAGAAGTGTCAAAATGGGGACCTGAAAAAGGGCGCGCAAACACAGAGGCACACACATAGAGACACAGAGGCACGCATCTAGTGGGGGTGTCAACTAAAGTGGCCCCATTCTGACAGAGCCCCTTGCCAAAGCAAGGGGAGCCATCAGATGGTCATGGCCAACGGTCCTTCCTCACGACCTCAGCAAGGAAAAGGGCATCCTTTCTTTGCTCGGTTTCAAGAGAACCTAACATCCCAAGTGATACCAGCAGCCCCGCGGAGCCAGAGAGAACCTATAGCTTTCAGAGCCCTGTGGGCTCCTGGCTTCGGCTTATGGAAGAAGCCCTCCATTAGACACGTCTGAGGTGTTTGGGACCCGGTCTCAAAACCCGGCTGTTTGAGGGCCCTAAATTGATCCAATTGGAGCGTCTGGGAAGAAAAAACAGAGAACAGGGCACCGTGTCGGATGACCTGAGCTTCTGGCCTATCCGCCCAGCTTGTGGCCCTGAGCACACCGACTACCGACTGACTGACGGCTCACCAAAGGCCCCGGGGATGTTCCAATGCTTATGGGTCTGAATTTAAATTGGGGGCACAATGACTCTCCTATCAAGTTCGAGGACAGATGGATTTCCACAGTCAAATGGGCGGGAGTTTTAATGAGGGGCCCTTTGGTGGACATCATTTAGGTGGAGATCCATGTCCACCAACCACTTTGGAGGGGGTTCCCTGTTGAACCATTTCATAGCCACGTGAGTTTGAATCAAATGAGCCCATGGTTTCAGGG
Source organism: Effrenium voratum (assembly GCA_963377175.1). Taxonomy (NCBI): domain Eukaryota; class Dinophyceae; order Suessiales; family Symbiodiniaceae; genus Effrenium; species Effrenium voratum. The sequence continues at coordinate 821,566 of CAUJNA010001001.1, read as the reverse complement.
CCATGTGGAACATCAGCAGGCCGTCCCCGTGACTCCTCCATCACTTTGAAGCAGATTCCCTTGGTATCGCAGAAATTGACCCTAAAACCAAGTTTCCCACAACCATCACTTCCATTTGCTCAAGTCCCCTGCAACAAATAAGAATGTCTTTGCAGCTGTGATAGATTCCCTTTCAAACCAACAGGGGAACTAAACGGCATTCTTGAGCAAATGGAGCCGGTTGCCTTTTGCACTTTCCCCAAACAGAGTTCCCGGCTTTGACACACGCCCAAAATTGTACGCTTGAATCGCAACGGCAGGTGGTTGTTCCGCTGAATCCTGAAAGCTTTGTGCAGGTGCCTCCAACGGGAGAACACATACGTAGTTGAGCGGACTGGCAACCCAAGACAAGGCAAATCAAACTGCTTGGCTTCAGTCAGGCCTCAGTCAGTCTTTCGTTTTTTGTTTGACAGCTGTAGACTTGCCCCGAGCCATTCGACAGTGCAACGGGCCATTCTCAGTAATTTGCCTCCCTGATCTCCAATAATCGCTAAAAGAAGCACTCAAATGTGTACCCATGGGAACTATAATACTTCAGGAAGACAGTTCCTTTCCCGTGGCTCTGGGAACCGACCAATTAACCTCATTTTGACTGGCACTGCGCAGAAGATCAAGGTGATCCGCGAGCCGAATGTCCGTCTCCGAAACCCCTTGTAGGTGTCTAAGAGGAAAGGGTTGTGCTCAACTAAGAAGAATATTCTTTGTCCTGGTGTACATGCATGTATTCACAGGACAGCATTTCCTTGGCAGAACTCCGCCTCTCTAGCCGAAAAAACGCCGCGAAAACGGTGGGCGTCCGGGCGGTTCCCTGGAAGGGCTTCCAGGCAGGCTGCTGCGGCACCACGCCTGGCGTCCAGTGGCAAGGGCCCGGTGGCAAGCAAGCCAAGCATATTCTGAGTGTAGGTCACAATGGGGGGGGGGAACCCTGCAGAAAAAAACACACACACACACACCATATCAAACCACAAAGATCTCTATTTCAGTGCGGTGCGGGTTGATGCCCTAAATATCCCAAGAGCGGGCACGGGAAGCCTGTAAATTTCCGCGAATTGCAAGACGTGTTGTGGTGGGCTGGATGGTGGATGAAGATACTGGGATAAACTTACCGACTGGCGCAAGTTTTGTCCACCCACAGTATGTTGCACTGCGTTCCACGTCGGTCAGCAGGTCGCTTAGTGCAGCAAAAATTCCGTCACTTAGTGCAGTCAGAACCCAAGTGTTAAACAGGTCACTTAGTGCAGCAAAATACCCGTCACTTAGTGCAGTCAGAACCCAGGTGTTAAACCGGTCAGTTCAATAAAATCAACGGGCCCAACGCGCTCCATGGGCTCAACACGCCCAACGCGCTCAATGGGCCCAACGAACTCAACGGGCCCAACGCGCCCAACAGGCCAAACGGGCTCAACGGGCCCAACGGGCTCAACGGGCTCAACGGGCCCAACGGGCCCAGCGGTCCCAACGACCCCGGCGGGCCCAACAAGCCCAACAGGCCCAATGGGCCCGACGGGCCCGACGAGCCCAACGGGCTCAGCGGGCCTACGTTGCGCTACATTACATTACATACATACACTACATACATCGCATTACCCACATAACATAACATAACAAAACATATAACAAAACATAACATAACATACACACATTACAAACATACATGCATACATACATTACACATATTACATATATTAAACACATACATACATTCATACATACATACATACATATATATATATATATATATATTATATACATACATACATAACCTACATACTTACGTACATAGCATACATAACATACATAACATACATACAGGCATACATCACATTGCACTACATTACGTCACATTACATTACATTACAAAACATACATAACACTACACACATAATAACATAACAAAACATAACATAACATAGCGCAGCGTAAAAAAACATAACATAACATAACACACATATATACATGAAGTTTACCCCATATTCATTGTTCCAAAAAGAGTCTTCCGCCTCGCCCTTCCGCGAACCTTCCGCGAACTTCCGCGATGCAGGTAAAACCACACTTTTTGGCACGTGTCTAAACACATGTAAGTTCTTGTAAAGGAAAAGTAAAGCGAGCCAAGACGAAGAGCCAGAGCAGGGGACATAACATAACATACATACATACATACATACATACATACATACACGTACACACGCATACATACATTACATACATACTCACATAACATACATACATACGTACATAGCATACATAACATACATACACACATACACGACGTTGCATTACATTACATTATGTTACATACACAACACTACACACTACATACACTACATACATACATAACATAACATAACATAACACAACATACCATACCATACCGTACCGTACCATACCATACCATACCATACCATACCATACTTACATTACATTACATTACAGTACATTACGTTACGTTACATTACATTACATTACATTACATTACATACATACATACACACATACATGAATGCGTGCATGCATACAAACACACATACATACACATATCATATACGTACAAAAATGCATACATACACAACACAACACAACGCAACGCAACGCAACACAACACAACGCAACGCAACACAACATACATACATACATACGTACGTACGTACATACATACATACATTACATACATACATACATACCTACATACAACATACATACTTACGTACATTGCATACATAACATACACAACATACATACACGCATACATCACATTACATTACAAAACATACATAACACTACACAAATAATGTGATATAATAACATCACATAACATAACACAGCACAGCATAAAATAGCATACATAACACAACATACATATATTCGTGAGCCTTGTTCCAAAAACAGTCTTCCGCCTCGCCCTTCCGCGAACCTTCCGCGAGCCTTCCGCGAACCTTCCGAGATGCAGGTAAAACCACACTTTTGGCACGTGTCTAAACACATGTAAGTTCTTGTAAAGAAAAGTAAAGCGAGCCAAGACGAGCCAGAGCAGAGGGCTCAGCGGTCCGAACGGGCAGGCCCCACGGGCCCAACGGGCACAGCGGGCTCAACGGTCCCAACGGGCCCAGCGGTCCCAACAGCCCAACAGGCCCGACGGGCTCAACGGGCCACACGGGCTCAACGGGCCCGTGAAGGTGAAAGTGACTGCCGCACTAAGCGACAGGATTTGCGCCGCACTAAGCGACAGGATTTGGACCGCACTGAGCGACCGCCTGACCTTCCACGTCTACAGAACCTCATTCAACAAATACGTCTACTAGAACAAAATCCGAGAAGAAAAAAAAAAACGAAGCGGGTCCTCAGCTTCACATTCTCCCGGTCGTGTTAGTTGGGTAGCCACGGCCTCTATACGGGGCCCCTAAATTTCCACCGCTGGATCCGCAGAGGGGGTTCTTTCAAAGTCTGGTTGCAGACATGGCCAACCGCCCCAATCCAACCACATCTAAACCATCGGTTGCTCCTCCATATACTCCCCGACCCATTTTTGCCATGGAGCCCAAATTTTCAGGGCCCGATTCCAAGGACATTCCTCTAAACAACTTTTACCCACCAATCAACCATACAGAAACAGCTTCTATTCAGCAACTCATGCAGCACTTGCTTTTTCGGCCGGCAAAAATGAGAACATATTTGTTCACTAGTGATTGATTCCCTTTAAAACCAACAGGAGAACATCAAACACATCCATTTGGGTGTGGGTCAAAATTAAACCACTGGGGGACCCAGGCTTTAGTCCATATTTCCATTTACTATGGTTCCATTTTGGGTACCAATTTTTGACCCACAGCCATTTCAGCCAATGGGTGTCCCGCCAAACGTCCCGCCAACCGCAGATAGGTGCGCCCTCGACATGTCAGAGCCTCCAGGCCCGGCGCCGCCCAAGGGCCGACCCGGACGACCTGGGAGAAACGTCCAACATGGCAGCCCCAAAAAAGAACTTACGCCCGTTTGGACCCAACACACCACCCACCCCTTTCCACACCTGCAAAAATGGGCTGTGTGTGGGGGGACGCCAAACATGGCCTACTTGAGTCGCTGGATTTGTAGATCTTGCCAGTGAACCAATCGTGTTCGCAATCATAGAACTTGTCTGTTTGGACCCCACAAACACACACACACACACCCACACACACACACACCCACACACACACACACACCTCCAAAAATGTCTCTTCATCTTTCCCAAGGGGTGTGTTTGAAAGGGGGGGTGTTTGGGGGTCCGCTTCAGGGAGGAGGGAGGTGTGAGCAAAGGGGACCCCCAAAGCCACAAAAGGAACCCTATAAGCACCTAATAGGCCTGTCACTACTAAGTTACTAGCCCCTATCCAAATTGGGGGGGCTATGGCATAAGGGGGAGCCCTTGACAACCAAAGGGAATAACAGTGACAAACAAGAATACGTACCCTGTTACAACAATCACAGCTGACAGGAAGGTACAATCCTCTTGAACAAAAACCCTGTCCACTTCCAAGATTGTTGGAAAAAGGGTACATGTTCATTTTTCCGAAAAAGAACACAACATTATAGGCTGTGTGGGACAATAGTTTTCCTGGAAAAAAACGGCTAATATGGCAATATTGTTCTTCATATCAGCTTGGTGGGCGGTACTAGTGCTTCCCTGAAGCATCCATCGTCATTTCATTGCCAGGTCGCATTGAGGGAAATTGGCCAGCACCAGCGCTAGTCAGCCAACTGCTTCCAAATCTATGTCACAAGACAAGACGTCGGCTTGCCTCTTGATTACTCGCTTTGAACAGATCCTCAGGTGCTTCTGATTGCTTCCACGGCCAACACAGTTGACGCGCTTGCTAAGCTTGGTACGTACTGTGGATGGACAACATTCTGCACCACCTAAGAAACCACGGAATGATCATTCCCCCTGCAAATACCAACACACAAAGGTTCTCATGGCATCGAAGTGGTGCAGGATTTCGTCCATCCACAGTATTGCCCTCAAAGCCCCCAACTTTCTGACTGGCCCCAAACAACGATCCAGCGGGCGAGCGCTCTTGACGCGTATGGTTAAAGGGGTAATCACAGGCCTTAACCAATGGTCTGCCTTTGAGGCTTGGTCGTGAGGCGTGGAGCAACCCCGTAATCCAAACGTGCTATGACTCCACCAAATTGAGGAATCGGGGTCGACATTACCACATCTGGGGAACACAACAAAAAATCACATATCATGTTCTAACTCTTCTCCGTATAGTCCTCCGAAAACTAAAAAGATGTACATTGTTTTCGGAGGAGACCCCGGCAAAGGTGCTTAAACGCAAAGGCCACTGCCCCAGTTCCCGAAGCCTGCTTGCGCCGGCCCGTTCGCCAGCTCCTGGTAGCCTGGGTGTTTCAAAGAAGCAGGAAATGGGCGTAGCCTTTGTTAGGGGACCCCGGTGCGCTGGTGTGCTGGTGCGCTCTGTGGGTTTTCCACTCAAAGAAAGACAGACCCAAGCAAGAAATCCCCAAGAAATACCCAAGAAAAGGACCTTGCTTGGCTTGTTCACCCAAGTCCACGACTGAAAGGGTAGCAAGGAAGGACAACCGCCGGCACCCATTGGAGTTCCTCAAATGCACATGGTCCAGCTCAGTTGCTTTCTGCTCCCCTGCTAAGAGTTTAACTTTTAGTGGTTTAATGGAAAACCCATTAAGTTGGCAAAAAGTTAAAGTCCTAACATCCAAGCAAACTGCGCCAAAGCCAGGATAAAGCCCGTTTCACTGGCCGCAAATTTGCCGCTGGTTGACGCGCCACAGCTGCCAGGTTCGTATCGGCAAATTATAACACCTCACAAACCAAAACATCACAAAAAATATATGAAAAGAACCTTCATGGGTGACGTCACAACCCCATTTTTTGGCCCACGCACAATGGCATTGTCTGTTTCGCGTGTAGTCTCCAGTGACAAGTAAAATGTGTGCCTCCTGTACCTGCATGATTTTTATATTGCCCCAAAGCGGGCAAAAGGCCAAGACCCCAGTTTCTCTGTTGATACGGGACTTCCTAGATTTCCTGAAAAAAACATCCCCTCAAGGAGGGCTCACTTGGCTTCCGAATGTGTTGTTTGCCGCCCAGGAAGCGACCGTCCCAATGACTCCGGAGACCACCCAGTTCCCGACGGGACTGAAGCAAGTGACACAGCCAGGTGACATAGCAACATGGTGCCTTGCAAACAAACTGCTGGATTTTCCGGAAACACAAAGGTCTCCTCATGCAGCGACCTTGGAGACAACTTTGCGGACCAAGAAGTGTTTCCCCATAGAAGCGGATCTCACCACTCAGCCAGGCTGCCATCTGCAAGCCTGGCATGTGCCGCGGGACCAAAGAATGTGAGGACCATTATCAAAATATAGGTCTGTGTCAAAATAGTGGAAGCCCTAAAATGGGTGGGGTGTGGTTATCCGGGAAAAACAGCTACACGCAAATCATGTCCGCGGGAAACTTAGCATTTGTCTGCTGGTTTCATGCCGCTCCCAAATTGACGCACAGAGGTAGACCGGACATTTTGACGGAAAGTGGCTGACAATGCTTCTGAATAAGCCCATTGCCTCAATCCCCGAGCAATGGAAATGCCCACATTGACGTTGGCGTGCGGTAGATCTATGTCCAAAGGGAACTTCCAAATGTTTCAAAGTTGCGCCATGCCAAACTCCATGGTCCTAAATGGCCCCGAGCCCTGCCTGTCCTGACGGACACGGATTTGTCTTAAAGGACGTGTTTGCTATAGCTGCCATAGTGTCAGGGTTTCCGACTGAATGGAATGCCAAGACGATCGGATACCATTCCACACACACAAAAATTAAACCTTGAAGCTAAAACAACAGCAGCAGGGAGGCGCTATCAAATGATTGATCAGCCGCGCGGATCTATCTTCCAAACGACCACGGCTGTGCCATCAACCTCCTTGTGCTTCAACAAGCCTACAGCTTCAAACTTTCCAGTGGATGCCCCGCAAGTAAGCCAAGCACCCTCGACCACGAAACCGTGGTAAGCTACGGTAAGTTAGGAGGTTTCTGTGTTCCCTGACTTGCAATATTGACTTGGCGCCAATCTATATCTACCATGACTAGAGGTCGGAAGAGCAATGTTCTAAAAACCTTATGCCATGCTCCATGCTGTGCTCGACATCTAATACACAGCCAAGCGGTACGTACAACAACTGGCTGGTCGCCTTTGTAGTATAGCCATAAGGTGGATGATGATCTTTGACACAATCACACAAACATGTATCTTCATTCAAAGCAATGGACACCTGCAATTGGAAGAGTTCCAAACGACACGACTTACATACACACTAACTACTACCGGGCCTGCAACTCGCCATCCCGACGAACCCCATGATTTACCTTGTGTGCCAGACCGGCAAAGATATGGCTGTGATTCTCAATAGGGGGCCCTTAGGACACCAGTTTGATGGGCATTCATGCCCACCAACCACTTAGGTGATCAACAATCATAGACTTCCCCTAAAAACGATCAAGCTCCCTGGGGGGCCGAATCGGCTGGGACAATTTGAACATGACCCATCCGGTGTCCTTTGATCAAGAGTACAACCAAAAGTATGATCCTAACAAATGGGCAGGGATGCTACACACATGAACTGTCCTTTGGCGCACGGAACCATGTGGATGTGGCTCCAAAAGATGTACCCAAAATGGCCCTAGGTACCCAAAATGGCCCTAGGCAAATGGAAAAAGAGACCAACACCTGCGTAACCCCAGCTCTTAAATGCTGAGCCACATCCATTTCTTCTCAGAACCCGTTGAACGATCGGTCGCCCCAGCAACTTCTTACGCAGCCACCCGCCATCCTCTTCCCTTCTCGGCCAGGCCACGGGCCCGTGGGCAAGACCAGCTTCAAGACCCGGTAGCCTCAGTTGTTCAGCGACCCTGGAGAAAAAAGAGGGAACCCTTTTTGGGGAAGACAACTTTTAGTGGGGCCACCAAAAAACAAGGCAAAAGAATTAGTGCCACTGAACTGAGTAGCTGATGATGCTGCAGGACAGCTCGCAGAGGAAAATCCCCAGCAGGGCGTCAACCTCAGCCGCAAGTCTCTGTCAGGCCGGTCTCTGGAATCAGGGTAGAAATATGGCTGTGGGTCAAAATACGGTTGCCCTGGTAAAGGAAACATGGACTAAAATTTGCGGTCCCCTGGTAGTTTAATTGTGACCCACACCCATATGGCAACGCTGGAAAGGGAAAACCAAAAGAAACCAAACCACATGTCTACCTTTCTGGTTTGACCATCTTTTGGAAGCTTAGAGCAACCCTGATGTCTGTTAGAATCTCTGAAGCCCGGTCAACTGGTGCTTTGTACTACCTGAGCCGGCCAGCCCGGCCCGGCCAGTGCCAAGCACACGGAAGAAAATTAATCACTTTAAACAAGCGGATTCAAAAGGAATGACACACTACGTCTGATGCATTCAGCCTCGCCCCACCCTCCACCTATTTATATGTTTGTGCTGCATATTGTGTTGCTTGGCGGGAACCTCATGTTTTCTGAATTTGCATGTTTTCAACCATACATCGTACATAACATCGAGCGGACCAATAAGCTGCTCCTTTGTACCTCCGTCGCTTGATTCCAGGCAGTTTCACAAGCATCAGCCTACCCTCTGCCTTCTGTATTCCAAAGTAAGCGTCTAAGTGTGCGAATGAGTATCACATGCAATGCATGTGAGCATATCCGCAATGCATGTTCGCATGCTTGCGCGTGCGTCTACAAGTGTGCGTGTGTGCGTGTGCGCGTGCGCGGTTGTGCGGTTGTGCGTGTGTGGGTGTGTGGGTGTGTGTGTGCGTGTGTAGGTGTGGGTGTGTAGGTGTGTAGGTGTGTAGGTGTGTAGGTATGTAGGTGTGTAGGTGTGTAGGTGTGTAGGTGTGTAGGTGTGTAGGTGTGTAGGTGTGTAGGTGTGTAGGTGTGTAGGTGTGTAGGTGTGTAGGTGTGTAGGTGTGTAGGTGTGTAGGTGTGTAGGTGTGGTGTGTAGGTGTGTAGGTGTGTAGGTGTGTAGGTGTGTAGGTGTGTAGGTGTGTAGGTGTGTAGGTGTGTAGGTGTGTAGGTGTGTAGGTGTGTAGGTGTGTAGGTGTGTAGGTGTGTAGGTGTGTAGGTGTGTAGGTGTGTAGGTGTGTAGGTGTGTAGGTGTGTAGGTGTGTAGGTGTGTAGGTGTGTGTGCGTGCGTGTGCTGTATGGCATACTGCGTGTGTTGTGTAAGTTGGTGTGGTGTTCGTGCATGTGAGTGCAAACAAACATCCTTCGCGATTCCAGATGGAACAATGCACTCATTGGAACGCACTGAAATGGTGTTTTGTTGGAAGCCCTGACTGACTGAATAGCAGAGGCTTGCGGCTCAAAAGGCCAAGGACAATCCTACGTCGCCCACCCCAGGCGAAAATGTACATGTCTTGGACATATTCCTCAGTTGGGGGGGATCCTTTGATGGAAGCTATGAACATCAGGTTTTATGTACACCAAGGAAATTTCAAGGAGTGCCGTCAACATAGGCACTTCCCCCCTGTAAAGTTTAAAGGAATGGAGTACCATTCGGAGAGTTCGCTGTACTTCTAGTTGCACCTTCCTTCATTGAGAACAAAGAACCATGGTTTATGGATGCCCTTTCTGTTGGCTCAGTAGCTACATGAAACACCATGTAAGACCAATGAGTCACAGTCAAACCCTGGTGATGGAGCTTACCCAAGCCAGGACCCACCGCCTCAAAAGGGGTGGGGGAAAGCCGCAACTATTCGTGCATCGCAGTGTCGCTACTAATGTTCTCCCTTTCTTGTGCGAAAAAGTGGGTCAACCAGTGGTTTCTAGAAGCACCAAATTTGGAGCACTTGGCGGTGTCACTGCTCTAAGGCCAAAAGTGGACGACTGGGCTGCAATGCTCAGTTGGCCTTGCCCCAAGCAGGGTTACCTTTTCACCTTGTTGGAAAACAAACAAGGCCCTTGAAGTGCACGAATCCCCAGAGGCTGCCTTTCCTCCGTTCCCCCTAATATTAAACACGGCCCCAACCCCTAACAAAACGCTTTCGCGGAAAAGAAAACACATTTTAATCTGAGGGGGCCCCTGATTGTTTTTGTTTGTGTGGCCGGCGTCCTGGGCCCCACTTCAGGCTCACTCCGCGGCAATGTCTCCGAAGCCGAGTCGCTGGGATCATCTCGAAGGTCTTCCAACCGTAGGTGCTGAAGAACTGGCGCGACCACCGCGTTGTTTCAACTTCCCGCCAATTCAAGGCTCCCTGATAATACACATATTCACACGTATATGATATAATTCACATGCATATATATATATATATGTATATGTTAACTTCAGGCTTGCGGCATCACCCCAGCGACAGAAAACTTACGTTGTGTTGGCAACTACAAGGTGCCGAATCAAAATCTAAATCCGCCAAAAGGGGCCAAAGCGCAAATTAGCTGGACACCGCTCAAGGATCGCAGGAGATTTCCGCCGTTCTCCTACCGCAAGTTGGGACCGACAAGTCGAAACCAGTCTTCGGCTTCTGTGGCGTCCACTGGTAACCTAGAACCTTACTTAAAAGTGACCACCAAAGTGACATACTTCTTGACCCAAAATGGGAAACCAGCGGTGGTCCTGCTTGTTTCCCTTTCAAAGAAACCCTTTTGAGGGGTACCCACCAAAAGAAAAGGCGCGCATCCACATGTTAGCAGTCATCATGCCCAACACCAGTCCAAGGATACGCGATGGGGCTGATCTGGGGGAGGCATAGCGAGATCCTCATCTAAAGCAAGTTCTCAATACAGGTGCCTCCCTCTTTCTTGTTGTGGTAAACATGTTTGATCCTTTTGGTGGTTGTAACAAGAAAACCAACAGACAAACCGGAAAACCGTTGGTTTCCCATGATTTTGGTCGCGCAAAGACGCATCCAAAGACATCAGCGATGCCGGCCGCCTGGATCAGGGATGCCGCATCCACCATGGAGTTGATGGAGCCCAACAGGAAGAAAGGCATCAGCATCCTGCTGAAAAAAAAACCATGCTCAAGTTGCTTGGTGCTTTATTCTGCGTTGCCTTTTGAACCAAGAAGGGGGGCGTGCCCTAAAACACCATTTGAACCAAGAAGGGGTGGTGCCAAAAAAAAGAAGACGGTTGATGTGCGTTGGGGTTGACTGAAACCCAAAGGGGGATTTTTAAAACGCCCGCATGGTCAGGGATCCTACCGCCCGGGACACCAAAGACGCCCCACCAAAGCACTCGACTGGCTTCGGACGGGCAGGAGATGGTGTGTCTTCAGTGGGTTGTTGGTGGAGGCACCAAAAAGCACGGGATCAAAGATGCATCGCACTACACCTGAAATTAAGAGAACTAGTTTGGTTGACCTCCCAAACACCCCCCTCAAACACACCTCGTTGGGAAAGACAAACAACACTTTTCGCACTTTTCGATATGCTGCACGCGCTCGGCTTTCAGCAGAGCGCGTCCCCAACCCAGCGTCGCTCCTCACGGAGACCGCAACCAACGATGCAACCCGTGCTCATTCGGAGCGACGGGTGTCTTGAATTCAGGGTCCACCCGGGCGATCGGCAGCGCCCCTACCCCTTTGCCACCTCGCTGGACTGCCCCAGCGGGCAAGTGCTCGCGGAGCCACTCCTCAACGCGGCGGTGCCTGTCAGGTTTCCACTGCCAAGGCACGCTACGGGTCCAAACTCTGACGGCCCCGCTGTCAGGGCGCACGTACCCTGAGTCGAAAGTCAGGCCCTGAGCCCTCCAGATGGATTGCACCACCTGGAGGAACCACTGCATGCGCTGCTGCACTGTAGCAACAACAAGCCCTGAGGGGGTTCCAGGGATCATGAGAGTCCACTGATGATCAGAGGTCTTGCCAGGTCCAATGTTTCCGGTCGACTTTTGATAATCGACCATAAGCTGGATGATGCTACACCAAGTTACGGTCTGACTGGCGTCATACGTGGTTGGCCACCACTGGAGAAACGATGCTACCACAGTATACCCATACTTTGAATACACTGCATCAAGGCTGGTGCTTAATTCCATGGGCATCGCCAAACGTGGAGTTGCCTGAGTGATGGACACTGCGGGCTGTTCGAGTTCCCGTCGGTCGCCCCTACGCACCTGCTCTTTAAGTGCCATGTGAGCGACCCGGATGTGAACATTTTGGACCTTTGCTACAAAGGTCCGCGACTTTTTCAATTGGTCCACGAGTATTTGATGCAGTCTCTGGAATTCCGGGGGCCTATTTTTATTGATCCACCCCGCTTGACTGTCCACCGCTGCATTGTGGACCCTGGCCCATGACTCAAGTGGTCCTACATCCGAGCTGGGCTCCGTGTGCGAGGCTACCTTGATGACTTGCACCTGCCGGCCCGCTTGCTGCATCAATGTGATTGCACTTTGCAGCTGCAACCACAAGTCATGGTCTGGGCGATTGGGCTGTGGGGTTATCTGCTGCTGCCACATTAACCGGGTTTTATGAACAACGTTCTGGTTGTCGCACCAGATGCGGGCATCCCGGTTATTGGTAGCCGCAAAGTATACGGCACTGACCATGGCTGACAGTTCTGCCCTGGCAGCTGTTTGAACAAGGCCTGACACAACCCCTCCTGCAAGAGGTAAGGACTCCTCCGCCTGATCCGTGAGTTGCACAAGGTGAACCGCCCAGGATGCCAGGCGGACAGCTGGATCCGTGGGGTGCTCACATGCGCCATCAACAAACAAATCTAGTTCGAGGGCATGCAAGTGGCATGACTCATACACAAACAGGGTGTCTGGGACCATCTGGAGCGCCTGGAGGAATGGCTTCTTTGCCCGCACCTCCTGAACCCAGCCATGAGCCTGGAGGCATGGTGCCTCGGTATCTACTCGAGCAAGATCCTCCGGAGTGCATTCTGAGCGTGCGGCGTGGAAGAACGGGCAATCCCACACACGATGGATGACTCCATCTGAGGCTCCACAGAAATCACAGGTGTCGTCATCCACTTGCTTGACATGCTTTAGCGCGTCATTGGTAAAGAACGTGCCGTTGAGGGTGACTCGCAAGACGCTTTTGTCCAAGTCTGGGCTGGAATGCAGCAGCTCTAGGGATTCACGCATGTCAACCGTAGCGAGGCCTTCAAACCCCGGCCGGCCGGCCACGATATGCCCCACTGTGCGCACCCATGCTCTTTGTACACGATAGCTGACCTCTTGTATTGGGGCATGCGTGAGGCAGAAAGATCCCAGGTCGTCCTCGACTCGTCCATGGGAGTTGATTCTGAGATGCACCCAATGCAATCTTTCCAACAGCACCCCACACGGGCCTGCTGGGTACCTGGTGGCCGGTGCACTAGCCAACTCACACACGTGCTCCCACGCCTGTTCTGCTGGGCCAAGCTCTCGCATGTCCTTGATGGCATCCATGAGGGCCAGAAAGGCTGGGTCTGATTTTGGGCCTTCTACGACCCCCAGGTGGAGCAAGGGGTTCGCTCCAGGCTTGTGCGCTTTGATGCCCCGCATCGCCCCTGTTCGGAGTGGGCCAAACGCCCGCCAGGGAACCTGGGCAATGCTGGCTCCATACAACGCTCTCGGCCAGGCAGATACACGAAGGGCCTGCACTTTGACATGATATGGGCTGAGGCACTTTTTGAGTTTATTCCACAAGTCTGACATCTCATTGAACCGCTGAATCTGGGCCTGGTTACTGCTTCTGGCGCAGTAATTCATCTGGGCTCCGAGATCTTTGGCACCCAGTGAAACATTCAGCCCCTGCCGTTTGAGGAAAGCTCGATCTGCAGGGTCAGTGGACCACACATAAGTCTTATTCAAGTCCAGGGTGAGGTCCACTGCCTGTGCAAAATTTTTAACCGCCTGGTATGCTGCACTGACGTCAGACGCCTTGTCCGCCTGGACTGCCCAGTTATCTACGTACGACAGCGGTGTGGCTCTGGGAACCTGCAAGTTGATGGCAACTTCAAAGAGGATATCTACCAGAACCATGGCGGCACACGACAATGCGCAACCTTCGGCAAATCCGGTTGAGGACCGAAGGGCCGGGCCTGTGCTGCCCCGTATGCGGAACCTGCGTTCCATCGCACTAAGTGCGCTCCACCAGGCTCGAAGGACATTATCCGGCACTCCGAGTCTGAGGGCGGCGCAAAAAATTGGCTCTCGGGGCAGGCAATTGAACGCTTTGCAGATGTCACAGATCAGCCCGGCCGCCGGCTGGTGGTGGTGCACCGCAAAAGAGATTTGACACTGCGTTTTCCACCACACTTGCTTGGCGTGTCGCTTGGGGAGATTTCCATACACATTGTGACTACAGAAATTTTGGAGGTGGGCCAAAACTTGCCGGCCGCGTATGGACGACCAGGTGCGGTACACCAGGCTATAGATGGTGATCGGGCGGTAGTCCGCTACTCTGGCTGCACTAGTGCCTTTTTGCAAGGAGCTCACGATCCCTGTGATGACCTGTTGGGGCCACGTACCACTTTGCTCTGCTTGATGGCAAATACTGACTAACCCGTCAACGATACCATGCGGCATCTGAAGAATGTCCGAACGGGCTAGCCCATCTGGCCCCGTGGCTGCGGTGCACTTCTTTCGACGAACCTCGCCGATGAAGATTTCACTGGTAATGGCAGGGCTCAGGGCAACCGGCGCCTGAGGCAGCTGGTCAATCAAGGCGTGGACGGGATCCCACCGGTCCGGCGAGACTGCGCGGTGCTTGTCCCACCGCAGCATCCACTCGATTGCAAAGGCATCAAACATGGCGGGCAACGATCCAGTCCACTGATCTTGTGTGAGCTGGTCTCCGATTTGGGGTGTGTGCTGATCCGGGTCTATCCATGCTGTGTCATGGGCAACTACGATGGGATCCAGGGACTTGCCATTGAGATAAACCTGTTTGTCACTGAAAACGTCTGGGGGCTCAAACTCAACTGTACCCTCGGCTTGATCCACTGCTACAACCACGGCATGCGGGGCATGTATGAGCACATCAACCGGCTGAGGCCTGTCACGGGCAATATCTTTGAACACAAGCCTTGCACGTTCCCTGCGGCGTTGCTTGGCCTGTTTGACCCTCTGGGTGGTGAGGACATACTCCAGATGCCTGACCTCTGCCTGGAATGCCAAGAAAATTTGTTGGGCAACCTCTACGGTGGGTGGCTGCTGTGGTATGTCTTCAGGATCCCCTACTTGGCGCACATGACGTGCCTCCCACCACAACGTGAAATTGGGCTGAAACCCAGTGGCGTGAATGACCGAGGACCAAAGAGAGACCCTGTGAATAGTAGCCTGAACCGTATGGGTGGCCTTCTTAGCATGCTGTACGTAAGCCTGAATGCGTCTAAGCTGACGAAACCATCTGGCATAGTGCAGGGATCCTCCGTAAAACAAGGGTGCAACTTCCCCGGTACGTGCAGTACGGACGGGAGCAGCTCGCTGCCTGGTTTTTCTGCTCTCGACGATGGCTCCCCGGCCGGTATGCTGTTGCATCACGCTTGGGCCAATTGCTGTGGCGGCTCTCTGCTCATATTCTTGCATAAGCTGGTGATATTGCTGCGTGGGATGAACCCCATCCGAGGACTGTTGTCCCACTGAGCGTCTGCATTACATGGCAGGGGACATGGCATGGGCCAGAGCCACTGTGTGCTGGCAGTTCCGATTGGCCCGAAGGTGGCCTTCACTACGCTGTGATCGCTAAAGTAGTCTGGCAGCACGTCCAACTGGACCATGGCTGAGGCCAATTCACGAGAAACGTACACGAAATCTTTACGCGTGCAACCTTTACAAGTGGATTGGACCTCGTGATGCCACCTGGCGGCTGCCAGGTCCTGTACTTCAACGAACCCACACTCCTGCCATTCTTGAAGGATGGGCAGGTGATGTTGCAGGTGGTTGAAATCCCCCATGATATACCGTGGGCCCGCCATCTGATGCACGATGCGTTCCCCGACATCTGCAAGCAGCATTTGCGTTTGCTGGAGCGCTTCCGGGTGGGTGGCGCCTGTGGGATACCCGTACACTACGGCCCCGCTAACCCAAGTGTTTTGTACAAGAGTTGTGGCAGTTGCCACTCGGGCGGTTTCCCACACCTGGGGGCTCCATCTCGCTGGGATGTTCCTTGTTGGCTGGTCAGACACTACGGCAACACCTGTCCATGCACCGGCTATGTCTGAGTGGGGCCGTTTGGGGGCTGCATGCCCGTGGACTTGATACACAAATTTAGAATTAATGTGACGAAGACCGGCGGCGAATTTGCGCCTGCCTTCCACTGTGAGATGGGTCTCACAGATACCCCAGATTCCGGCAGGGAGCCCGCTGAGGACTCCCTCCTTCCCCGCAATCCCGGATGGATTGCAACTCCCTATGCACCACACTGATTCTGCCTGGGCTCCTACCGGGGGGCACGGATCGGCAGACGGATCCGTATCCCCCATCGCACTTCACTCATTGCGACTGCGCTTGGCCATCAGCTGCTCGATGCGCTCCATTTGCTGGTCGAACAACCGGGTCATTTGGGCAGACTGGGTTTCAACACTGACCTGAAGCTGGCTGATCTGCGCACCGTGCTGCTTGATATTGTCCGTGGTCCACTGCTCCATGCGGCCTTGCTGGGCTTGGACTGCTTGGAGCTGTTGTTCGAGGGTTTGGAGTCGGCTATGGACCTGTGGATCTGGCCTGGCGGCATCATTGGATCCGTCTGGTGCAGGCACATGGAGCTCGGCTACTTTAGCTTCAAGCTTGACTTGCATGCGCTGTTCCAGGCGTTGCAAGGCTTCGGATGAAACCCCACCGCTGCCTTGGGCAGCGGGCCTCCGGGAGGCGGATGCCTGCCACGGGTCGCTGCGCAACCACGGATCTTCACTTCCACTGGGTTCGCTGCGGCGAACTGCACGGGTACCGGGAGTGATGCCATGCTGGATCGATGGACTGGCTGCAACTGCGATGACCATTTCACCATGCTGGGTGGTCACTACCTCCATCGGTGGTGGATCAACCGCCTGCAGCTGCCAGAATGTACCGGGCACGTTAGGATCGGAGCCTGCGGGCTGGACTGGTTTGGCCTGCCACTGGATCTGCTTGAGCACTTTCACTATGGCAGTACGCTGCGTGCCATATGGCCAAGGCCCCATGGTGTAGACCTTACGGGATCCGGCTGCAATGAAAGGCGTGTCAGGACGCAACGTTTCATGCTGTTTGGCCGCCTCCGTGGTGCGGACCCTGACTCCGTACTTGGTGCCCAGAGGCGGACAACCCCGAGTGCCTGACACGTCTGCTTTTGCAGCATGGCTGCTTGTAGATCCGCGCGTGGGAGCCACACTACACTACACGTCATGCTGGGCGCTAGCCCATTGTCACTACGGGGCTCAACATAGACACCGCGGGTTCCCGAGTACCCCTGGAGCACATCTTGCACACTGGCGGGCACTCGCACACTGACTGTGTACAGGCTGGAGTGCTCCGGGGTGGCTGGCTGATAACCTAGCTTAGTGTGTTGGCGACGCCACACATCCAGGAGCGCCTCCTGATCAGGTTGATCGGGGGCCCCGTGCCACTTGGGACAACTGCATGGGTCCTCTGTGCACTTCTGCAATGGGACGAGCACCTCCATGATGTACTTCATGGGCTTTTGCAGGAAATCCGTCCACTCGACGGTGATTTCATCACGATACACTTGGACCCGCTGCGTGCTGGCTGGGATGACGTCAAGCTGTACAACATTGGTCGGAGTAGCCTTGGCAACTGGTTTCTTACCAAGCTGGAGCATGACGGCAGTGAGGAGCACTGGTTCCTGGGTTTCGGCGCACGTGGCTGGAAACCTGACTTCACTCGGGGCAAAGGCCTGGGAATAGTCTTGGGTGCTAGCCCCCAGAACAAGCATTGCCAATCCCTCCTGAGACACCGGCTGTTTGGCTGCCAGGTACGGTTGGGCGTGCTGGGGGTTGACTACCAATACACCTTTGGCTTGGGGTCCAACTTGCTGCATTGTGAGTTGGGCCACTGGTCCATCGGCAACAAAGACGCCCGACCTGACCTGCACTTGGTCATATGGCATGGGGGTCCATTGGTGGCCTTTACCCTGGGCCTTGCCTTTGCCTTCGACTGCCCGTCGTTTGCGACCTACCGGTCCTCCTTCCGGCGCACGATCTTGGATCTGCTTGCGGAGTTCGTCAGGCAGGATGAACCTGAATGCGGGTACGCACTGGTTGCCTACTTGCTTGAGGGCTGGCCAGGGGTTGGATTCCTGACATGCACGCTTGATGGGCACGGGACCAATGGCAGCTACCGCTGCCGCCGCACGTTCGGCTGTTCTGTCTGGGAACACCCCTCTGGCATGCAAGATGGTTCGGAGAAGCGTGGTGGCTTCCTCAACTTCTTGGGCATTGGCTCGCCCGAGGGCTCCTACGGTGGGGAGCGGCCACATTGGCTCTTGCTGGACTTCCTGCAGAAACTGCTCACGGAGGCTTGCATACTGAATGTGCTCAAGCTGGTCGGTTGGTCCGAATGCAAGCCACAACCAATAGATTGCACGGAACCCACATGCCGGGTGCGGCCATTGCTGCCAATCCCTGTGTTCGGATTGCACGTTGGCACATTGCCACACCAGGGCGATAGCTTCATGCATGGGTCGCAGCAACTGGGCATCGACTAAATGCTCTGAGCACGAGGTGGCCTGAAGTTCGGAGCCGTGCTTGGTCCACACAACGGGGATCCAGTGTCCCTCAATCCTAACTGCTGTGATGACTACGTACTGATGGCGACCTGCAAATGGCTGAGGTTGGTGCCAATCTCGGACCCGGGAGACTCCTCCGGGCATGTGCACGGTGCTGCTGAGGAGTGGATCCATGAATGTGTCGATTCCCGGGCCGATCTCGGATAGGCATGCCAGGTGGTACCTCATTTCATCATCGGCCCACAAGTGGCCTTGCGTGCTCAGCAGTTGGACACGCTCCTGGGTTGGTGCTACTCGCCGGGCTACGTGGGCGTGGACTGGCTCGCTTAGCACTGGGTTATCAGCCGTAAGGAGTTGCTGGGCACTGCATGTTTGACCTACCTGGAGGTGCACTATGCTGCCTGCGGGCACGACCTCCTCTGCAGGGCACTGGGCTTCCGAGGATACCTGCTCACCCCGAAGTTGCTGCTCGGCCTGGATGAGGTGGTGCAGCTGGACGGGTCCAGACATGGATACCCGGGCTTGGGCATCTGGTTCACCTGGATACCGGATGGTCACATGTGCTTGCGTGGCAGGCTCGGGGCTGCGGATGACCTGGGCTTGCACTGGCGTGCGTGGGCTGTCGGACATAGCCTCCTCAGCTCCTGCCATGAGATTGGCATATGCTTGCTCATCTTGGGAGCTGGAAGCTCGTTCAACATCCATAGGCGACACGAGGTGGCTCGTGTTACCTGCCCACACTTGGTCCCGTTGCTGCAAGAGACCGAGCTTGTATGCTCGCAGGATGGCCTCAGGATCACACTGCGCGTCACCTGCGAGTTGTTGCACCCGTTGCATAATCTGGGAACTAATCCAAAGGGATTGGATGGGTGATGCCAGCTGTCCTACCAGAGACAGGGACAACCGGTACTGTTGGTTCCAGTTCAGTCCAGGCGACAATCCACACAGCAGTGCACACTCGGAGGGGTGCAGATGCCGATACCACGCTTGGTCTTGCTCTACGCCAGGGGGCTTGCAGTTGCTGCATGGCAACAAGACCGTATGAAGGCCCTTTTCATGGAGTCGGCGTTCGGTGAATCCACTGCTTCGGCATCCACATGGACAATGGAATACCTGGTTGCCCCAGCTGTGGAGCGCCGTCTGCATTTTGGCATCCAATCTCAAGTGAACCTTACTAATATCAAGCAAGACGTCCTCGAAGATTCGGGCTTCATATTGAGACAGCGCTAGCTCCTGCAGGGCTTGCATGGGCCAACTGGCAATGGTCGGCATGACATCTCCTACGGTCACATGGTCCGGGTCATGTGGCAAGGGGTGCAAGGTGACACGTCCAATCACATGGTGTGTCAACACTCCCCACCATCTCGTGCGCTGTGTGCACCAGGTGGAACCCAGATGCAACACTCTGGTGGAGATACTGTATCCGTGTTTGGCCGCAAAGGCTTGCAGTTGATCCTGCACCCACGGGTCCCTATCAACCTCAGCAACGCACTCCAGGATGATCACTTGGCTTTGCATGAGATGAGCCAGAGCGAGAGTGGCCGGGAGAGTGGACGCCCGACCATCATTACCTCCTTGCCGGTCTCCTAGCTTACTAAACGGTTGGCAGCTGAAGCCTGCAGCAATGGTGCCATGCTGGGGGCCCTTCCAAGCTAGCCGTCGGCGCACTTCGGGATTTGTGATATCCCCTTCCACGATATCTGCCTGGCTGTTTTGCCTAAGAACTTGACACGTGGCGGGTCGAAGCTCATTTTGCATCTTCACCTGGAAACCAGCTTGCTGAGCACCAAGTCCTAAGCACCCTAGGCCAGTGCATACTTCGGTCATCTGCTTGATGTCCTGGATTTTGGCGAGGCTGTACGCTCTGACCTGGGTGCTCTCAGTACAAGTGATGTGAAGAGAACCCTGCTGTTCTTCCACCTGAACTTGCAAGAGCATGCACTTGGGCGTGTCCTCTGGCAAAGCGGCGTGCACACTTGCATGCTTGCCATGCGTCAGGGACCATCCATGCGACACTCGGGGGCCATGCACATTGATGACTACCACCACGTCTTCCATACCCTCAAGGTGTGGGCATGGTCCGCCTGGCTCTCTGGAAAGCCCCTTGAGCCCAGGCTGAAAGACAAACAACATATACTATTTTTGGAGATGTGTGTGTGTGTGTGTTTCGGGGGTCCTATAGGGAAAGTTGTATGACATAACGCAACAAACACCAGCATACCAAGTTCGGGGAAAATACACACAGGAATCGCATGCTCCTTCGCCGGAAGCTGCACTCCAGAAAATCATCTTGGTCATTGATGCCCTCCTATCCAGCGCTAGGCAAGCCATCACAGTAGGTACTGAGGAAACGCCATCAAACAACGTGTCTTCATAAATCCTTGACGATCTGTGCACCGCGTGGCAAACAGACAAACTCTCAACTACAAAGGTTGCTTCAGTGTTAGTCGCCACTAGCTGTAGAATGTGACACGCTAAAGATCTAAAGTGTTGATCTTTCCAACCCCGCAGCTCTCGATTTGCCCCCCCCCCCGTTACAGTGGACACCGCCGGCCAGAGCTGCTTGCGTGACGTCTCTCGCCTGTTTCAGCTAAAAGACCTAGTCGCAACCAAACGGTTCAAAAGCAAAATCTCTGAGCCCGGTGGGTGGGTCAGGTCTTTCAGGGTGCCCTTTTGAGGTTCCTTCGGAAAGGAACGATCATTTAGTTGTGGGATGCCCTGGTTGAAGACTAACATCAAGCCCCCACCCTGCCGGTTGCCCAATGAAAAATTGCCGGGGACACAACCTATACATTCATGGTGCCATAAGGTTAGCTTTTCACCCGCATACGCAGTTGCCGCAAACATTACGTGTGCAAGGCATTGCATGGGCTGCCTCCATTTCTTAGAAGCTTCTGTGTTTGGGCTGGTACTGGGTGACCTCATCGGCTACAATTCATTCTGCTCAAGGTCGAGCTGTTGAACACACCCTGAACATGTTGACAAACCAAATCACATGTCAAGTACTTGCTGGGAATCCTTCTGAATCCCCGCAGGCTTTACACAAACCGTCTCGACTTTACACATCCCACAGTGGAAGGGGTGCATCCAAAGCCGGTCTGAAGGCTTCATGAAGCTTGACCACAGTGAAACCTCCAGGGTGAGTCATGGAAGTTACCTTGTGACTATATAGTAGAAACCCCATAATCATCAGTAGCAGCCCTTGTAATCTTGGTCAAAACCATTGAAAAAAGGGATCCATGATCCATACCCATCCCAAGTTTCCACTCCTGAGTCCACCGGTGCCGCAACACTGGCCAATGGCGCTAGAGCGGATTGCATCATAGCCTACGCAGGGAGGGCATCTGGGCTGCGCCAAGCCCCCCGAACCAGAAAAAGGTCGTACCCCCATCAACCCACCAAACACCTAAGGAAGCGGACGGCTGGGAACCAGCAAGTCTTGTAGGCATAATGGCAACACCAAATTGGTTTGCAACAGGTTTAAGGGGCTAAGGGCATGCGAACACGGACCCAAATAATTAGAACGGGTTGTGAGGCACTAAACCAAAAGTCATGACTATTGGGGTAAACTACATGGCATCTTTGCGACCAAAACAGTTTCCTTCGCGAATCTTTCGCGACTGCATCGCCACGAGCCATTGTGTGCAACGTGCGCTCTGGAGCCATGGTGTCTGCTGACAGCAACCGCAGTTCACTGGCACTGGCAGGCTTGCAGCAGCGTTGCATAAAAGCAGTCACCATCATTCGGCCTGGCCACATTCACTTGCCAGGGATGTGCGGAACCTTGCAACAAGCTCCACGGTCAATCGCCGGTCTTTCGCAAAGCTTGCTCCAAAATGGCTCAAACAATGTCTTGGTTTGCACCATTCCCACGGCAGGCCATCCAGAATGAAAGGCCGTGCGCATCTCCCTGTCTACAAGGGAGTGGGGTCTGCATGCACGGGCACGCCTCCAAGAAGCCAATGTAGAATCTGTCGCGAAAAAAGAGTTTCTTTCGCCAACTCCATCGCCGATCTTTCGCGTAGGGGATTAAACCAACACCAATTTGGTAAGGACCTTTTAATCAACCCCCACTTGCCGATTGCAAAGGTACTCGTTGCGAATCATGATCAGTAGGCTCTCCCGAATGAAAAAATCGTATCGGAATGGACACTCTGCGAATGTTTGGAGTCGCTTGGGCTTAGCGGCGCAGCTTGCCAGGACCAGGGTCGATTGTGGGAATGACTTCCTGGATGTCTTCGAAGCTTTGACAAAAGCCTTGCTGGGCTTCAAACCACCTGGAAAACAACGGTTGGGTTCATATAACCATGGCTTACCTATGGAATGTCATCATCCAAATTGGGTCAACCATTCTGTTTATGGGGGTTGAAGTTAAACCCTAGGGGACTATCAAACAATGTGGCTAATTCGAAAAGCTCAATGATGCAGGCAACGCATTGAGCAAACATGGCATGGCCGAAGCACTTGCCATGTGCCATTGGTTGACGATCAACAAGGTTTAGCCCGCGCAGCTTGCAGCTTTCGCTCCCAGGTTTTGAACAACGGGCCTTTTCTGTGATACAAGGTGGGTCACCCAGGACTACGCTATCAGATAGAAAACGGGAATTACAGAAGCGAGCTAATCCCCAAGCTTCCGCAGAATTACACGGAGTGATCTAATTCTATAACATTGAAAAACTGGCTCGACCAGCTCACAAGCAACCCCGACCTCTCAGAATTAGCAAATCATGATGATCCGTTGTTGCACCAGTCAGAGATGCATGTGGGTTTCCCATGTCCTTCGACCGTTCCAACTCACATCCCCGGTAACATATTCCTTGGGGATAGAAAGGGCTGAATCTGCCGCTCCAAAGCTGAAAAGTTACGGGGCTTGCACTTCACTCATACGGCCCGGAAAGGGGTTGCCTGTTACAGAAAGCGAGTCGCCCCGAAATCCTGGTATCAAAATGGAGTCAACCCATGAAAAAAACAGACGGCGGAGACAATTGCCCATTTATGGGACCGTCCACTATTGTCCAATTGCCCGAGTTTTGATTGTGGCTGAAGTGCTAAAGAACCGCACCCAAGTGTCCCATCTGGCCAGCTTACTTCTCAAAGCTTTACGGCCGCGCTTGCAAATTCTGCATCAAAAATAAACCACTCTTAACGGGGAGTTGCGTGCGGGGGGGGTCCCAATTCCATTTTTCCGGTGGTCTTCCCCATAAAAGAGAAAATGGAACTATAAATGGAACTACGGGAAGACCTGCCAAAATTCAATTCTTAAGCGGGTGGGGATGCATCAGATCTTTGATGCATAATTGTCCCCCAAAGAGAGATGCCTCAATAAAAGGGTCATCTGTTGGCGCTATGATCAGCAGGATCGGATCAATTCTGGCTTTCTTCCTTTGATTCGCATAAATGCACTTACAAGTAAGGTCCGGCAGAGCCGGGGGGCGGAAGTTTCAAAGCAGTGAACAACTATAGTTTGGAGAACTGTCCTTGGCCCCTTGCTTCTCTCTCTCTCTCTCTCTTTTTCTCTCTTTCTCTCTTTCTCTCTTTCTCTTTCTCTTTCTGTTTCTCTGTCTCTTTCTCTCTCTTTCTATCTATCTCTCTAGCTATCTCTATATCTGTTTATTGATCTATCTATCTACCCATCTTTCTCTGCACTTAAAAGTTGCGATGTTCAATCCCCGAAAGTTGACTTCGCGTACTACTTTCGTACTTAAAAGTTGCGATTTTCGAGCCCCAGCTGCGAAACTGGACTTCACGTACTACTTTCGTAATTAAAAGTTGCGATTTTCGAGCCCCAGCTACGAAAGTGGACTTCGCGTACTACTTTCGTACTAAAAAGTCGCGATTTTCGAGCCCCAGCTGCGAAAGTGGACTTTGCGTACTACTTTCGTACTTAAAAGTTGCGATTTTCAAGCCCCGGCTGCGAAAGTGGACTTTGCGCACTACTTTCGTACTTAAAAGTTGCGATTTTCAAGCCCCAGCTGCGAAAGTTGACTTCGCGTACTACTTTCGTACTTAAAAGTTGCGATTTATCTATAGATCTACCTATCTATCTACCTCTCTATCTCCTATCTATCTATCTACCTCTCTATTTATTTATCTCTCTATCTCTTTATCTATCTAGCTAGTTATTTGTCTATCTATCTACAAATCTATCTATCTCTGTCTATCTCTGTTTCTCTATCTCTTTCTATCTATTTCTCTAGCTATCTCTATATCTGTTTATTGATCTATCTATCTACCCATCTTTCTCTGCACTTAAAAGTTGCGATGTTCAATCCCCGAAAGTTGACTTCGCGTACTACTTTCGTACTTAAAAGTTGCGATTTTCGAGCCCCAGCTGCGAAACTGGACTTCACGTACTACTTTCGTAGTTAAAAGTTGCGATTTTCGAGCCCCAGCTACGAAAGTGGACTTCGCGTACTACTTTCGTACTAAAAAGTCGCGATTTTCGAGCCCCAGCTGCGAAAGTGGACTTTGCGTACTACTTTCGTACTTAAAAGTTGCGATTTTCAAGCCCCGGCTGCGAAAGTGGACTTTGCGCACTACTTTCGTACTTAAAAGTTGCGATTTTCAAGCCCCAGCTGCGAAAGTTGACTTCGCGTACTACTTTCGTACTTAAAAGTTGCGATTTTCGAGCCCCGGCTGCGAAAGTTGACCTTGCAAAAATGCTGCGCCTGCCACCAAATCTGTGCTTGACCTTGCTAAAGTGCTGCGCCTGCCACAAAATCTGTACTTGACCTTGCGAAAGTGCTGCGCGTGCCACGAATTTTGCACTTGACCTTGCGAAAGTGCTGCACCTGCCACAAATTCTGTACTTGACCTTGCGAAAGTGATGCGCCTGCCACGAATTTTGTACTTGACCTTGCGAAAGTGCTGCGCCTGCCACGAATTTGGCACTTGACCTTGCGAAAGTGCTGCGCCTGCCACGAAATCTATACTTGACCTTGCGAAAGTGCTGCGCCTGCCACGCAATTATTCAATCCTTGCGAAACCTTCGCGCGGCCGTGCCAATGGGCCCGTCTCCGAACCCGTTCCGAACCCGTTCCGAGACCGTTCCGAGACCGTTCCGAGACCGCCTCCGTACAGGCGTCGCAGCCGAGGTGGTTTGCGCGCAGTCCGGAAGCCCAATTCACGCACAGCGCCAACGTTTTCTGCATCTTGCCATCCCCCAGCTCGCAGAGAGTGGACGCAGCACCTTGCGAAAGTGCTGCGCCTGCCACGAAATCGATACTTGACCTTGCGAAAGCGCTGCGCCTGCCACGAAATCTATACTTGACCTTGCGAAAGTGCTGCGCCTGCCACGCAATTCAAACCTTGCGAAACCTTCGCGCGGCCGTGCCAATGGGCCCGTCTCCGAGACCGTTCCGAACCCGTTCCGACCGTTCCGAGACCGCCTCCGTACAGGCGTCGCAGCCGAGGTGGTTTGCGCACAGTCCGGAAGCCCAATTCACGCACAGCGCCAACGTTTTCTGCATCTTGCCATCCCCCAGCTCGCAGAGAGTGCTTGCGAAAGTGCTGCGCCTGCCACGAAATCTATACTTGACCTTGCGAAAGTGCTGCGCCTGCCACGAAATCTATACTTGACCTTGCGAAAGTGCTGCGCCTGCCACGCAATTCAAACCTTGCGAAACCTTCGCGCGGCCGTGCCAATGGGCCCGTCTC
Organism: Effrenium voratum; assembly: GCA_963377175.1. Lineage (NCBI taxonomy): Eukaryota > Dinophyceae > Suessiales > Symbiodiniaceae > Effrenium > Effrenium voratum. The sequence continues at coordinate 795,209 of CAUJNA010001001.1, read as the reverse complement.
CGAGACCGTTCCGAGACCGTTCCGAGACCGCCTCCGTACAGGCGTCGCAGCCGAGGTGGTTTGCGCACAGTCCGGAAGCCCAATTCACGCACAGCGCCAACGTTTTCTGCATCTTGCCATCCCCCAGCTCGCAGAGAGTGCTTGCGAAAGTGCTGCGCCTGCCACGAAATCTATACTTGACCTTGCGAAAGTGCTGCGCCTGTCACGAAATCTACACTTGACCTTGCGAAAGTGCTGCGCCTGCCACGCAATTCAAACCTTGCGAAACCTTCGCGCGGCCGTGCCAATGGTCCCGTCTCCGAGACGTTCCGCACCCGTTCCGAACCCGTTCCGAGTCCGCAGCCGAGGTGGTTTGCGCACAGTCCGGAAGCCCAATTCACGCACAGCGCCAACGTTTTCTGCATCTTGCCATCCCCCAGCTCGCAGAGAGTGGACGCAGCACCTTGCGAAAGTGCTGCGCCTGCCACGAAATCGATACTTGACCTTGCTTGCGAAATTGCTGCGCCTTAGCCACGAAATCTATACTTGACCTTGCGAAAGTGCTGCGCCTGCCACGCAATTCAAACCTTGCGAAACCTTCGCGCGGCCGTGCCAATGGGCCCGTCTCCGAGACCGTTCCGAGACCGCCTCCGTACAGGCGTCGCAGCCGAGGTGGTTTGCGCACTGTCCGGAAGCCCAATTCACGCACAGCGCCAACGTTTTCTGCATCTTGCCATCCCCCAGCTCGCAGAGAGTGCTTGCGAAAGTGCTGCGCCTGCCACGAAATCTATACTTGACCTTGCGAAAGTGCTGCGCCTGTCACGAAATCTACACTTGACCTTGCGAAAGTGCTGCGCCTGCCACGCAATTCAAACCTTGCGAAACCTTCGCGCGGCCGTGCCAATGGTCCCGTCTCCGAGACCGTTCCGAACCCGTTCCGCACCCGCCTCCGTACAGGCGTCGCAGCCGAGGTGGTTTGCGCACTGTCCGGAAGCCCAATTCCCGCACAGCGCCAACGTTTTCTGCATCTTGCCATCCCCCAGCTCGCAGAGAGTGCTTGCGAAAGTGCTGCGCCTGCCACGAAATCTATACTTGACCTTGCGAAAGTTCTGCGCCTGTCACGAAATCTACACTTGACCTTGCGAAAGTGCTGCGCCTGCCACGCAATTCAAACCTTGCGAAACCTTCGCGCGGCCGGGCCAATGGTCCCGTCTCCGAGACCGTTCCGCACCCGCCTCCGTACAGGCGTCGCAGCCGAGGTGGTTTGCGCACTGTCCGGAAGCCCAATTCACGCACAGCGCCAACGTTTTCTGCATCTTGCCATCCCCCAGCTCGCAGAGAGTGGACGCAGCACCTTGCGAAAGTGCTGCGCCTGCAACGAAATCGATACTTGACCTTGCGAAAGTGCTGCGCCTGCCACGAAATCTATACTTGACCTTGCGAAAGTGCTGCGCCTGCCACGCAATTCAAACCATGCAAACTCGCCGGCATGCCCAAGGTCCCGTCTCCCGAGACCGTTCCGAGACCGTTCCGAGACCGCCTCCGTACAGGCGTCGCAGCCGAGGTGGTTTGCGCACTGTCCGAAGCCCAATTCACGCACAGCGCCAACGTTTTCTGCATCTTGCCATCCCCCAGCTCGCAGAGAGTGCTTGCGAAAGTGCTGCGCCTGCCACGAAATCTATACTTGAGAAAGCTATCAACGTGTTAAGCTGGCTATATGTCAAAGCTATCTATCTGTCATGCAAGCCTATTGGAAAGCTATCTATCTGTCAAGCTAGCTATATGTCAAAGCTATCTATTTGTCATGTCAAAGCTATCTATTTGTCATGCAAGCCTATTGGAAAGCTATCTATCTGTCAAGCTAGCTATTTGTCAAAGCTATCTATTTGTCATGCAAGCCTATTGGAAAGCTATCTATCTGTCAAGCTAGCTATATGTCAAAGCTATCTATTTGTCATGCAAGCCTATTGGAAAGCTATCTATCTGTCAAGCTAGCTATATGTCAAAGCTATCTATTTGTCATGCTAGCTACCTGTCATAGCTATATGTCAAAGCAGCTAGCTCATTTAGTTCCAGTACAAGTAAGGTCCGGCAGAGCCGGGGGGCGGAAGTTTCAAAGCAGTGAACAACTATAGTTTGGAGAACTGTCCTTGGCCCCTTGCTTCTCTCTCTCTCTCTCTTTTTCTCTCTTTCTCTCTTTCTCTCTTTCTCTTTCTCTCTCTGTTTCTCTGTCTCTTTCTCTCTCTTTCTATCTATCTCTCTAGCTATCTCTATATCTGTTTATTGATCTATCTATCTACCCATCTTTCTCTGCACTTAAAGGTTGCGATGTTCAATCCCCGAAAGTTGACTTCGCGTACTACTTTCGTACTTAAAAGTTGCGATTTTCGAGCCCCAGCTGCGAAACTGGACTTCACGTACTACTTTCGTAATTAAAAGTTGCGATTTTCGAGCCCCAGCTACGAAAGTTGACTTCGCGTACTACTTTCGTACTAAAAAGTAGCGATTCGACCCCAGCTGCGAAAGGTGGACTTTGCTACTACTATTCGTACTTAAAAGTTGCCGATTTTCAAGCCCGGCTGCGAAATGAACTTTGCGCACTACATTCCGTAACTTAAAGTTTGCGAATTTTCAAGCCCCAGCTTTCGAAGAGTTGACTTCGCGTACTAACTTTCGTACTTAAAAGTTGCGATATTCAAGCCCCGGCTCGAAAGTGAACTTGCGCACTACTTTCGTAGTTAAAAGTTGCGATTTTCAAGCCCCAGCTGCGAAAGTTGACTTCGCGTACTACTTTCGTACTTAAAAGTTGCGATTTATCTATAGATCTACCTATCTATCTACCTCTCTATCTCCTATCTATCTATCTACCTCTCTATTTATTTATCTTTCTATCTCTTCTTTCTATCTATCTCTCTAGCTATCTCTATATCTGATTATTGATCTATCTATCTACCCATCTTTCTCTGCACTTAAAAGTTGCGATGTTCAATCCCCGAAAGTTGACTTCGCGTACTACTTTCGTACTTAAAAGTTGCGATTTTCGAGCCCCAGCTGCGAAACTGGACTTCACGTACTACTTTCGTAGTTAAAAGTTGCGATTTTCGAGCCCCAGCTACGAATGTGGACTTCGCGTACTACTTTCGTACTAAAAAGTCGCGATTTTCGAGCCCCAGCTGCGAAAGTGGACTTTGCGTACTACTTTCGTACTTAAAAGTTGCGATTTTCCAGCCCCGGCTGCGAAAGTGGACTTTGCGCACTACTTTCGTACTTAAAAGTTGCGATTTTCAAGCCCCAGCTGCGAAAGTTGACTTCGCGTACTACTTTCGTACTTAAAAGTTGCGATTTTCGAGCCCCGGCTGCGAAAGTTGACCTTGCAAAAATGCTGCGCCTGCCACCAAATCTGTGCTTGACCTTGCTAAAGTGCTGCGCCTGCCACAAAATCTGTACTTGACCTTGCGAAAGTGCTGCGCGTGCCACGAATTTTGCACTTGACCTTGCGAAAGTGCTGCACCTGCCACAAATTCTGTACTTGACCTTGCGAAAGTGATGCGCCTGCCACGAATTTTGTACTTGACCTTGCGAAAGTGATGCGCCTGCAACGAATTTGGCACTTGACCTTGCGAAAGTGCTGCGCCTGCCACGAAATCTATACTTGACCTTGCGAAAGTGCTGCGCCTGCCACGCAATTCAAACTTGCGAAACATTCGCGCGGCCGTTTGCCATGGTCCCGTCTCCGAGACCGTTCCGAGACCGTTCCGAGACCGCCTACCGTACAGGCGTCGCAGCCGAGGTGGTTTGCGCACTGTCCGGAAAGCCCAATTCACGCACAGCGCCAACGTTTTCTGCATCTTGCCATCCCCCAGCTCGCAGAGAGTGCTTGCGAAAGTGCTGCGCCTGCCACGAAATCGATACTTGACCTTGCGAAAGTGCTGCGCCTGCCACGAAATCTATACTTGACCTTGCGAAAGTGCTGCGCCTGCCACGCAATTCAAACCTTGCGAAACCTTCGCGCGGCCGTGCCAATGGGCCCGTCTCCGAGACCGTTCCGCACCCGTTCCGCACCCGCCTCCGTACAGGCGTCGCAGCCGAGGTGGTTTGCGCACTGTCCGGAAGCCCAATTCACGCACAGCGCCAACGTTTTCTGCATCTTGCCATCCCCCAGCTCGCAGAGAGTGGACGCAGCACCTTGCGAAAGTGCTGCGCCTGCCACGAAATCGATACTTGACCTTGCGAAAGTGCTGCGCCTGCCACGAAATCTATACTTGACCTTGCGAACGTGCTGCGCCTGCCACGCAACCTTGCGAAACCTTCGCGCGGCCGTATATGGTCCCGTCTCCGAACGTTCCGCCGCCTCGTACAGGCGTCGCAGCCGAGGTGGTTTGCGCACTGTCCGGATTCACGCACAGCGCCAACGTTTTCTGCAGCCTCCCCCAGAGAGAGTGCTTGCGAAAGTGCTGCGCCTGGAAATCCTTGCGTTGCGCCTGTCACGAAATCTACACTTGACCTTGCGAAAGTGCTGCGCGCCACGCAATTCAAACCTTGCGAAACCTTCGCGCGGCCGTGCCAATGGTCCCGTCTCCGAGACCGTTTCCGCACCCGCCTCCGTACAGGCGTCGCAGCCGAGGTGGTTTGCGCACTGTCCGGGAAGCCCAATTCACGCACAGCGCCAACGTTTTCTGCATCTTGCCATCCCCCAGCTCGCAGAGAGTGCTTGCGAAAGTGCTGCGCCTGCCACGAAATCGATACTTGAGAAAGCTATCTATGTGTTAAGCTGGCTATATGTCAAAGCTATCTATCTGTCATGCTAGCCTATTGGAAAGCTATCTATCTGTCAAGCTAGCTATATGTCAAAGCTATCTATTTGTCATGCTAGCTACCTGTCATAGCTATATGTCAAAGCAGCTAGCTCACTTAGTTCCAGTACTACGGAAGTTTCTTGTTAAACTTCCTTTGACTACGGAAGTTTCTTGTTAAACTTCCTTTGAATAGAATGACGCTTCGCCGCCCGAAGGTTGGGCATATTGGGTTACAAACCGAGTAAACCCCAGTGGGGGTTCTCAAAATAGTCGAACCCACAAAATGGTGGTTGTCCTGTTGGCTACAAAGGGTAAAAACACACACACACACAAGCCCATTTAGATGCATGACCATTTGCCAACGTATTCATCGGCCAAGCCGTGCTTCCAGTTGGAACTGGAGGCGACTAAGAGGATGGCTTAACAGGATGGTAAATTCCAACACCCCAGAAACTTCACTTCTGGGAAAGAGGGTATGGCAATGGCTATGCTAGGTAGCTGGCTTGTCATGGTTCATGAATTCCGTGACGTAGAACACCTTTTATCCAAGTCCACGATTTGAGAAACACCCATATGTGCTATCGCACATTTGTCCTGTGTAAGGCGCAAACCAAGCCCCGTACATCAAAAAACCACCTGCCTTGCCAGGGAATCCTCTAGATAAATCAGCTGACAAAGGTGACTTTTGGCTGGCCCGAATGCAGCCTTTAAGGGAGCGCCCATTGATTTTGTTTGGTGGGAACCTCTATGGCAATCCCTGGCAAGACGAGCGCGGCTCTTGTTGTCGGCCGAGGGGCAGGAGCTCATTTGCGGGTCCTCCGAAAAGCGAATCACCAGCCACATGGAGCAGATTTCAGGGACTGGGTCTTCCCACCTACAACCTGCTTTGGCTGACCAGCTTCGACTGTTGACCCATAAACCAACAGCTTGACACAGGGGCAAATACACAGGCTGCGGGTTGAACACACTGGGTGGCTAGTGATTGGTTACATGTCTTCATATTGATATATGCAATATCATATTACAGAGTTTGTTTGCTTACTCCTCAGGGACAAACAACTTGAGAAGCACAATATGCCACCCGCGCCCTGAGACACCCGCTCCCCGCTCCTCATGAAGAAGATAAGTCCCGAAAATGGCCAGGCACCTGACACACGCCGCTCGGCAAAAAAATATACAACACATGCAAGGGGGGCCTGCATGTTGTTGCTCACTTGACCTTTACCAAACGTGGACCAACTTGGGAAAAGCAAAAGGTGAAAAGGTCGGCTTAGAACAACTGAGGGTAGTTGTCAACATTATCCCGGTTTCCACGTGACTTCCCCCTTCATCACCAAGCATCGGATGCCAGGAATACAACAACATTGAATCCCTTTGAGAGCCTCCTAAAAAAGGTCTCAACAAAATGCCCAGGTGCAAACCAATGTCGACTCTAGCATTTGGCACGTGTCCGCGTCAAAACAAATCTAAGGGGCCGAAAGAAAAGGGAGTGATCTACCTACCAGTTGACAGCCGCTCCCATGTTGCCTCAGCACGGTACTGCTGCTTTCGCAAGAAACCAACTCGTTTGGTGCCTGATTCACCATGCTGGGCACCCCAACTGGCTGTCGAAGTCTTGCTTCATGCAAGAGCTTTGAAGTGGCTTCAACCCACGGCCCCGCGAATTGGATCCCATGAGCACAACTTGTGTGCTGTATTTCCTTCATGAAGGCTCAAATGCCCAGTGGCCATGTGCAAACAAGGGCACCTTTTTTTGTTGGTTGAGTTTAAAGGGGAACCCTTCCCCACAAAAGGCAAAAAGGGCACCACTGGGCCACAGAGAAGGGCTCTGGGTGGAGAAAAAGATGGATTTCCCTGGTAAAACTCACTTAACCAGTGGAACCCTTCTATTTCTTCACCAAACCGATCACAAGGACGCCTATGGTGTTGGTTTGCCGTTTCGAATGTTTGATCGGTTTCGATGCCTTGTGTTCTGGTTGGGTAAAACACCATCCTCTGGAAACCCCATGTCTCACTGAGACACCAACCACCCTCTGAGAGTACGAGAAATTCAGACATTAACTTGCACACGGCAAAGGAATCTGTACTGGAAACCCACCATTAATCACCCCAGTTTATTTGTAGGGGGTGTCCCTGGGTTAAGTGGGGAATCAAACCACTTTTGGAGGGGCCCCCACCCCTCGAATAATCAACAGGTTCCAGCAGAACTTGGACTCCCCGAAGCTACTGCCGAGCTAATGTCGACTCATGTCATTGCTGTCGAAACCACTGAGCTCCAGTGACAGACTCATGCGATACAATCCCAGTCAAACGAAGTGAGACTAAACACATGCTTCAGGTGGTCTCCCCAAACCCATGTTGAAGAATCCCCCCATGTTTGTTCAGGACAGCCCAAGCGGTGTGTCTCAAGGAGGTAAGTTCTGATTCCAAAAGACCGGCTCTAAGGTTTTTTACCAAGCACATGAACAGGGGCAATGGCTACTGCGGGCCATGGTTGCCCTTTTGGTGGAGACATGGGCGGTTCCCACCCACACTCAGGTCTCGGCCAAGTGCTAATGGCACCTCGGGGCTGCGCTCGCGCGAGCGGAAATCCCTGGCTCAAAGAACTTGGGTCCCTTGGCGGATGCGAGCCGACCAAAAAGCTCGCAGGGGGTCTTTGGGTCGACTTTGGGAGAGAAAATGATGCCCATCCAAATGACAAAATTCACAAGCAGACTGTGGAAACGCTCAATTCCGCCTTTTCGATGAGCTTGCTATGAGCGCCGAACGTGGAATCTAAATCATAACCCTTGGGGTGAGACGTAGCAACCACAATGGCAAGTGCCAAGCACCCACTGACCGATGCCTACAATGGACCGCAGGCCCAGAATGCGGCGCACTCTAGGTCCCGGTCACAACCAACATGTCCACTTTTCTGACACCCCTCAGAACTCAGGACAAATTTGTAGGAACTCCGGGCAAAATGAGACAGACGGTTGCAGAACTAGCTGGCGCTGGGAAAACTTTAAGCCAGCAAGCACCCAGAGGCATGGGCAGGGATGCTGGGTAAAGCAGAATCGACAGTTCCCAACACAATCCCAGACATAGGTGTCCTTTTGATAAAACAGAAGGGTTTCTCTGGTACATGGGGCGTAAAACCAACCTATATAAACCAGTGGAACCCATCTATTCCTAACCAACTCCCCTAAAATCGCCACCTATGATCCCACGGGCCGAATGCCGCGGCGTCCACACCAACGGCCGATAGCGATGCGCGCAACCATATTCGCCCGGACAGATCCGTCTGCTGGCGTGCGCGGGCAGTTTGGAGCTGAGGGGTAAATGCTGCACCACTACCGCGGGGCAACTCCAGCTCACGATTCTCCAACCACAAACCGAAAGGGATTTGGGGGTGTCTTTGTCAGGGGACCTTCAAAACATGGCACGTTTGAAGAGGCCACGGCCTGAACATGTAAAAACGACGAAGCAGAAAGTGATGTGTTCAATTCTTTGAATTTCCCACCCCACAAGTCACTTAGAGCCCTGAACTCGTTCAAGTGGGGGGAACCAAAAGGAACCAGCTGGGGAATCCGGAAAACATTAAAAAACAAAAATGTTCGGGGTGAACATGCGGAAAAAGAAAGAAAGAAAAACAAACAAACAACAAAAACGCCCCTCAGCGAACGAGGCGCTCAAAGGTGAGAAAATGCCCAGGACGATGCTGAAGGCCCAAAGGCCGAAGACAAAGTACTTGGTGGACGCCTCGAAAACATACGGCAGCCGTGTCCCTGGTTTTTGGGGGGCCCACCCACAAAATGATGGGTTCCTCTTTGTTTCGCTTTAAAACCACGAAAAGTTGTGTCTTGTTTAGGACCCCCCCCACACCCAAAAAAAAAGAAGAGGGTTGGCTTCCTTCTGGTTTCCCTTGAACGCCAACCACAAGGGTACCTCGAACAAAAAGACACACCCGTACTGATGGACGAAATCCGTTCGCACCACCGTTCAGAAACCCAACGGAATGATTCGAGTCCCATGTAAATACCAACAAAATATATGTCCAATCGCGGTTTCTAAGTGGTGCAGGCGTTCGTCCATGCAAAATAGGTGTCCGCCACTACCGCCTCGCAGACCCGTTCGGCCCAAGGTAGAAAAAGCGCGCTTTCGTGTTCCAATGGAGAAAATCATCCACACATGAAACACATGTTGCACACAAAAGAAAGACCCACTATAAACTTATCTGATGGGAAAGGGTCTGAGTGGCAGGGGGTGGAAGGGTGTCTAGGCAAATTACTGGTCACCAAGAAGTAAGGAATCTGCAAGTGATGGAGAGTGTCCAACTTGCTCAGGTCTGACAGCCCAGAGCCAACCTTCTTTAGCTGAACGGGGTGGGGTTGAGGCTTCACCCAATTGGCTGTGGGTCAAAATTAAACAGAAGTGGTTACGCAGGTTTTGGTTCATGTTTCCACTTACCAGGGTTCCATTTTGGTACCGCACAGCCAATGGAATTCTCGGGGTTCACACCATTTGTTTCACAAAGGCGACACTGCACCATTCGATTTCAGGTGGCGAGTCTTGTCAAATGGCACTCGTCAGATCAGTTCCCCGCAAGGCCCAAAAAAGACAAATGAAACCTTCAAACTGATTCAAACTCCCCCCCCCCCCTCCCCCAAAGAGAAAAACAAAACCCACGCAACCACAACATGCACCAGATCTTCCGAACGGGCTACGTGACAGGCCCACTCCCCCCACCCCCCACCCCCACCCCTGTCCGCCCTCTCAACTTGGGTGCCGGGCGAGAAGCCGCCGGGCCTCAGCTCGGGCGCCGCTTTTGAGGCTAGGGGTTGATCCCCGTCCTTTTTGTTTCTTGGGGGGGGGCCAACCTATTCTGAGACAAACCCGAGTGGTCAACAGCTGATGGGCGAAAGTTCTAGGGGGTGAGTCATGTTTCCATTCTCTTCAGCCATCGTTCTTTGCAACACCAGATCCGTTTCCCTAGGGCTTTTGGTGGTTTTCTGAAAGAAGGATCCCTGGAAAGAATGGGGAAGTGTCCCCTAGAGACATGCTCAAGATCAGTCGGAGATGTTCGGAGGGCGAGTTTGATTAAAAAACAAAAGCACATTTATTAAGCTGCAATTGTTGACTAGAATTCCCTAAATTATGAACTAAGATTTGGATCCCCAAGGAAAGGACCTTTATCATGGTGAGCTTGGTGTTACCCCCCAGGTGAGCTCGCTATAGAATAGGCAGAAACATGCTCAAGCACAGTCAAAGAGACACTGTGCATAGAGTTTTCCGGTGCGCCAGTCGATCTGGTCACATCTTTCATCCCGATCTCACGTGATGTTTTACAACGTAATCCGAGGGCTATTTGGATGCTCCCATCCACCCTGGGCACCAAAGGCGAACCTTTACCAGAGACCCCCAAAGCATGGTTTCATGTTGTTCATTTCTTCATGGGTCCATTTTGGGAGCACAAGCACCAAACACAGGTCCGGGGCGGTCAATTTGCATTGGACAAGCAGGGAGTGGGCCGCTTGCTGGGAGCAACAAGTGTACGACTTCAGAGCAGCGGGAGCCATAGCCGGGGGACGGGGCCATGAACTTGAAATGACTCCTCTTGTGGCTCCGAATCAGTGGAAACCCAAAATGGAACCCTGGTAAATGCAAGGCAGACTAGGTCCTCCAGTAGAGAGGTTAGAATAAGGACATCCATTTTTCTGTAGTTTATTTTAGAAGGGAAACCTCCACCGGAAAAAAAAAAGGTAAAAGGGCACTACTGGGCGACCTAGTAGAGTAAAACCTGCGGTCCTCTGGCTCTCAAATTTTGAGCCACCCCCCTCATCGCAGCGAGCGACCTCATCCGGCAGAGCTGTGATGCTCTCATTGGCGGGCAAAGGTATGACCATGGCGCAGTGGAAAAGCAGATCGGCTCGGGCAAAGGAATGCCAGCGAAGGCTAAGTGGCTCTCTAAGGCGTGGCTAAGACTGCTTACCTTCAAATCCGCTGAAATGCTCAAGCCGAGTGACGCTCACGGAAAACGCGTTGTCTTTGGTTTTGCACTTTGGAGTCGAACAGCTCGAGACTTTCGTCTATTTGAGTGAAGTGGATCTTTCTTCTGGCCGCTGGATCTGCCACAGGTGTCATATTGCCCAAAGCTTGAGCCTACGCTGCGCAGGAGCCATCATGTCACCGGAATTCTGGGTGAATCATAGTGCTTTGTTTGAGTCACCAAGCAGAAACAAACGACCACTTGCCCCTTAGGGTCCTGGTTTTCAAAGGTTAAGAGTACACCATAAACCATGTATCCCGAGGGTTCAGTCAAAGTGTCAACGCCAGGATGCTCATGGTGGACACCATGAAATGTGTCTTTCATAGCGGATCCAGCAAACCAAGCATGACTTGCAGGAATATAATTTGGCTCGGCAACAGCCAAGTCGCCCATGCGAGCTGGCAAATAAGCAAGCCAACATCGAAGCAAACAATAACACAAGCTCCCGAGCTCAGTGGAAAGCAAGCGAGCAGCTAGGTCAAAACACATCCAACATGGATCCACCTGAGACAAGAGCAGTCCGTGGTTAGTACAAGGGCGGCCTTTCCCAAAACGAAAGTTGTCTTCCAAATGCCTCCTGTCAGCAACTGTTGGAGGGAGAGTAGACATTTCGCCGTGCATAAAGTGGGCAAGTTTGAGAATTGACAGGAGCCCAACAAGCAATGGCCGCTGAGCAGTTCCTTTCGCAGTGGACCCCCTGTTTGTTTTCCAGGTCGACATGGATGTTCCAAGGAAAACTGTTACAAACGGGCTAGGCTACTTTCGGGCTCCCTTCTTCCAAACAAGGAGGGCCCTTGAGCTAGGAAACGCTCAGTTCTAAGGCTGAGCCATCGAATCTCTTAATCCTGTGCTGGACATGAGTCAGGATCAAAACCGGACGCTAAAAAATGTTGATCCCCAGAACCATGTAAAGAATTGAAACAAACCGGCGAAGGCACACATTTATGGTTGGGACTATTCCTTAAGCTTCATCTACCCGGTTTCGATTGTGGCTCACATGGGAAATTCAGTGAGTCCTTTAGTGGAAATACACCCCACTCCAAAGACCCAACATCTCTTTTCAGGGTATTGACGCCTGACTAAAGTTGTCAAACCATAGACAAAAGAAGGTTTTCCAAGTAGCTGCTACTCTTTGAACATGACAAACAAACTGCTCCCCCTAAGGTTTGGAGGAAACATAAAAATAATCATTCATGTCCCTCCCAAATTGTCCCATAGGCACACTCTGAATTGCCAAAATAGGGGGATCCCCACAAGGGCTTCTTTTTGACTTCCCTTTGAAACAAAGTTAACGCGGGTACCCTCAAACAGCACAAACCCAAATCTTGGCGCACATGTAGTGTAAAATGAGACGGGGCGCCGCATTTTCGTTGGAGAGTCATGTTTTGGGTTTGGTTCAATGGAATTCGTCAAATGCGGATTCCTCAAATCCGCAAATATGTGGTACCAAGGCACCCTTCGCGTCTGACAAATCTCAATCCTCAGATGCCCAGTGGCCATCAAAAAAGAAGGATCTTTTCTTGGTTGGTTGACTTTGTAGTGGAACCCTTCCCAAAAAAAAAAATGAAACAAGGAAGCAACCCACTGGGCAACTGTGAATCTGGTCATTGCTCGACGTAAGATTTCACCTCGAGGCTCGCCTCTGTCTCATTCTCTAGCTCGCGCTCCTCCTCCTCAATGGCACAGAGCTTCTCCTGCGCTTCCGTTTTCTACTGGAAATATGGGTGTCTTTTTGAGGCTACCCTTGTTGGTGTTGGTTTAAAGGGAAACCAAACAAAACCGATGCCATTTTGAGGGGTCACTTACAAAAAGGCACACCCATACGAAAGGCATGTCCAGTAATGGATTCCTTTTGAAACCAAACAGGGAATATATATATATATATATATCAACAATATTCTGAAGTAAATGGAAGGATAGAACCTGTGTGTTCATCACACCTCATTTTGAGTATCCCTTTGAATTTGCAAAGCAAACGGCCGGAAACTAAGAAACAACAAAGCAAGATATTCTCGAAGACACACCAGTCCAAAAGGCCAAGGTGAAACAGTTTGATTTGCTGAATGCCTTGCTTACAACCCTTCAAGCTTCACTCCTTTGCTCGTTTTGCCCTAACCTCAGCCATGCTCACCTTCGAGCCACTCGAAAACCGAGCCGGAGCAGAGGTGAAAACAACGGCAACGTACCTTGGTTGCTGACCCCTCAAATGTGGTTCTAACTTTTGTTGGTCCAATGGAAATTCCGACCTGTTTCAGCAAAAAAAAAGGTAAACCGGAGATCCAACCAAATAGGTATGAAGGTACGTGTTTGGGGATGGGCATCCAAGCCATGGCAATCTTTTGCAAGGAGCCCATCCCTGCGAAAAGGGAATAAGAGGGACCCCCCCACGCCATACTGGCTCACTCCGCGTGTGTTTCTCTTTGAAACCAACCAAAAGTAGGTTATCCTCCAAAAAGACGCACCCCTAGGTCCTCCAGTAGAGGGGTTAGAATAAGGGTACCAACTTTTTTCTGTAGTCTATCTTAGTAGGGGAAAACCCTCCCCCCCAAAACAAGGGTAAAAGGGCACTACTGGGGGACCTAGACCCATGTAGCCACTTCAAGGGACGCCCTTCGCCCATCCAAATCGACTCGACTACCGCGCGGTGCTTCGTGCTTTGCCTCGAGCTGCCAGGCGGCACGAAGCTGGCGCAGGGGCTGGTAAGGGCCTGTCCGATGTGGGCGCTTCAATGAACTTCAACGCGCTACTTCCATTTGGTTAAGGCACCTGGAAAAAAAACAAAACAAAACAAAAAACATATTTCCAGTAGTGATAGATTCCCCCTGAAACCAACAAAAAAAGACAAGGATAAGCAAGCTGGAAGAAGGTAGAAGGAACTGGTACATATGTGTTGGAACTAGGATGCTTCAGATTACCAAAAACACATTTAGCCATGATCACCACAATTCCAGTAGCCACAGTAGGAAAATACCATCGCTAGAATCACAAATGAGCCTTGGTCAGAAACATCCTTATCGGGGAAGGCTATCCCCAGCAAGGAGCATTCAGGAAACAAGGACCATCTTGCACATGGGTATTTGTCCAAAAATCCAAGCTCTCGTGCTGGCCCCTAACTGACGGACCTGCCAAATGATTGGTTTCGGTTTGATTTTCCTTCAGAAACCAACCCCGAAGGGGGGAACCAAGAGGATGGCACTTGTCGGGAATCACTCGCCGAGGGTGAGAATAAAGTCCGGATGGTGACTGTCCATTTGGCTTCCCTTCGAACCAGTCTGAAGCAGGTCAAACACAACAGAGTCTGAGTCTTCAGGTCACCACCACTTGCTAAAAATGTCGCCTCTGCAGATTCTGAAACAAGCGGCGGGGAGGGGGGGGCCTTTGAACCCCGAAACCGATTTCGCTCCCAAAGCTAGATGCGCAAATTCAACTGAGCGGAAAGAAGTAGGGGTACGTCCTGGGCATGTTTTCTATATATACATAGAAACCCAAGTCTGCTGACTTCCTGTGGTCTTCTTTTAAGGTAAACTCACAGGGGTTACCCCTAACCAGGGACAGCCGATGGGAATTGCGTCAAGGTGCATTTGTGGTTGGCCACGGCATCGTTTCGCAGGGGCGGAATACATTAAATGTATGGGGTGTCCAAAGGCGGAGTACCCCTTCTGCGTGGCTTTCAAACTAACAGGAGGAAACCCAAATCCTATATTTAGGAAAGTTCAATGGTCGTGGAGCATAAACACACGCACACACACACACACAAACACCACACACACACACACGCACGCACACAAAAACACAGACACACACACAGACAAACACTCACGCACACAAACAAACAAACAAAAAACAAACAAACAAACAAACAAACAAAAACCAAACAAACAAACCAACCAACCAACAAACAAACAAACAAACAAGCAAACAAACAAACAACCAAACAAACAAGCAAACACACACAAACAGACAAACGCAACTAAACAAGCAAACAAACAAACAAACAAACACACAAGCAAACAAACAATTCAAGCCTAACTCAACCAACCAACCAACCAACCAACCAACCAACCAACCAACCAACCAACCAACCAACCAACCAACCAACCAACCAACCAACCAACCAACCAACCAAACACACACACAAAACAATGAACAAAAGAGACACACACACACACAAACGAACAAACGAACAAACGCGAGCGTGCACGCGCACGCAAACACAACACGCACAGACACAAACACAGACACACAGACACAGAGACACAGAGACACAAAGACACTGAGAAACAGAGACACAAAGACACAAATCGCTGGCCCCAGAACAGTTGCCACAGTGACGAACACCGCGACGAACTCTCTACGCCTTCCGACATAGCTGCCCTGCGCTTTGGCTTGGGCGAGCCTCGGGCAGGCCAACTTTTTTCCTGGGGCTTCAAACGCACCATACATGGAATGCCGAAATTATGGGGTGACTTCCAGTCTTTAAAGGGTAGTAGCGTGAGGCACCTGGACCCACTTGTCTCCCAACAATCGTACCGCGAAGCGGATGTGTTCCACTTGCTGACCACTTCCCTCAGTGGAACAAAGGAAATCGCCTCGCCTCAACATTCCCCTGCTCAACACCCTGTCATGTTCCTCGGACGCATGCGCACATGAGAGCTTGGAGTTCGGAAGCGCTGTCCAAGCTCAAAACGTCACACAGTGATCCTTACATTGTACACCTGAACATTGCCTTGTAAATTTTGGCCTCCCTTTATTTTGGTGGAAAAAGCCATGTTTCAATTGGGCAAAATGTATCTTTTAAGGAGCCCTGTGTAAGCCAACCCAAGAAAACGTATTCTATCCCGGTTGGACTTGGCTCACAAGCTTCAAACCCGAAGCCAAACCGGCTCTTCTTGGGCGAAGGGCATGCGCACCTAGGTGTGTGTTCTTCAGGGACCGCCTTGATGGTCAAGACTGTCAAATGTGGAACGCTCCCTCAACAGAGAAACAACACATGCTGTAGTTTTCAAGATTGCGGTCCAGAGAGTAGCTCGTGCTTGGTAAGTCATCTGAGCCATAATGAAAGCCTGGTGTCAACATGGTTTACCCGAACAAATGTGTCAAGTCAAGCAGGCAGCGCCTTATGGTGGTTTCTACTGTCCCCCCACTAACAAAAGCCCGGGTTTTGATTGGACAAATCCGTCTTGGGCCCCTGGCTTGGAATCTGCTTCTGAACTGCGGATTCGACGGCTTCTGCTTTGGCCTCGCCAACCCACCAGGGACAGGGGGCTGTGGCTCAGAAAACCGGTACCAGCATGGAACGCTGGGAAGTGGAAACATGGACCAAAACCTGCGTAACCCCTCCTGTTTAATTTTGAGCCACACCCAGGGAGCTTTCGGCGACGTCGCTGAAGGCTCAGTACTCTCACTAGGGTCTGCCAGATTGATCCAAAGTCAACATTGGCTAGCACGCCTCTTGCTTGACCCAGCTCCAAATATCAACATATCCGGGTGAAGCAACCTGCCGAAAAGTGAAACCCAGCTCATGAGAGCAAGTCAACCGAGCCACACCCAGCCGCGAAATAACATATGGCAGGTGAACAAGACTAGGGAGCCATGATGTAAAGTCGAAAGTTCGAAACAGCAAGCTTAGAATTCAGGGCCACTAAATGTCGGAAACAACTACATGGGACTTGAACATAGAATCAAGAAGGAGGCATCACGAGACTGTTATTGTTTTTCAGCTCGTGAACAAATGGTTTTCGGCCAGCAACACTATGCCCCCCCCCCTTAGCAAGTCATCTTCGTTACACGAAGGATGATAAACACTTTTCAGTGGGTCAGTCAGTCCATCCAGTCGGTCCATCCATCTGGCCAGGTAGTTATCGATATATGTGCTGCGACTGTTTTTGATTGCGATTATGCTTATGCCTGTGTTTCTGATTGTGATTATGCTTCTGCTTATGATTCTGCTGCTGTTTCTGATGCCGCCGCCGCCGTGTTGCATGCTGTTTCCCGTAGAATACTTGTAGCTGCAAATCGAAACAATGCCCGCAAAAACCCCGGTTCGGCAACACATCGGATGCACAGCAATGCAAAACAGACAACCAAAAAACAAACAAACAAACAAACAACAAAAAAACAAAACGGAGGCCCAGCACTTCTATTCCCCCGCCCCCCAGAATCTTGCGCCTCCGCATGGAGGCAGCCCTCCTGACGGCGGGGTCCAGGCGTCCAGGCCGCGGGGGGGGGGGGGGGGCCCTGAAGGAGCCGGAGACTCGGGTCCAGCAGATCCTGCCTCAGGTTTGGCCTAAAATGTGTTTTTTTGATGATGCCTAAATTGTGTGTTCTGATTCTGGCTCAGATTTAGTGAGCCAAAACATGTATGTGAATTCAAACGAGACCCCCGCAATCATTTAGTGAGCCAACCTATCTAGTGAGCCCAAACAATGTATATATCAAGTCAAAAAAAAGACCTCTAGGCAGCAGCTGAGGGATGCTGGCAAACTGCTGAGCCATCGACTCAATGAGTCCCTTGTATCGGTTTCCAAACTCAGTGCCAATATACATACATTATACAGGGTCCCTGGGATGAAGTTGCTGCTGCTTGTGGGGTAATTCAAGACCAAATCAGCTCATGATCACAGCCAAATGTGTTTTTTTGCAATTATTTAGCTCTCCAGATTTGCTCAAAACACTCCGGATATATAAGATGCTTCCCCTCGCTCCTCAGCAGCTTTGATCTCCTCTGCCACCTCTGCCCGCTGCGTCCTGAGAACGGCAAGCGGCGCCGTTTGCGCAGGCCTCGGCCAACCTACCGTTTTGACGTGCGCTAGAAGCCTATTGGTTAAAAAAAACCTCTTGCTCGTGGCTACCGCCTTTTTGGTGGTTTTTTGAGCAATAATCGGAGTTGGGTGACTAAATTTTCCGGCCTTGTCTGAATATTGAGAAAAACATGCAAGTATGGGTGTGCACTTTTTAGCGGACTCACGCGAATGGTGTCCCCCTTAAAGTCACCAAAAAGGGGTACCTTACAAATACACACACACCCATATGGTCAGCGTAACATGCACAAGGCACAAGACCGCACAATGGAAATCAATGCCTGTGTGCACACGTGCACGTGCAATAGCTCTGTATGGCGGGGATAGGGTAGCCGAATGCCAAACTCTGTGGCCCGTGCGGGAGCATACAGGAAGCCCGTTTTTGGACTAAGGCAAACTTTGTTGATCCCTGCTTTTGGGCAAGACCCCGAAGTGTTCATTTGCTCCACGTTGCCATGGAACCCAAAAAGGGTCCCCTAAAACAAGTTCCTCTACACATGCTTGGGTTGTTGCTCTTCATCTGCAGGAAGGAACATGAGAGGTACCCTTGTTCTCCCGGAAAAAAAGAGACGCAACACAACAAAAAATAAGATTGGCTTACCACACCCCACTCCACATCTTTTGCACCTTATGGTACCTGCGCGTGTCAAGAAATAGGGGATGGTTCAGTTCGGAGTGAGTCCGGCTTGTTCACGCTTCCCGGAGAACCAGGATCCCCTCATCAACCATCCCCTTCCGGTTCATTCCAACTCATTCCCTGAGCACCAGCAAGAAAGGGGTTGGTTTTTCCTTTTGGCTTCCCTTGAAACTTCTCCCTTGGCCATTAAAATAATGGTGGACGCAATTTGGAGGATGACAATCCATAGGTAGACCATGGTGGTTAAATCTAAACCCAACCGTTGTTTAAAGGTGGCAACTGAACCCCAGGGTTCCCTCACTCCGTTGCTTTCTGCTCCCTTGCGAAAAGTTGAACTTTTAGTGGTTCGATGGAAAACCCATTAGTTGGCAAACAGTTAAAGTCATAACATCCAAACAAAATGCACCTCTGCTCAACCTCACTTTTGGCTCCAAACCGGAAGCTGACCCCGCCTGGGCGGCAGCGCCTCCGCGCGGCGCCGCCAGAGCTGCAACTGAGCGCCGGGCTTTGGGCCGGGAATTTCTCGCAGCGCCAGGCGTCAGGTGTGCGCAGAAGGGTTCTCTTAAGCCCACTTGTTCAAGGGACCCGGTCATAACAGGTGATCACCTTTTGGGACGGGACCAAAATGAGAAAACATGGCAAGTAATGGCATTGAACTGGCATTTACTGACGGGAACCAGCTTTTGTGGCTGAAACCGCGTGAGTCTCCCAACGGAGCCACAGACAACTTGTGGCCCTGGGCCAACCCCTTTACAACCAACCCTGCTTGGCCGCCTTTGATAACAAGTTGAACTATAAACAAAGCACCACTGTTGCCACTTAAAGACTTAGGCTGCCAAGTAGAGGGCTTTTTTGATGCCCAGCTATACCGATGTTGTATGGCTTGGGTCTTGTTTTGGGTAGAGGCCATATCTAAGAACACAGCAGGAAGTCCAATTTCCTTTCAAGTTTCCTGGATTGGCTGGTTTCTATGAATAGGCGGGGACCCGAAAACATGTGTTTCCTTGGCCTCCCTTGAAACCAACCCCCCAAAAAGGAGGGAACCCTCAAACAAAGGACACCCACATCTTGACCCCTCTGCAAAATGCTTTTCACTGCTTGGTGGCTCCAATCCGGAGAATTTATTTTCAACCAACAAGTTAATGTCCAAAGATCTGACATAGCAATCCAGCCAAACCACCATGTTTATGAGTTTGTCCCAAAATGAGGAGTGGAACCCTCAAAATGTCCTTATGGGTTCCTCTCCGTTTGCCGAAAAAAAAAAGAAGAAGAAAAAAACTGAAGAAAAAAAAACGAACGCAAATACACCAAACACAAAAACAAACTCCATTGGTTTCCCGGGAAAAAACGACAAACAAAACAATATGGTTTTGTTTCCTTTTGGTTTCCCCGAACAAACACCAAGAAACAACAAGAAACAACAACAGAAACACAACAAACAAAACATCAGCCACACCTTTGTTCCTTTTCATCCCCGAAAAAAAAACAGAACAAATCAAAACAAAACAAACAAGCAAACAACCAAACAAGAAAAGCCAGGAGAAAAAAAAAAAGACAAAACGACAACCACACAACAAACGACAAACCACCTACCACCCCCAGCCCCTTCCCATCCCTCGTGTCCCACGCGCGCCTCCGCGGCCCAGCGCTGGAGCTCCGCCTGCCACAGCGCCGCCTGCGCGCCGCGGCGGCGGCTCAGCGCCCGCGCCTCCGAGGCCTCGCAGCTGCGCGGCGCCGCGTCTCGGCTTGGAGACCCGGGGGGGGGGGGGCTGGGGGGCGGCGGTGGGACCCGGGTTGGGACGGTTTCCTCAGCGTCCGAAAAACCGTGAGTCTTTAGGGGCGTCTGTCAGTCTTTAGGGAAGCGTCGGTTTGGAAAACACCGTCAGTTTTTAGGTGCGGTTTCTTGGCAGCCAACAGAACCAAGAGAAACTCACCCAAAAGCCTGAACCATGTTGTATAGTTACTGATGGAAATGAACAGAACCGAAAGGCCTAAGAACCAAAACAGCTTGGGCGGGGGGGGGGGGGTGTTGGGGGGCTGGGGGCGCCTGGGGCTGCGGTTTTCGGGCTTCCGGAAGGCGAGAGATTCAGAGATTCCACCGCTGCGCATTGCTGACCAGCAAAAAAAAGGCAGAGGGAGAAAGGTCTTCCACGAGGGCGGCATGCACAAAGAAGTGGGGAAAAGGATCTTCACAAAAAGAAGCAGGGGACGGAGAGTAATTTGGAAGGCATAGCAGACCCAATGGGCACAGTTGAACACATTTGGAGACGAGACGCAACTAAAGTTCCATGTTACTCACTACACATCCCGGACGAACATGGAACTCAATAGCACAAAAATACAATTGCAGGGGAAGCACCCCCGTTCTTCGCAGGCCCTTTGGGGACTGCGGTTTGCATTTCGGATTGCTTGATAATTTGCATAAGTCAGTCTGCCGAATGGGATTTGCACACGGGGTTATTGACCCCTTACTAAGTACCCTGCCCCTTCAAGCGGTGGGGGGGGCCTTAAGGACAGAGAAGCCGCAATTCCCAAGTTGATTCACCTAAGGGGCGTAGGTGCCTTCCTCCCTAGTCCTCGTCTAAGATTCTATGGTTCCAGGTTTATCTGCAGTTGGGTCAAGGCTTGCATGAGAGTCCCCTATCGTTTTCCATGGTTTCAAGCACCTTGAGCTATATGGATGTCCAAGTGTAGCCTGTTTTCCTTTGCCGTAAGCTCTGACCGCGCTTCATACGAACACACGCCGCGCCCCCCGCGCCCCCCCTGCTGATTCCCCCGTTCGGCTCAGGCTGGCGCAAGGCTTTAGGTTGGCTTCAGGCTGCTTTGTGGGCTTCATGCTTGCGAGCTTGGCAGGCTGGTGTAAGGACTGAGGTTGGCTTAAGCATGGTTCACAACGTTTAAATCGCATTAACCTAGGCTTAAGGCTGGGTTGAGGTTGGTGTGAAGGTGGGCGTTTATGATGGGTTGGAGGTTGCTGGAGTTGATTCCAGGCCCCGGTGCGGCTACGGTGCAACCAATATTAACATAAACGGCTAAGCAGAGTTCACCCATTGCAACTATGGTTTCCAAATGTCATTTTCCCGATTCACTTGATCCGTCCCAGGGGTTTGCTGGAATGTTTGGGATATAACTATTCAAGTCAGCGCCTGCAAATCGGAACACTTCAGAGCTCACAACCTTGGCTGCTCAACGTGGAAAACAAAAGCAGTATTGCCTTCCGATGGGATTGTTTTTTGGTAGTTGGTCTCCTTTGGGTGGGACTCGACAACAAACATGCATGGTACGAAATACCGCCCGTCGTAAAACTGCAGCATTGGTTTGGGGCAGGGTTCTGGGGTAAGGGTTTGGCTGGAAACTGTGAAGTCAGGCCCCGAGCGTGAGCGTGCCTTGAGATGTTGCACAGAAAATACCCTGCTGGAACATGTCCGGAGGGGAGTAAAACAGCAGCCTCTGTAAAACAACAAGCCAGACCAGCCTTTAACGCCTCCTGCCACTCCATATTTTCGGATTGGTCGAACTCTTTGCCCCCGTTCACGTTCTTCATGATGAGTGAAGTTAGAGAGGTTACTGCTCGGGGTACTTTAATAAGGTTACGGCTAGAATCGTGCTGACTCAACCGGCTTTTTGAGCGTTTCATTTAGGTTTGCCTTCGAAGCTCAAAAGCGAAACCACAAACACACACACACAGACACACACTCTCACACACACACACACCTGATATGAGACAGTTCAAAAGCAAGACATCCACAGACAAGGAAACCGCATACAAGGAAACCCGCAAACAAAAAAGGAAAAGGAAAAAGGAGTTTCGTCGGCTTACCATCCCGATGCTTTCCCATGTGGTGGCTACTCAGCAGAGCCTGCATCACCGCCACATGTACTAACAAAGCGGGCCGGTTCGCCGGTGCAGACTGACTCCAAAAAGGAACAAAACCCAGAAAGACAGAAGAAGAAGCCCCTTAGGAACAGGGGGGTCACACACACATACAAACGCACACCACAATATGGGTCGCGTCTGTTTTGCGCGTTTTTTGAAGAGAACCAAAAGGAAGGCCAACACGAGACATCCGTCAAGCTTCGCGCCTCCAGGGTGGCGAGGTCCCATTGAAAGGCCGCCTCCATCTGCTGCCTTCGCTCTTGGTCCGCCTGCGCGCGCGTGCTTCCGGCGAGTTTTTCGCGACGGGGGTCACTGGATTTTTGTTTACTCCAAGGCTGCAATTCGCTGGCGGTTGCTTTATTGGAATGCGAGCTTTGGAGGTTCCAAAAAAAGGGAAATGGAGGAAAGCCGAAGCGATGCCAGTGGCGGGAATTATGTCTGTTGCCTTTTGGGGGTGGGCCCCGAAACAAAAGGGATAGGTGTTCTTTTAACTTTTGGGGGTGGGTCCTAAGACATGCATAAACCTAGATGTTCGTTTTTTGGCACCCTGGGATTTGAATTTGGGGGTAGATCTTTGCTGGACGAGTTTGGGTCGGCAACGCAGGGTGTGACCGCAGGGTCTGGAATCAACAACCTCTAGTGGGATATGTCAAATATCCCTCTCAAACCTTAGCGTCAAAAAGTGTAAAGGTATGGTTGGGAACCGCCACTCATACATATATGTATATATATATATGTATATATACATAATGTTGACCCCGGATTCATCAACCCCTGTTTCTTAATATGGGGGTGTCCCTGGGTTTAGTGGGGATTCATCGCTTTTGGAGGGGAGCAGCCCCGTATTAGTAAACAGGGGTTGATTAATAATCTGGGGTCAAAATTAAGCAAACCACTCTTACACAGAACTTTCGCGAGAAAAACAAAAAACAAACTTCCGGGACCTCCATCGCGAAGCTTTCGCGGAGAGCAAGACATAAGACTAAGACAAAAGGGTTTTCCCCTTCATTTACCTGAAGACAAGGACCTTTCAGTCGACTCCCATATCCACATATAGATATGCAGAATACATCATCTGATTCATTCGTGTATATGGCTGCAAGTCCCCTCCAGGACACAGCAAGGGGGGCAACACAGGCACTGGACAGGAGATTGTCGCAGTTCCAATCTTTGTGAACCCCAAGAAGACCTACGCCCAGCTGGGTTCTCTCTTTTCTTGGAAAGTCAACCACCCTTGGGTTTAGTTTTTAAACCTATTGAACTACCATAATGCAACAAATGGGAAGCCTTCAGACGATTTGCTGCGAAACTCGGGCGCCGGCACCATATCACAGGGTTCGAACTGCGCCAGCCCCAAACACATTCCGTAATCGGGCCGGGCTCGGGCCGCAAAACGAGCTGCCCTTCGAAACATCCCTTATCAACCAGCGGTCGGAAGCCAAGGTCAGTGTTCTGTGCGTCGTCGACGTAGTCTTTTTGGGATCCAGAAAATATGCCCGTGTAATCAGAACTCCGAAAACAACTGGGGCAAGCACAACCACCTTGAGCAAATGGACAGTGACAGTGAATTTCATTCTAGTGGAACATGGTCACTTCTGTGATGCCAAGTGTGAAGTCTCGATGACAGCTTTGTAACTTTAAGAGGGATGCGGAGTTCCACATGGAGGGTCGGGATGCTCTGACAAGGAGGGCGGAGTCCAACTAAAGTGCACGAAACCCGTTCTCGGGGCACTTTTAAAGCGCATGACTTGTGTTTCTGGTAGCGGAATCGAAGAGTCCCACCCTGCCACATGGCTATGTGTCAAAACCCCGTACCCCCAGTCAATCCCCACTAAACAAAAATAAAATGGGTGGTGCACCTAGCCCAAAATGAGATCCCATTGGTGTTGACAACCACGGCCACATTTCTGCGTGGTCCGCCGGAGGCCCGCCTGAAGCTGTTGGTCCAGCAACGCCCGCTCCTTACGGGCGGTTCGGATCGGAAGAAAGGCGACCTGCGCTGCCCCAGGGGAATTAGCTCTATTGCCCTAAGCGTCTCATTGCGTGGACCATGTGGTTCTGCCTCTGGGACAAAGTCGAGAAACTGAAGCAAAGGGCCATTCCTACACATCTCATTGTGCGCTCCGTGTGGCTCTGCCAACCTTCTCAGTAGAAAAGTCCAACTGCGTCTGCGACAAAGTCGAGAAACTGAAACAATCATCGGCAGCACCCGATTTGGAGGGTGAAATGTTGAGTATTCCCTTGTTGGGTTACTTTTAAGGGAAACCAAAATATACCACAAATCCCGGGGGTGCCCACCCCTTAAGAGACCAAACCATTTCAAGTGACAGGGGAAACTGCCATCTGACAAGCCATGCTGATGTGTTGGACAAACTGAGCAGAGACCTGCAAGTGAGCGCTCGTGGATGTGCCTCAGGAAGTGAATTTCAAGAGCCTACTGATATGTGTGGCCCTGCATGCTAATCCTCTAAAACCTTTGCGGATGGCAATCCATAAGCCCATGACTGCCAGCGGCCAAGCACGCGTAGTGTGTCGATTGCATGACGAGCGCACACATTATACATGATGTTGGCACCTTGGTG
The DNA here is from genome assembly GCA_963377175.1 of Effrenium voratum. Lineage (NCBI taxonomy): Eukaryota > Dinophyceae > Suessiales > Symbiodiniaceae > Effrenium > Effrenium voratum. The sequence continues at coordinate 770,510 of CAUJNA010001001.1, read as the reverse complement.
AGAGCTACCTATCTCCTAAAGCAAGAAGATTCAAGCACAACAAACTGCTCCATCCAAGGACCATTTCACAAGGGCAGAGAGTTGGTCCCAAAAGGCAAAGACGAGCCAAGAGTGAGGCATCTGTACCGAGTTGATCCACTCGCGCTGCCAGAAACTCTTGCCCGCGAAAACAACGGCCACGCTCTGCCACTATCCACATATTCCGATTACGTTTTCTGCGCAAATGACATCTCCACATGAATTATCTCATGCTTAGTCGAGACTTCAGATGCAGCCTCCATCTTGCTTGCCGCGATCCAGATTGTGTCAGGACTTTCCTGCCAGGCTCAGTGCTTCACAGCACGCGCAGATGAGCTGTGGCGTAAGATGCTTGACGTGCGACCTCCGCACTGATGCAAATTTCCCCCGCAGAGCTTCAGTCTCGAAGATCGATCTCACGAGGCTGCAGAGTGTGCTGAAATCAAAGGCAAGTGCATGATCGTCAGTGGTGGAAGTTGTGGAACGCTAAACAAAAACGAAGTACGAATTGAAAGGGGCTTGGCCAACACTACCCTTGGGGTGCTCAAAAATGGACCCTCCAAAGTGGGAGCCCGCCCTTCATGACCAAAGAGCATGAATAGATGCTACAGTACATGTGGGTGTCTTTCATTGAGAGTGCTCTTTGAGGGACACCAAAAGGAAAACCGAAGCCAAAGCAAGACAAACCACAGATCCGTTTCCAAACTGGCTCAACTTGGGGTAGGTTGAAACCTGACCATTTTGGCAAGTGGGTTCCATGTGGCTGTGGCTCCAACAATGTACCCAAATGGCCCCCTTGACAAATTGAACCAAAGACTAAAACCTGCGTACCCGTTTCGCTCTTGAACTTTTGAGCCACACCCAAGTGTTGAAACCTTCTTGGGCCCATCCGCGGAAAGGAGTTGTACAAAATGCCGGCCTTCTTCATCCCTACATTTTGCCGCTGGGCCGCCTCTCTTTGACGCGGAAATCTCCCTCCGAACCGCGCCTTGTTCAGGGAGAGCAGCGCCGCCTCGGCCGCCCGCAGCGCCGCGCGGGGCGCCTCCAGCGCCTGCCGAGAGGAGAGCATCTCGCACCTCGTTGAGGGGTGGTACTTGGAGGTTTGGCTTGAGTAGGTCGAAAGCGTGGGAAGGAACTAACCCCAGTTTTCCAAGAACTCGGGTTATAACCTAAGCAATATGTAAGGGAACTAACCCCCAATTTCCCTAACCCTGGTAACCTACCCAAGCGGGCTGAACATCCAACTGTTTGTAGCTGTATGTTGGCCCCAAAAAGAAAGAGAACAGACCCTGCTTCGCTTTTTGCGTTTCCGCCCGAACTTTAGTCGGGAAATAAAAGGCGGTCGTGAAATACATGTGAATATGTATATATATATATATGTGTATATATATATATATATGTATATATATATATGTATTATATATGGTACCCCCCCTGGAATTCTCAGGTTTTCCGCCGACCCCTGTCTCCAAAGGGGAGGCGCATGGGAAGGGTTTTGTACTCGTCCTTGTCTTCGTTGTACCTTTCAAGAGTGTCGTTAGACCCGACTTGGAATGCAGGTGCTGGGGATGCATAGTGATGATTATGATCAGGATGTCGTCACGGTAGCTGCTGGTGATGCTGGGGATGTGTAGTGATGATCATCAGGATCATCATCCTAACCCAACTTGACATGCAAAGTAAGGATTTCATGACTGCTGGCGATGCTGCGGATGCATATAGATAATCATCAGCATCACGGATGTTGAGTGGTGATTTGCATCATCAAGATCATCATCATTATCGTGGCGCTCTTCTTTTCATGTACGTTTCAAGTGTCCCGTTAGACTCGACTGTAAATGCAGAGGATGCGTAGTGATGATTGTCATGATAACTGCTGGTGATGCTGGGGATGCCTAGTGATCATCATCATCATCATCATCATCATGACCCGACTTGACATGCAGGGGAGGCAAAGTGACGGATGCTGCGGACGCATAGTGATGATCAGTCAATGCGTAGTCATGATTGTCATGATAACTGCTGGTGATGCGGGGGATGCGTAGTGATGATTATCATCAGGATCATCATCATCATGATCGTCATCATCATGATCATCATGACCCGACTGGAAAATGCAGCCATGCCGGGTGTGCATCATCATCAGCATCATCATCATCTGATTGCATCCGTGCTTACAGCTTACTTCTTGCGAAAACGGTGACACAAAGTCCACGCTTTGCATCCACAGCAATACAACGAAGTCTGGCGAACAATAAAAGGTGCCCCCAACATAGGTTTCCTGCCCAAGTTTCCACACACCGGGGGCACTTCTTGTAAAATCCAACAAGGTGCTCATCATGCGAATTAATCCTGCAGTAGCTTGTTTGAGATGCGGGGCATGCGTCGTCATAATTCTCATAACAACTGCTGGTGATGCAAAAAATGCAAATTAACAGTTGTCTTCATGACTGCTGGCGATAATGCGAATGCATAGTAATAAATATCAGCATCCCTAATGTTGGGTAATAACTTGCAACATCAAAAACATCATCATTGTCGTGGTGCTCTTCTCTTTTTTGCATATATGCTTCAAGTGTGCCGTTAACCGAAAAACCCGACAAAAAGCGCGTAGACAGAATTGTTATAAGCAAGCCGGGGGCGGCGGCGCACGGCGGCAGCCCTTAGATTGGCCAGAAATTAACATGTTGGCTGTAAAAATGCATGCAGCACGTGCTAGCACATCCCAGATTGAAGATTGAAAATGAAAGATTCTCAGGCCACTTGTTCTGGGAATCTTCAATTCCTTAGGACCAACTGATATGTGCTAGCACGTGCTAGCACATCCTGGATTGAAGGTTGAAGATTGAAGATTCTCTGACAACTCTCTCTGAGATTCTTCAATCTTCAATCTTCAATCTTCAATCCAGGATGCGCTAGCACGTGCTAGCGCATCCTGGATTGCCCCAAGTACATAAATGGAGAATTTCAGACAGAGTTGTCAGTCCAGATTCTGGATTGCCCTAGGTGCGGATTTGAAGAATCCAAAAGGCAGACCGGGAGTGCACGTTGTCAGAATCAAATTGTGGATGTGCACTTGCGCTGCCTGCATTTGGCCAGGAAGAAAAAGTTGTTGACACCTTTACAGGTTTTTTTGTGGACGAATGAGTTCCTTTTCTTCAAGTTGATGATTTGCTGAATTTCCATGCCAAACAAAAATAATAAACGCAAAATGGTAGAGCTGCTACAGGCGCGTTGAAGCTGCCAAAACATACTTCTTCGCGCACTACTCTTGTCCTGGACAGTTGTGAATTTTGAGCTGGAGCTGCCAAAGGGCACATACTCCAATGTGACTTTAAGTGCACTTCGCGCACGCCAATGTGACGGTCACACAACTCGCCACTCCTATTCAATGTTGAGCTTAACTTCTGCTTGGTTGGAATTTGCATGGAGTTGAGCGTCCAGTCAGTCTCAAGGCATTTGTCGCCCCCAGCCGGGCCAAAAACCTCAGTTCTGGCCAAAAACCTGAGTATTTCAGGGGGGGTTGCATATACATATATATATATATACACATAGAAACAGGTGAGCAAGCCTGTGGAACCGGAGAGTAACTGATGGAGCCCCATGTGCCAAGTAGGTTCCGTAGAACCAGGAGCCCAACCAGGAGCTTTGGGCCGAGCGATTTGTCTCGGCCTGATTTACTCTTCAGCTTCCTCATTGGTGGTTTGGATTGGTAATTTGGAGATCAGGGGGCGCGGGGGGGGGGGGGGGTTCCCATTTGCCCTCTAGAACAAACCACCAATTGGGGAGAACCTGATCTGTGATACAAGGCCTTCGAAATCATTGATTCTCTGCAACGGGAAGGTGAAGTGGGAACCAAACGACTAACCCGCAATTGGCCAAGGCTGTGGCCAGAATAACGAGCAAGGCTTAAAGCTCAAGGCTTGAGTGACCGTGGCACAAAATGTGGCACCGAAAGATGGCACCTGGGTAAATGGAAGCAAAGACTAAAACCTGCGTAACCGATTTGCTTTGTTTGAGCCGCAGCCATTTTTTCCTAGAGCGTGGTTTTGTCAAGGCTTTCTGAGTTTCAGAATTCTGAATCCAGGCTTTAAGTTTCCAACTTTGGGGCAAGGGTTTGCCTGGTCAACAGGGGCTGAGTGCATTGGGGCGGACCTCGCGCAGAGGGTCGGTTGAGAAAGGCCTAGGTGTGGAGAGCTCAGCATTGGCTAAGCGTCTTTGCCCAAAACCGAAGGGTCTTACAATGCCTTTTCCTCGGGTAACAAAGAATCCAACCTTTTCCAAGTCGGTCGAGGTAATGTTCGCCTTTTCCCAGTCACGTCCCACCCCCCCTTTGGGTGTGTCCTTCTTGTTTGCATCGGTAAACCCCTTTTTTTGTGGATATTAGAGAGAAACCAAAAGGAAAACCCACTCATTTTGGGCGCGCCCCCCTCAAAAACAACAAGCGACGAAGGCATCCGAAGCCGAAGGCATCCGAAGCCGCCTGAATCTGCTGCCGCAGCTCTTTGGCGGCACGGTGGATGTCCTCGTTCGGGATCCGCAGAAAGGCGCAGCAACCCCATGGCTTTCCAAGCGTGAAGATTCCACATGCCATTGGTGTTTTGGGTAGGATTGGTGTGCATCCAGTTCGACCCAATCACTATCATAAGGTGAAGCAACCCATCCCCGAAGGACCTGCATGGTGAGCTCGTTCTCCAAATATACGCCTTGAAAGTAGCTCATAAACATGAATCCCAATCAAAAAAACTAAACGGTGTCCACCAAAGGGCCCCGTACCAAAAACAACATCCGGAGATGGAAATTGATTAAAACAAGAACAAAACGGTGAAAAGGTTGACCTCATATTCAGCTTCCATTTGCTTAAGCCCCATGGAAAAAATACAAATATTTCCAGTGGTCATAGGTTCCCTTTAAAACCAACAGAGGAAAATAAAACATATTCTTAAGCAACTGGAAGTCAGGAACCACAATTTCTTGGTTAACGTTGGAAGAGGAGCAAAAACTTAATTTCTAGCAGTTAAGTGGGGATTTCCCACTAAACCACAACAGGCAAAATTTAACATGTTCCCCAACAACAACCATGACCTATGGGTACAGCTAAAACATCCCCCCCAACAAATCGATCTTGATGCCGAGGCTCTGCACTTGTTTATGAAAAAAGGGGGCAAGGGGCACCCACTTTGACCATGCCTCGAGCAAACCCTCCGCCGGCCTCCTCCTGCTCCTGCGCCTGTCGCCGTTGCGCTGCGGAGGCCGCCTCACGGTGAGGTGGTGAGGCCCCGGTGTCCCAAACTCGTCCCAGGCCTTTTGGAGGTTTCAAGGGACACGAGGAACCACTGGGAGGGGCACCAAACACATCTCCAGGTATTTCTTGGTATCATCCCTGTGGGACGTTGCGCTGGCTTTCGCCTCGGTGATGATGTATGTAGCTGTGCACATAATATACACTCTATAACACCAAATGGTACGCACTGTCAACATAGTAGAAAGGGGCAGGGTGGGTAAAACAATACATTCACATGTATTAATATATTATATATAAGTATATATATACACACACACATATGCAGCTATTCATATGCATGTATATGTGCAATGTGCGTGCGGAGCCAACGACAAAGGAACTAAGGTACAACCAACGGCGGCAGAATGACCAAGCACGAAGCAAACAAAGGGTACCCTTTCGGGTTGCTTTAAAGGGCAGTTAAAGGGATTCCATCAACTGGACCAACCGGAATGGGACCCACCTCCCGCCTGCATTTGGTTCAGCTGATCCTTGGCGGCTCTCAGTTGCTGCCGAAGCTCCGATTCCTGCCTTGGCTCCGACCCCTTCCAAAAGGGCGATGGACACGTAGAGTCGACTTTGAGCCAAGATACCTAGAAATCCCATGCCCTAAACGGTTTTTCGAAATTAACCCGTGTCCATCATACTGCAGCCGCACATTTTGCAAGAACACATTCCAATATTAGGCGTGTAAAGTAAGGGGTGCCGGTATTCATGCTTGGATTGGGGCGTGTACTATGAATTAAATCGAACTGCCTCATGGATAATTCATGTGCATAACTTGTTCACCCGAGAAAAGCACGTGGTTTCACCTTCGGAAGCTTGAAATTTGAGGAGCTTAGGCTTGACTCCCACCCTTGGCTGGCGGCTTTATCGCCCCTATTTGAGGAGACTTGGACAACACCTAGTCAAAGTACTGACCCCAGCAAGGGGGGATGCCAACCCAAAGGCAGATCGTGTCTTTGTTTGTGTTCTGATCGCCCGGCAACATTCCCACGCCAAGCCAATTGGGGGACAAAACAAAAACAGTACCCACAAAAGTTGCTTGCTGCTCAGGCCGTACCAGGTATACAACCACTAGCTTGTAGCTAAGCATAAGCGGTATAAAACTAGCATTCAGTAAGGGTCACGCAAACGGTGCGAAGGGTCACATGGCGCAAGGGATCTTTTTTGCTAGGTTCGGCGGAAATGTATTTCTAGGGTTTAGGGTTGGTTTCGGTTAGGGCTGGCTTTGGCTGGGTTAAGGTAGACTTAGGGTGAGGTTTAGTTTTGTTTAGGGTTTCTTTAGGTCTACAGTTATGCATAAATGTTAAAATATGTGGGCGTGACTTGTTTGAGGGTGTTTTGTGTTGGTCGCTTTAAAGGGAAACCACAAGGGAATGGGCGGGCCCCCTATATTTGTGTGACACAGGAATTAGATTTCATCATAATCTCAGCAGTTCAGTGTCCCAGCAGAAAAAGGCAGGGGGTTGACACCAAAGAAACCAAAGTAGAGCCCTGGGAACTTCAATCAGAAACAAGGACGAAAATCTGGGCAACTACCTTTGCTAGTTGATTTAACAGGGGCACCCCCTCCAAAACCCTCCAACAAGGAAACATTGACAAGAAACACAAGCACAAAGGACAACAGGGCACCGGAGGTCCCGGCAAAAAACAGTACCACAACTCCACGACAAAAGAATACACAGTGCCTGAAATATGAGGCCACGTTTGACATTTCAGAGGCCATTCTGTTCGCAAGTGTCCAAGACTGGCGCAACAGCAAACACACACATAAGCTCTCGTGCTCGCACATGCATGTCAAGCATTTTTCAGGACTACCATGCTTCTCATGACACTAATTAAACTGTGTCCAGGCTAAATCTGAGAAACCATAAAACACAACATGAAACTAGGGCGTGCCCTTTGTCAACCATGCAAAGAAACTGACAGAAGCCACGGACAATGTTCGCTAGGCCCAAGAGGACATGGAACGCGTTTGCTTGCCGCCCCTTTGGGACTTTGGCTTGGGCTTCCCCGTCCGGCACATACTAGCCCCCTCCCCCCCCTCCAGAATGTTGCATTGCTGTGGAAAATTAGCATTCCGTGGTATCACAAGAACAGTTCTGAAAACCCAAATTTCAGTGGGTCTTGTTTCAGGGGGCCTCCCAACAGGGTGGGTTTCCCTTTGGCTTCCTATTAAAACCACGAGAAAAAAACAGGGCTGCGCTCAAAACAAGACACCCACGTTTCCCCCAACTGCGGAGTAGTCTCGCTTTCCGATTTCCGGGCCCCAGGCTTGTTCAGCTCCGCCAGCTCACCCATGGGTGCCTGACAGGTGCCTTTCTCGCTTCCAAACGAGCGGATTGAATCAAGTGTTTGCCACTTTACAGACTGTTTTTTTTTCCCTGTTTTCTGACGACACAGTATAAAACAAAGAAACTCCTGGAGTGAACTGTGGGGACCTAGATAAGTTGGAATGGGGTTGGGGGGCAATTGAACCAATTCAAGGCCACAATCATAAGCGTAGGGCATTCGATTTTGTTCAGCCCTTCATGTTACTCCAAGTCATGGTGAATGTGCGAGCCTGTGGTATGCATAAACAAAACACGTTGCAGCTCCTCAGAACTGACGACAACAAAAGGGTACTTTGCAATCCCTCACACGACTACATCTGTTAAAATAAAGCAACATAGAGAAACAAAAGGGGACTCTGGAGACTTTGCAGCCCCTCACGCAATCACACACACACAACAAAAAAAACAAAGGACTTTAAGCAACAACACACAACTGCAATGCAACGAGCACTTGGGGTCGACAGCACAGAGAGGCAGCCCTGAAATTTGGTAACCAGTTTTACATGTTGCCTCAAACCCGAATCATATATGAGCCAGGGTCACAATTACTGGTTTCCGCAAGAGGCCATGGGAAAATGAGTGAGTCCCTTTACGATTTGCGGGAAATTTAGAGCTCGTCGACCTTGTAATATTGACCTCATATCAACGCAAACTGTTTTGCAAGAGGGTCGCTTTTTATCGAATGTTCCCTGCCCGAATGGCTTCCATCCAGTCCTTCCATGCGAACAGGTTGCAAGCATGGGCAGAGGGCACATGCTTTCTTGCTGGTGCCATAGCTATGACCGAGACCGGGTGTTGGGATTGGGGATTCTCGAATAAAGGAACCAAATCGGGGATGGTTTATATATGTCATGGTTCCATCTGAGGCGCCTGGGCGCAGAAACCTGTGAGCATCGCATGGGAATTGGGGAAGCTCATAGATCAAGAAAGGATACCAAAAGACCTCAAAGGATAGTAAAAGGCTGCCAAGTTCAAATGACAGCCGAACTTAGGAGTCACTCAGAAACTCCTTCCTGGTACATCCCCGCATCCCGCCTTGCCCTGCCCTCGCGCACGTGCTGCAAGACGTACCTGCCAGAAAGCTCAGCTGCTTGATTTGCCCTCAGATTGTCCCTCATGATATGGGAGTCCCTTTTTCTTTTGTTGCGTGGGGAAAGGACATTTCTTGCAAGGGGCACCCCATCCACAAACATGGACCCTCACCAGGGAACCCGCGATTTTCCGAAGGGACCCCTTTAGATGGGTCCCAACCATTTGGTCCAGGTGACTTCCGTAAGCTTGGCAGCTGGAGGACCACTGCAAAGCCGAAATCCGAGAGAAGCCAGTCCCAGGGTTGAGCGTTTCAACATGTTTAAACACCCGCGAAAGGGGCTTCCATGTGGCTCAAAAATAAGGATTTCCCAATCAAGATAGAACCTTGGTTAATGGAACAGACTAAAACCTGCATTGGGTCTGAAACTTTGAGCCCCACCCAAAATGACTTTTGCGTGGCCTGTTGAATTGGAAAGAAATGGATTCCGAAATCGGAGGCTACACATGCTTGGGCTGCGCAAGGGATCAGAATCTGGTAGAACCCGCTAAACGGCTTCCCTGAATCCAGTCCCAAATTGCCCTTTAAAGTACTGCCAGTTAAAGGTTAGATGGAACACCGAACACGTGCTTGCAAAGGAATCTCAATTTCGCAAACCCTCTTGGCAAGTTTCACTTTAAGGGTTCAAAGATAGTGCAAATGGAATCACAGCTCTAAATCTGTGTTCCCTGGGGTATGCGTTTTGGAGAAGAAGCATGTTTGTGTATCACCAAGACAAGTGTGCAAGGCAGCCTGATTGTTGTTTAAACAAATACACAACATAAACTTTAAAACAAGTAGCTTGTAACGTCCATACCTCCAAACCCAGGAACATGCCCTGGTACTTGTCGCGCCTCTGCATGCTCCACCTCCCTCTGGAATTGGGCAACGGCGTTCTCCTGCGACCAGTTTTGGGACGGGCAACGGTCCATGCAGGCGGCCAAACTCGACCAGTTGAGTCTAGGGGTGCAGTCCCCATTCTTTCCAGGGACCCTTCTTTCTAGACAATTTCCAGAAACCCAGGGAAAACGGATCCGGATTTTGAAAGATCAACTTGAAAAGAATGGTTGGACTCAACCCCTAGAAGCTGGGATGCGTGAAACTGTTAAGAAAGCATAACCCCCCCCCTCCCTTACCCCCCCCCCCCCTTGAGACATGCTATAGCACTGCTATTGGAGTGTTATAACACTGTTAAAGTATTTGGCTCCCAAAGGGTTCCCCACTGACTGGCGCGACAAGCCCTGGAAAATGACACCCACCACTACGCTCATGCCCGTCCCCCTCACACTCCTTCCTTCCCCGTCCCCTGCCCTTCCCGTCCGCTCCCCTGAAGCTTCAGAAGTCCGTAAGTCTTCCGCAAGGCTTCCGGAAGCTTCCGGAAGCTTCCGGCTTCCGGAAGCTTCGGGAAAAAGGGGGTGGGGAGGGGGGAACCACCCTTGTTTCAATCTCCCCCCCTTTTTCCCGAAGCTTCCCTGAGGCTTCCGGAAGCTTCCGCAAGGCTTCCGGAAGCTTCCCCAAGGCTTTCGGGAAGCTTCCCACCTATTTGGCCCAAAGCAGGGGGGGGTAAAGGGGGGGGGTTGCGGCTTCTTAAAACTGGGATAGACGGGATAGTCCACCTACCAACTGCAGGACTGTGTCAGTGCCATGGTTCTCCTGTGAACCCCCAAAAGAGTTTCTCTTTCGATGAAAATCCTAAATTATACTCTACTTGTCTAGTTGGTTTGTGGAAACCCTCGACCCAACCCCCCCCCTTAATCCCCTTACCTTCATGGGGGAGGGGTGGAGGATTCTGTCCCATTCTCCAAAAGTTACCCACACAACTGGAACCATACACGGAAGTCCAGGGTTCTCCCCTCACCCCCAAATCGATTGACGGGTGAGGATCAAACCCCGAAGAAACAACAACAACTCACTTCCGAGTGGGACGGCCAACATCCGAGCTTTCCGCACGGTGTGGTAAAATAGGCGTGTTTCTTTTTGCGACCCCCCCCCCCCCCGCCCCCAATATGGTAGCTTTCCCTTTCAAACTTTGGCTGCTGTTTAAAACTGCCAAAAACAAGGGTACCTTCAACAAAAAGCACACCCATATTTGGACCCCGTGGCGAAATTGTCCGGTTGGTTTCCCTTGACCCCCCCCCTTTTATTGAAAACAGAAAAAGTGAGCTGTAGACCCCGGGCGCGTAAGATGCTTTGACCAAGCCCAAGAGTTGGACATGGAACCCTGGAGTTCTACGTCGCTCAGAGTTCTTTCATCTGCATTTGCAGGTCTGATTCAGCAATGATTCGAAGTGATTCAGTGGTGATTCACTGGTGATACGAGGACGCGTAGCTGGACAAGCCGCGGCTTTCCCCTCCGTCGAGTTCTCTTGCACTCCCTAGGTGTTTCCGGGACATTGCCTTCACCAGAGATCGCGCAGGTGAATCCTCGAGGAGTCTCAGTGCATCGAGCTCCTGCTCCAAAGACGGCAAGGCGGGCGGCAGCTCATTTGGCGGCACCAGGCGCTCCAGCACCGCGGTGAGGCGACGCTCCACCCGGAACTCCATGGCGCGAAGCCGCTCCATGATCTTGAAGATGCTCCGCTCCGAGACCGGGCCACTTTCGTCCTGGAGCCTGGGAAAGGTGGATCAGCTTTTAACTGCCTAATTCGGAGAAGCCAAAAACTGTCAAACCTGAAGGTCCATAAAAGGTTGGGCACCTTTCATGTCACAACAACGCGAAACACAAAAAAAACAAAAAATGCGCGCGGCATCTGCAAGAAAGGTCTTTACGCAGCCACGGAGCATCTGCAGGAACTGGCGGTACAAGAGCCTCCTCTCCCCTTCTTTGGTTTCGTAGCCGGTGCCTGGCAGGTCCAAAGGTGAAATGAGGACTGGATAAACAGCCAAAAGATCAAGCAGGGGAAAGACCGAAGAAGGGAAACTAAGACCGGGACCAAGGGGGAAACCAGAAGTGTTGCTCAACAGCTTTGTTGGCCCTGAGCAAATGAGTCTTTTGCCTCGGCTAGCCGAGATTAGCAAACTCAAATAGGATACGGAACCCCCAAACTGATTGGTGTCCTTTTGGTCTCCCCTTACCAAACAGCAGGAGACGCCAGGGGGGCTGTGTTTTCCAACCAAAAGGGTTGGTTCCGAGTTCCATTTGCTGAAAACGACACACCCTGGAGCTCCAAAACTTCCACTTTCTTAAGCCCCCTTGAAGAAACAATCATATTTCCAGTAGTCATAGATTCCCTCTAGAACCAACAGGCGAAAAAAACATTTGTTTCAGCAAATGGAAGAAAAGGATATGGATATGGAACAAACCTAAATCGGATATGGAACCCCCAAACTGATTGCTTTCCGGTTGGTATCCCACCAACCAAAAGGGTTGAAGAGTTCCGCTGAAAACGGCACACCCAGCTCCAAAAGGTGAGTCACAATCAAAACCCGGTCTTAAAATGGTTGCCCCAGAGCCATGTAAGGAAATATGAAGGCGGATATCGGCTACTACTTATGGCAAGGGGGTTGTCCCTTACCAACCTTCATCCACCGGATTTTTGATTGTGGCCTTCCATTGGCTTGAGCCCCCTGGAAAAAGAACAACAAAAACAGTCGTCGTCATAGATTCCCTTTAACACCAACAGGTTTTTTGTTTTTGTTTTTTTAAAGCAAAAAAAAGACGAAGACACAATAACAACATTTCAGCCACTGGAAGAAACAACACCCCTCGTGCTTTTCCGGGGTGCAGTACAAGACCTCCACCAGGTCGGCGGGGTGCAGCCCCGCGGCTTCACAGAGCTCCTGCTGCTGCAGCTCGTCCTTCAGGAACTGCTCCAGCTCCATCTCCGTGATGCACCCGTCCTGTTGCTTCGGCTTTCCGGTTCACTGGGCACCAAGCTGGGCCTCTTTCTTTTTGGGGGGGGGGGGGGGAAACGAAAAAAAAGCCAAGCTGGGCATCCTTTTTTTTTGGGGGGGGGACAACACCATTTTGGGTGGGTCCTACTGTGGATGGTTGCGAAATCCGTTTCGCACCGCCTAGGAAACCCTGGTTTCTGATGATTCCCTGGTAAGTACCAACAAACAATCGTTTTAACCATGGTTTTCAAATGGTGCAGGATGTCGTCCATCCACAGTTTTCTGTTTTCCGGTTACCTGCGTACCAAGCTGGGCCTTTTTTTGGGCGGGAAACCAAAGGGAACAACACCTTGTTGGGTGGTCCTACTTGTTTGCTGAAGTCCCTTGTTTGGGCTGGCTTAAAGGCAAACCAACAGGAAACCCATGATTTCCGGAGTTCCCCTAGCTTAAACATCTTGAGTCCAGTCATGGATGCCCTTGGAAAAACGCCAAAAAAGGTTCAGGTGGAAGTCCTGGTTTTGGTCTAGCTTCCCGAAGATCTGTTTGAGTCGTACCTTCGCGCGCGCTTGTTTCAGCTGTTTCTGGTGCAAGGTCTCGTGCTCGTCGTGCTGGCGACTGGCCGCGATCATATTGTCGCTGACCACCGAGGTGAGGATGGCTAGGGCCATCCAGTTGGACAGCATCATAAAGGAGTAAAACAGCAGCTGGCCGATCCAGGTGGTCACAATGGGCTCCACGACTGACTGGTCGTCATTCATCAGCTTGAAGAGGGTGAGGAAAGATCTCGCGACGGTGGCGTAGTTTTCCTTCGCTGCTTCAGGTATCTCATCCGGATTGTCATAGATGTAGCCCCTCCCCACCATAGTGGTAAATACAATCGCAGCAGAGTAAAGCAGCATGAAAGTTGCCAATATCACCCAGCCAACGCCCTGCAAGGACGCCGTGACGCCATTCAGCAGCTGATACAAAGGCCTCACCTTCCTAAGAAGCCGCGCCAGACGCAACACTCGAGTCACACGAGTCACGCGCATCAACCTCAAGAATGGAAGGGCCACTGACGTCTGACTGGGCGAGCCTGTGGCCAGCTCGTAGATGTACCCGCAAAACGGGAGCATCCACTGCTCCAAGACACCGAACATGACCACCACAAAGTCCAACCAGTGCCAGGCCCAGTCTTCATGAATAAAGTAGCCCACGCCGTGGAATGCCACGCGAACGAAAAGCTCAAAGACATAGATGACGAGTAGTGTGTTTTCGACACAGGTCCAAACGGGGAGCGTTGGCAGTGGATAGTCCAGCTCAAGCCACATCACGATGGCGTTGATCATGATCACCACCATCATGAAGGTCTCAAAGGCCGGATGCTCTGTCCATGACAGGTCTGAGCGTAGCAGAAACTTGATCAGCTTCAGAGCCCTCGCCACCCGGGCTAAACGCAGCAGTCGTAGACATCGCAAGCTGGACAAGTGGATGGGTAGGCTCCCGCTGCTTCCCAGCAGTGGCACCAAGGTTTGCTCCAAGACCCCGCTCAAGACGATGATGAGGTCCAGCCAGTTCCACCAGACCACCGAGCATTTCCCGCAGAGCAAGGTCTTTTGGAAGTAGGCGCCCTTGAGCACCAGCTCCACCACATAGAAACCCAGGAACAGCAGGTCCAAGAGTTGGTACCTTTCCGAGCCCTGGCGATACTCCAGGGCCATGACCGTTAGGTTGGCCAAGATCACAAAGGAGCAGAGGCAGCCGAAGGCGTTGCCGTTCACGAAGGACAGCTTCTCCGGGCCCGGCGCGGCTTCTCCGGACTCTTCGCCGTGCTCCAGCGACCAGATCTCCAGCTCCATGCTGTGCAGTTTCGCCCGGATCTGCTGCAAGTCCTTCTGCAACGGATCCTTCCTCGTGTGATGTTCAGTGACCCTGGAAAACAAGGGGTTAATCCTTTTTGGGAAAGGCCAGTTTTAGTGGGGCCACCAAGAAAGAAGGGAAAAAGGGTGGCATTGAACAACTGAGTCCTGGTGTGATAGGCCTGGGTCAGTAGGTCGATATGCTCAACCAGATCTGTCTCATCATCTTGCAGCTTGAGAAAGTCCTCTCTCAAGGCATCTAGACGATGCTCCATCTCATCCCCCTCCTCAATGCCTGGGCTGTTCCCCTTCGATCGCTACGTGTCTAAATTCTAGTGGTTTGGTTGTAACAATAAACCCTAAACAGTAAAAAACAACACTAAACCCTAAAAACCTAAAAACAAAAACGCCGAGATGCGAAGGGACTTGTACTTGTCGGCCTTTGTATCCTCCATTGGGGGATCGGCCAAAAACTCCAGATCAAGCTGCTAACAGGGCGCCGGCTAGGAGCCACGGTTGAGTCCAAACGGGGGTAATCAACCTCATGAATCCTCAACCCGCCAAAACACACACAGGGGTCGCTGGATCTCTCCTTCAGAGTTGATCAAGTTACAGTGTACAGGTGGTTTCAAATGAAACGATCGCCATTTTGGGAGGCTCCCAAGAGGGAAATGGAGGACACCACCTAAACTCAGGGCTGCTTAGGATTTCAACTAGGGTTGAGTCTATCTTGGGGGCACCCTCTCGCAGGGTCCTGCACAACACTTTTCCTCCATGGTTTGTGTGCATGGCAGAGAAATTAGTCCAAAAATAAGCGGCACGAGGACGAACCTTGTTTTCTGGCAGCTCCTTACTTCCTTAGCTCCCCCCAAAAAAATGGATGCCAGCTCTGGAACGCCGCCAGACCTAAACCGCCCAGGGCTTCCCCACCCTTAGATCCCTCTCACTTGCCACCAAAAAGACCCAACCCCCCAAATATATATATATATATGCGAAAACGGCTCCCTTGCCACCAGACCTAAACCACCCACCCAGCCAGCCAGCCACCCAGCCACCCACCCGACAGCCACCGCCGCCGCCTCCTCCTCCACCGCCGCGCGCGTCTCGGCGCAGCGCTGCTCCGACGCCTCCGCGGCGCCGCGGCGCCGCGAGAGCTGCGCCGTGAGCTGCGCCGCCTGCTGCTCCTAACGTGGCGCCAGCCGTGCGGTGGGTGGGGGGCGGGGGGGTGGCGGGCGGGGGGGGAAGGGGGGGGGGGGGGGGGGGGGGGGGGGGGGGATGAGGGGGGGAGGAGGAGGGGGGAGGAGAGAGGGGGAGGAGGGGAGGAGAGGGGGAGGAGGGGGGGAGGAGGGGACACCTCCCCGGGCGGCTTTCTTCGCTTTGTCTCGAAAACGTAGAAAATGGATGTCCTTGACAATCAAGGGAAATCAAACAGATTTCCAGTGGAGTCCCTGGAAAACCAGGGGAAATTCAAACAACATACTTTGTTTTCTTCGGGAAATGTAAGGTCATGGCGCGTGTCTTCGTGTCTTCAGAAATGAATTTCGGGCTCCTGCCGAAACAATATGGCTTTTTTACAACCATTGCGTTGGTGTACAAAGGCGAACTTCGGCAGCGTGGCGGAGGGGGGGGGGGGGTTGGCGCAGTCATTGGCATTCCGTTATTGATTGAAAGCCCACTTGCAAGGCAGCCATGAACAAATATGACCCCTAATGGTCAATGGAATAATGGTCGCTTGTCCCCAACGTCACAGGGCTGCAATGGCTCCCCTGCTTCTGGATCCAAATCAGCAAATTAGGGTAAAAGGGCATGTTCAGGGTTGAGGGTTGGATGAAGGTAGATGGCACAAATCACAATTCCTGGTAGATATGGACAAAAGGAATGACCAAACCTACATGGCGGGGAACTGCGCCATCTACTTTCACCGAACTGTAGGGAGGTGATATACCTCTCAAGGGGTTTCTACTGACTTGAAAGCAAATATTGGTGGTATATGAGCACTCCTGGCAAGAGAAGTGTCCGATGTGGTCCCACTGACACGGCTGGCTGGTTCTTGCGGAATATGCAAGCATCCATGAATTCAGAACACCATTGCGGGTTTACATGGAATGGCTAGGAGATTGATTCTCATAGTACTAGGTCCAAGCTTGTGTATTCTTAGTGTCAGATAGCAAGCTTGCACTTTTCGACTAGCTTCCTGGGAACGGCCTTTCCCCCGTGGCATCACAGAAGTGGATTCCAGCTTGACGAATTGAAAGTAGACCTGGGTCCACCCTGGGTTTAACTTTGCCTTGATGTCAGCGCTCATTTTGCTCAACTGGCTTAACTCCTGGCATCTTCCCTTAAGCTTGTTTGTTCAAGGTAACCGAACAAAAGTTGGTCATTTGGGTTCAGGCAAAGGCTCAAGGAAACCACAATTCTACCCTTTGGTCATCTTTAGGTTCCGAGCACCCAATTGGGAATATGGGGATAAGGGGAATATCATGGTGAATTATACTCGTTTAATGTGGACCCCGGATCTAAATAGAACCCATCCTTTTAGAAGGGTTCCCCCTCCGAAAGTTGATCCCCCACAATAAGGGGACATTCCCCAGTCAAATTCAAGCTGGGGTTCTGCTTCATCCGGGGTTCCCAACACCAAGTTCCGGTTTGCACGAACTGGCCATCCATCATGGCGTTCATCCCTCGCCGCGTCCGCTGTCCTCTGATTCCAGGGCCAGGGTAAGGTCCTGAGGGACAAAATGAACTTTCGAAAGAAAATTCCTGCCAAAAACGAGAAAGTTTAATCCGAGGTTGACATTGGCTCTTCCCTCCCACCTACACATTGAACTGGCACAACTTCTCTGCAAAGCCGCACAACAGCACAACAGCAACAGCTCCAGGAAAAGGCATACTCCCTTGCACAGGGACCCAGGAAACCCCCACCAACAAAACAGACAACAGATGTGGCCATGGAACCAGGGGCAGGGGAAAGGACGTCATCATCCAAGATGTTACATCCACCGATGTATATTCAGACTGTATGATACTGTATGTTGTAGTAGTGGTAAATTGTCGTTAATTATTTATGTTATCATTATGTTTGTTATTACATAATTACTGTTGTTGAACAAGTGGCGACATGATGGTACGGCTTTTAGCGTAAATATATTTGTATATCGGTGCAGTTCCATCAAGAGTTGACTGGGGGGAGGGGAGGGGAGGGGACGGGGACGGGGACGGGGACGGGGACGGGGACGGGGACGGGGAGGGGAGGGGAGGGGAGCCCCGGGACCCTCCGAGCCACCTGATTTTGAATCAAGGGAAACCAAAAGGAAGCCGAGCACTTTTCGCCGCAACAGTACCAGGGGTTCAACTCCCGAAACCACCAGTCCAACAATTAAGGTTAAGAGTGTTCGTCCAGCCAACCGTTGAGGGAGGTTAAAATATGTTGTTTAGTGATTTGGGAGTGAGGGTTGGAGCAAGAAAATAGCAATCTGAAAATTAAGAGCAAAGAGAAAAAAGTGATTCACTTGCAACAGTTGACAAAAACAGCAAGAAAATAGTGATCAGATGGTCATCAAATAGTGATTTGGGCACCTCAAAATAGCGAGGATCCAAATAGTGATTATATGGGAGATCACTAGTTTCTTGCTTTTTTTGGCAGGCGACAACCCTCGAAACCCAGAAATCTGCAAATCACAACAGGAGATATATGTTCTTGCTTTTTTGGAGCGGGAAATCACTATTTTCTTGCTTTTTTTGGAGGCGACGACCCTCGAAACCCGGAAATCCGCAAATCACATTTCGGGTTTCCGGGTTTCGAGGGTCGTCGCCTGCCAAAAAAAGAAAGAAAATAGTGATCTCCCGTTGTGATTTGCAGATTTCCGGGTTTTGAGGGTCGTCGCCTGCCAAAAAAAACAAGAAAATAGTGATTTCCCGCTCCAAAAAAGCAAGAAAATAGTGATCTCCCGTTGTGATTTGCAGATTTCCGGGTTGAGGGTCGTCGCCTGCCAAAAAAAGCAAGAAAATAGTGATCTCCCGCTCCAAAAAAGCAAGAAAATAGTGATCTCCCGTTGTGATTTGCAGATTTCCGGGTTTTGAGGGTCGTCGCCTGCCAAAAAAAACAAGAAACTAGTGATTTCCCGTGATGCCGTGTCGGCTTCCGCAGTAAAGCAGTTGCAGAAGGATCCCTAGTTGAGGCAGGCAACCACGTACCACGTATGGGTGTTGATCAAAGCATTCGTGATACATGGCCAATGGTTGGAAAACCACTGAACAGAAGATACTTCCCATGAGGAAAAGTTTCCCATGCTCATTTTGGGACCCAAGGGAAAATTGATCAACCACCATATTGAAAGCTCTGCCCTGGCATCCGCGCGAGGATATTCCCGGCCTCAGCGCCCTCATCCGGCACCTGGCCATGGGGGTCATGGAAAAAGGTTACCACCCTCGTGACAAGTGCCAAGCCCAATATGACAATATTAATATGGTTTCGGGAGTTTGTCCATCAACTGCATCTCACTTGTCCGAAGCACCCAGAGATGCGAGGTTGACTTAGACTCTACACGCGCGCGCACAACATGGACACTATATCAGACTATACAACCAGCCATTTGCATAAGTTTCCTGGAAAAATATGATAACATAAACTTCAAACCCAATTTGTTAATTTTAAAATAATAGGAGAACCTTAACACATACTCTTCAGCAAATGGAAGTACAAGGTTGAGTAGAGCGTTGAGTACACACAGACCTCTGACCAACTTGACAACGGACGGGACCGGACGGTCAGCTTCGGTAGATATGTAGCACATGACGTCTCCGTGCTCAATATAAAGTTATCTCCTGATTGATCAACCCCAACTTGTTATTAAGAACTATTCCCTGTTTACGGGGGGATTCCTGTCTTCCCTCGTCGATGTGTTTGGGCTTATCGGCAGCGGGACGCTCCTGATTAAGAACTGGGGGGATGCTTGAGGGGTCAACATTAGCTTGACATCACGGCAATCTCAGCACTACTTGAGTTAAACAATTGTGGCTATCCAATGATGTACGGAAATGGTGCCTAACCACTTTGCACCTCATAAAACAAATGGGAGCCGAAATGAAGGCATTGCAGTTGTGCCCCGTTTGCCGGTGTCATTGTTCCCGCTGAGAACTCTTGATAAACGAGAAATGGAATTGACAAATTCGGAACCCTCATGGAATGGATCGTTTCTGTTTGGTTTCCTCACCTCCAATGGTGTCCCCATGTCTGCCCGAAAAGTTTTGGACTCCAAGTTGAGGGTTGTGCAAAAAAGATAGGGAGCTATTCAACTTTCAACACTGCAGTTCAACCTATTTTTCCCCGGCCAATTGCACACGAGCGTGGGGATGAAAGAAAACAACGCGCTCGGACTGGCGAAAGTTTCTCCAATCGCCAGAGGAGAAACGTGAAATGGATGCCAGTTCAAGGGACTCCAGAGAACCTCTCCATTCTCGGGTTGGCTACATGCAACTGAGCATGTTCCATGCCAGATCTGTATCTCGCAGCCTACGCCCTTCAGAGCCCAACCTTTGGATTCGCCCGGAGAACGACGTGAACAACAAGGATTTTGACCTGCGAGCCTCCCCCTGAAGCTTGTTCTTCTCCAATTCCCCCTCCAAAGGGGCGAAGAACAAGACAGTCCTAAGCTGCGGCCAGGATGCCATGTGGAAGGCCACTTGCTTGAGCGGATGAATAAGCCCATCCTAAGAATAGGGTGGGGGGTTCCCCCTGCAAAAGTGATGAATCCCCACTACAAGGAAACTGGGATTGGTTATATACTCCGGGATTCCGTCAGCCTCTTTGGGTTTCTTCAAATGGCCGGAGAAAGACTTCGTTGCCTCTTAGGGACCCACAAGTAGAAGGTGATTACCTTTTGGGGCCATGACTAACCTAGGTTTCTGCAGAAGAGAGGCTAGAATAAGGGTACCAACTTTTTTTTCTGTAGTCTATTTAGTAGGGGAAACCCTCCCAACCAAAACAGGGGTGAGAAGGGTATTACTGGGGGCCATGACCAACCATGGACCAAAAATCGAAAACTCAATGGTCAGATCCGGTCGTCTCTCGCGCCTCCGCCTCTCTTTGCTGCTGGTGGATCTCTTCTCTCAACTTCTCCAGTGTGGACTGCCAGGCAATACAACCCACCCCGTAGCTTGGCTGGAATTTGGACCCCAGCCAAAAAAATGTTTTGCCTGGTTAGTGGAAAACAAAGGGAACCCCAAAAAAGCAAAAAAAAGAAAAGAACAGGGGGAACTAATTCTGGGGAAGGCAATAGGTGGCCGTTTGGAAAACTAGATGGCCCTGGTAAATGGAATGAACCTCATCCAAACCCAGGCCCTCTATTTTTCAAGCAAACCCACCAAAAAGGACACCTATGCACCCCGTGGACTGCGTGGCTATGTTCGAAATAGGCCTTCCGTAAATGGACAAAAAACCCTGCACTTGGAATGCATAAAGGCCTTCAAAAACGGACTTTGGTTAAACCCCCCACCAGCTGCAGGGTTTGGTGCATCCACAGGTCATGGGAATTCCCGGCCCCAAGGCCTAGAGACACCACCGCCTAAGCCCCAGAAGCACCACCGCATCCTTTTGGCCCGATCCGTTGACTCCCCGAGCGTCTGTTCGTGCGGAAAGGATGCAGACCGGAATTTGGGCGTTGGGGACAGGGGGAGAACAGGGGAGTGGAACAGAATTCCACCAATGAAGTCGAGTACCTTAGGGGTACTTGCTTGGAAAATAGAGACCCTGGCGAAAGAAACAGCACGGCTTGGCAACACGGTCAAACATGCCTACGGCACCGTTGTTTAAATTTAAGCCCCCTTCTTCGGTTTCACTTTAGTTTGGATTAGGGCCTGCTTGTTTACAGGGAAACGTGGCATCTGCGTTCACCCTGTAAGAATGGTGGTATAGTTTGCAACCTCACCTTGTGGCAGTGGTTTGTGGGTGGATTGGGGGGCGAGGATATTGAAAAGCGTCTCAGCGAGTGGAATATTCCAGCTTCTTTTCAGTGCCCTCGATTCATTTTTTGGGTGCTATGATGCATTTTGAAAATAAGGGCACTTAGCCCTGAATCAAAGAGGTCGCTTAAGCCATTTAAGGGGCACTTAGACCCTCAGGGTTGCCCTCCCCAGCAGATCCCTCCTCAGTCCGGGCAAATCAAGCCACAGCGACACGTGAATGCGAATGACACTCACAAGGGGGCGGGACCGACGAGACGCAGCGACACGCGGATGACACTCACGCAGGGGGGACCGACACTAGCTTAAGTGACCTTTTCAAGGGGTAAGTGACCTCGATCCGCACCCCCAATGACACTCAAATGACACGCTTTGACACTCCAAACGCCATGTTCGGGCTTTCCGGGTCGGCCCCAATCAAATGTGGCAGTTGTCACACTTCGACATGGGTAGCTCTTCGATTTCAACAGAATCCCAACCGCTATCAAGCCAAAAAGGGCACTTAGCAAACGAATCAAAGGGGCACTTAGGCCACCGACACTGCCTTAAGTGCCCTCGATTCAAAAACAGGCCAAGTTCCCTCAATTGGAGGGCACTAAAAATATGCTGGTTGTTTGCTTGAAATTAGAGGTGCCCAAAGATTGGTGAGTTTCTGCTTGGTTTCCCTTCAAAACCACTCCAAAAGGGGCGAATTATCTTAATCCATTTTCCAAACAGGAAATCCCCTTATTTCGGCTTTTGGCCGAACCCGCCTCCAAGGTCGCCGTTGAGTTCCGCACGGAACCCCTCGAGTTGACCTTGGCTGCTGCGTCCCGCAGCTTCTTGGCCTGCGGAAACCGCGTGCCCAACGGGGCGCAGCATAACGTTTTGGGCCAATGTAGGGTTCCAGGTTTGCGTGTCCCAAAGCTCTTGTTGCAACTATGTCTTAAAGGCACTGTTGGAATTCATCTAGATTGTTGTTTTTTAGTTGGAAACCCGCCGAACAAAAAGGGATTTGGAGGGTCGAATGCGCTGAATAACTGGTTTCACTGAGGTTGGGTTTTCCAAACCTCTTGCTTAAATCATGGCCTCCAGGTACTGATTAAAGCTTGCACCGCTTGCTGGTTGGTCAAACGTAGTTTGCCCAACCCTCTTCTGGAAACACTCAGAGTTCTCAAAAGATTTACTCGCAAGTTAGCATAGAACTTATCATGTGGTGGTCCCCATGAGGATATCTTCGATTTGCTTATAACAGTAGTCATACATGCCCTGTAAAAGCAACAGGGGGAAATAGAACATGTTATCAATTTGTTAAGCGAATGGATCAATTCTGCCTGTGGATCCTGGTCAGTCGCAAGGCGCCAGGTTGCCAAACGACTCCGGGAACGGCAGCTGCAAGGAGGGGGCTAGGAGGGCGTCGATGCTGCGGCGCACAAGGTGCGGAGTGGTTCATGGATCGGAGCCACGGCTCCCACCTCTGGGTCTGCTCCGAGAATGGGCCCAAAAAGCCGCCTGGAGATGCTCATAGAGTCTGGGTGGCCCACACAGGTTCCTGGAATCACACGACTTGCGTTGGCCAGTGGGTATGTTGATTTGTGTGGATTCAACTCGAAACACCCTTCCAAGGGGCACAAATTATGGGGTTTCAGTTTTGCGCGCGGACAAGGGAAGCAGGGACCTTTTGGGTGGTCGCCCGAACCCGACTTTCTAGTCTTCCCAACAAAGCTGCGCGCTGGCGCCCCTTTTCGCCTCCTTTCGCCAATTCCAGTTTCAGGGTGCTGATTGAAAGGCGCAGGAGGTCTGGGCATCCTTTTGGCTACATCTCCAGAGGTAACTTCCCCATTCTTTCCAATTATAGGGATGGTCAACAATTGGACTCTGTGGATTCCAACTTCCGATCTATTGACCCTACAAAAGGAAAAGCCAAAACTAAAACTTTGCTTCAACAAGGGTGGAAACGCCTGCCTTCAAGGTAATCCACTTAGGAGACTTTTAATCACTTTTGTGGTTATAACCATGGTTCTTACCCACCTACCTGAGGTGCTTGCTGCCCCTTTAAGTACGCAAACGCCGGTTCCCTGTCCCGCTCAAGACAAGCAAAGCTCGCCTCCTGCAGCTCCGCCTCCGCCGCCTTGCGTGCTTTGGCGCCGTCCCGGCGCTGCCGCGCCAGCTCCTGGCGCAGCTGAGGTCGCCTTTTTATCTCTGCTCTTGGTATGGTAGCAAAAACTTTTGCAGCCCCTAGTAAACATGAACAGAACCAAAGAACCAAAAATAAAATAAAATAAAAAAATGCCAAGAACAGTGAAGTGAAGTTTCCCGCCCTTCTTGCTTTCACTTGGTTGCTGAACCCCCTGCGAAAAGCTTGACTTTGTGGGGGTTTAGTGCAAAACCCCTTGATCTTGACTTCCCAACAAGTGAAAGTCTAAAGATCCAACCCAATAGCAGTTAAGTCCTGAGCTTCCACATGTGCCGTGCCGATGGTCACAGATTTCTTGGCCACGACTCAGATGGGACGAATCCCAAGCCGCAAAACTGGCTGGTTCGATAGGGGAATGAGAAATGGAATGACCCCGAGAAAAACCATCAAGACCCAGAATTGTCATTCCCTGAGCACCAGCAAGTCTTTTAGGCCCAAACTTTGGTTTGAGCCTGCCCAGAAACAAGCCCAAGCAACAAAAAAGCCAAAGGGCCTTGCTGTATGAGTTGAGATCCCGCAGACTAGTATCTAAACGATGATCTGTCCACTTGCCGCGGTGACCAGCCGTTGTTTGCACCACACGATGGGAGTGTCTTAAAGTTGGGTACCCCCCCCAAAAAAAAATGGCGGTTTTCCTTTTTCCCTTTCAAACTCGTAAAGGGTACCCTCCACAAAGACTTGAGCCGCCTGTATGATTTTGCGGACCCGGCACGGACGACTCAGAATTCGGTGGGTGGTTCCAGACAATTCGGACAGCTTCTTCAAAGGTCCCGGCCCCAAGCGCCGGGAGAGATGGGCCCGACACAGACCCTGGAAAAAAGAGGTGCATCTCTCGGCGACAGAAAACACAACTGAGAAAACCAGTCATATCAAGCGATGGATTCCTCGGTTGCTCAGTGAAACGCTCAGCAGAACAAGGGAAGCTTGTTGGGGTTGACGACTTAGCGGCTGAAACCAACCCCAAGCAACAAGAAACAAGGGAACTAGCATCCCTACTTGGATGTTTGGCCGAGTTAGCAAGTGGTCAATCATTTAAGGGTAAAACTCCCATAACAAGGTTAACCCCACTTAGGGGGACTTACAAGTGGGTTGTAAGTTGTAAGCCAGGTTACCAACAACTTACTAATTTGACCGAACACCCAAGGGACACCTCCCGGAGTCTTGGATCTTCGACGCGGCCTGCTGAGCAGCGGAGGCCTTGCGCTCCGCTTTGCGCCGCGCGGCCTGAAACGAGTAAAGCCCATCGGCCGACCACCGAACCGACGAACGAACGAAGCAACCAACCAATCAGCCAACCAATGCACCAAACACCAGGCAAACATCACACTGTCCGGAGGACGTGAGGAGTCGTGAAGAGTCGTGAAGATCAGGTGAACTCCCTGTTGCCTCGGAGCGTTTGATCAGCAACCACGCAGTTGGGCCATTCTGGCACTTCTAATCTTGCTTGACGTTCGAGCATTTTTGTTTTTAGCAGTTAAGTGGGGATTTCCCACTAAACCACAATAAGCAAACATGAAAAAAACAAACACCAAACACCATGTAATAAACAGCCCAAGACCACCAGCTTCCAAGGCTTGGCGAATGCTCCAACCCGCTTGGGTGCGTTGGGTTCCGCGAGCTGAAATCCAGCCAGGGAAACTGCTCCGGCTCAATCCTAGACTCCATCGATGGCAAACAAAACATGAATGAACCCGTTGGCTCGGGCGAAAAGGAAGTCTGACAAGGAAAAACGAAATGCCTCTGGGTCCATGCACTCAAGCAGGAGGAATATGAATGAGGCCGTTGTTCCTCCATGGGTCAACGCATCTAGTGAATCTCGCGCAGAAATATGGCGTCCGAGCAAGCAATCAAAGAAGAGCAAAGGTAACAAAAACGACATCCACAAACAAAATGACCACACAAACAACACAAGAAGCTACACTGTTGGAGGACAAAGGAAGAGACAAGACCAGCAGGAACGACACACAACAAAGAAGCGAAACATGGGGCTGCAACAAAATCGGGGGACACCAAAAAAATCGTGTTTCCTGTTGGTTTCCCTCAAATGGTACCCTCAAAAAGTACAAACCCACATATTATTCAGCTTCCCTCTAATTTGTAGTCCACAATCGCCTCCGACAAGAGAAAACAACACGCCCAAGGGCATGTGTCCATACCAACAGGGGTGGTTCAATTCGTAGTCCCTGGTTCAATCCCGGGATGTTGCAGTTTACACATGTTTACACGTTTAGTATTTTCATTCTTGGTTCCAGCACTAAATGCAAAGGGCCAACAACTCACTTCCTGAGTGGATTGTCCAACAAAGTCCAAACTTTGCTTTGCCACTCAACTGGTCTCCCCACAACATATACAGTCCAGGAACTTTTGGAGTGAGATAAAACTTCAGGTCAGAGTCAAGGAAAGCGGCAACTTGTGTGTGTCTAGCGCAATCTACCAACACCCCAAAAGAGAAGGGTGCAAGCGGGTCCTAAGTGGTCCACAGTCCCAGGGGGAAACAACATGCGGGCAATGGGGAAGGACAAACACGGCCTTGCCACAGGAACCCCTATCGCTAGGCAACTTTTAGCACACACACACACACGCAGAGAAAGCCCCACCACCCCCAAACAGGGCCAAACCGAAAAAGTGAGTTGTTTCCTGTAAACAGGACCGCAAAAGTGGGTTGTTGCCTGTTGGAGCCTCGCCAAAAACCATGCCAAAAGGGTGACTTCCATTTTGAGATCTCCCCTTCAAAGGCCGTTTTATGAGAAACCCGGCGGTCGAGCGCAGGAGTCGACGCCTCCGCCCTCTTCAGCTGCTGCTCCAAGTCCCGGCGCAGCTCCTGAAGCCGGCCGAAGGAGGTGGACGAAGCCTCATGGCCTGGGCCCAAGAAAAATTGGGTATGGGTCAAAGTTTAACCCGGAATTGGACCGCAGGTTTTGGTCCATGTTTCCATAGGGTTCCATTTGGGGGTTACCCGATTCTTGACCCACAGCCAATTCACTACTAAAGTTCTAGGGCTTGAATCTAGGGAGGGAGTGATCTGAGGGGCCATTCCCAACTAAACAAAAAAATCCCTCCCTCCCTCATGAAGACTGGGTTTGGGTCGAGGGTTTCCACAAACCAATGGGACCCAACTAAACAAGTAGCGTATTTGAGATGATCATCGAAAGAGGAACTTTGGAGACCCATGCCGCTGACACAATCCGGCAGTTGGTAGGTCTATCCCGTCGATCCCACTTTCATCCGTCCCAACTTCTGGGCCTATCCAGCCGTTCTTTTCAACCATGCTTCTT
>CAUJNA010001001.1:676220-733720 GCA_963377175.1 Effrenium voratum | reverse complement strand
GAGACCCCTGGTTAAGGACAGTAAGAACATCTTGGACTATATGTATATATTAAATATATATATATATATACACCTCCCGAAGAAACCACATGGGATGCAGGTCAACCTGCCAAGCGCACGGTGCATAGGTAGTGACGAAAGAGCATCCACCCCAATGGTCCATCTCGATGTTTTGGCAGGTCAGTGGCATGTCACAGCTTAGAACTTGGCGGCCCTTAACTCGCAAACGGGGGGCGTTCCCGGGCAGTTTCGGGCAGTTTTGTTTTTTTTTGTCGGCACATCCGATTGATCGGGCTGTCTTGGGCTGAATTGGTTCTGCCTGAAACTGCCTAAAATCACACCCGTTGACCGCGACCCCGTTAAGGGCTCTCTGATAGAAGGTTAAACGTTAAGTTCCTTCAAAGCAAAGAGCGACTGCATTGCCCTTACCGACAGTCTGGACTCTATCGGATGAAGCAAGCACGAAGAGCGTGGCAGCTGGTGTCTTGTTTGATGCAAAACCTGAAGCAACTAGCAAGTAAAGCCGAACCAGTTCGATGCATCTGCTCGTTGGTTTGGCAATGAATCTAAATTAGGCACCCTGTGGACTTCCTTTGTAGGGGGATGCGTTTAAACCTGCGATTCTTGCCAGTGAACAAGAACAAACACAGACCTGGAGAGTAGGTATCTAGGTGCATGGCAAAGGGAAAATGAAAAGGAAACTGTTCACACGGTTCGTCCCCCGAGGGTCTAGGGGTTGATTCCTTAATATTTCCACTCACCTTTCTTTTCAATCAGCTGCTTCCTTTAGGTGGTTGAAGGTTGCTGAAAGGATCATCCCAGGAAAGAATGGTTGGAAGCTTCCCCTAGGGGGTTTGATACTTTTTCAGGAACGGGGCTGAACAGCTTGAAGAAACACAACGAATCCGCATGGGTTTGGCTCCTAAATGGGGGACCCAAAGTGAGAAAGAGTGTCCGAAATGGATGCTAAGAACAGCTGCACAAGGGTACGAAAGAAAAAGACGGACAGCTGTTGTTGTTTTTTTTGGTGTCCCCAATGTTTGTTGAAGCGCCCCAGTCAAACGGCGCGAAACGAGTCAAAATGTCCCCTAGGCAAAAGTTAACTCGTGTTGGATTCTCGTTTTCTGCCCCCTCGGAAAAAATCAGAACATTTTTTTTTCAGCAGTGATCGCTTCCCTTGAAAAAGCTAAAACCAGCCGGGAACATAAACACCTAGATCGCCAAGTTGCTTGCTCCTTTTTTCAGTCAGTGCTCGTTTTTGGGGCTAAAGTTCATGGAAAAAGCGATCGCAACATCCGTCGATCCAATCTTCAGCAACTGCAAGGTGGGGATGCGCTTCCTCGCTCTACGTGCACTTTGGGGTTCTAGGGATGTCGTGCAGGTGGCTCCCGTGTTTTTGGTTGCCTATGCAAATCCAAAAAGGAGCTTGCCATTTTGAGACATACCTATAGAACATGAAAAGGCCGCAAAATAATAACTTTTTCAGAGAAGTATCCTTCTTGCATTTCCGGCCAATCTTTAGCCTTTCGGCGATTGTCCAACTGGCAGATTGAGCATGATTTTTGGCGGCTTGTGCCGCATGACTTTCCGCAACTCCGGCGAAACTTCCCGAAATTTCGGTGAAGCCTCCCACAATTCCGGCGAAACTTTCCGAATAGGAAACTTGAGTCCATTCCGGCGACTATGAGTATTATTATCCTTGAGCCTCTGCGGTCCAACTCCGGCTGTTTTTGCTGGTTCCGGCAAATGTTGGCGGCTTCGGCCGAAATTTTATGCATTCAGATTCCGGCTGACATGTCACCCGAAAGAGTTCCTAAGTATTCATTATCTCCAACGAATAGAGTGAGACCAGACCTGGGTCACAATGAACACTTGCTGCCCCTCCCCCAGGATCTTTAGGACACCATTTCTGGGTCAAAGGTGTGATTGAAGGTCCCAATTTCATGGTTCTCTCCCAGACTAATGGAATTCCATGGAATTCAATCATCCCCAATTGGCTGTGGGTCAAACATAGGGACCTAAAAAGGCACCCTGGTAAATGGAAACAATGACTAAAACCTGTGGTTGGTGTTTTTTGTTTTGACCCGTACCCAACTCCATCTATACTCATGTTTAGGTCCGCGAAAAGTCGACCAATCTGGCTAAAAGAAGACATGGCACACGCCGGTTGCCCCTGGGCAAAATGGCAAGTGTCCCCACTTCGCCCCTTGGTTTTCCAAGGCCCCAAAGGGCCTGGGACCTCAACGGCCCGAGCTGTGAGACGCGAGAGAAAATCTGCCCAGCTTTGGACAGGCTGCGCACCTATTTTTGGGGGAACCAAACCAGAGGACTTTGTGCACGGGGTCGTCTGACCCCTGACTTGCTCTGTGGCAAGCCGTTCGTTGCAGTGGGATGGCACGAAAAGTTCGTTGCCTCCACTTTGCAAAATGGCCAAGGATCCAGATTCTAGGCATGCCTTCTGGACCGATCGAACAATCCCTTCTACTCGATCAACAAGCCCTGCTGTTTCCAGAAACCCCATGAAGCTCGGCTGAAATCCCCAAAAGGTCAATGGGACCAAGCTCAGACCCAGCAAGTGGGACACAACTGATACTGTCCCCAATATTTGGGCTGACTTGCAAAGGCCATATGTTCAGGTAATATTTCGTCCATATCAACGTCCGACTTTCTGGGTGCAAGGCTGGCACGTCTGCTATAGGTTAAAACGGTAGCCAGAACTATAAAGCTCTAAAGCTATCTAGAAACATATACTGCCAGGTTAAAACGATAGCTTGAAAGTTTCTTTCGCAAGTCATGCCCCGCAAAGGCCCACACCTACGAACACCTATGGGATTGCTTGCCGCTCCATTGGGAATGCACCCGATAAGCCTGCCACGAGACACGGCCAAGGAGCCTTAAAACAGTAAGTGCTCGGTGAAGCGTCGCGGCAATAGCATCACGCACCGAACAAAAAACAGGTGTCAGAACCTCAGTCGCAAGGGTGCGATGGCTCTCAGCCCAGACAAAAGAGGGGAGCACAGTTGACTTGTTGTCCAAAGAAAAATGGGAAAACACACCCAACAAACAAAAAAATACGTGTGTTCTTTTTTTGGGTTATTGCTGGGTTTCGTTTTCGGGTGCCTTCTTGGGTTTCCCTTTCAGGTTCCTTGCACCCCATGAAACCTAAGCAAAGGATCCTTTTGGACACCTGCGCCGTCTGCAAGCGGCATCGAGATAACTAAATGTGTGAGTTGTTGACCGTCCAAAAACTTTGGTGTCCCCGGATCCACGTTCAACCGCAACCGGTGTTTTGGTGAGGTTTGGACGTTAGGGGCTACCTTCTCTATTTGGGTGGTTTGAAAAGGGGGTCAGATCCCAGACCACCGGGCTGCAAACCACCAAGTACCGGGGTAGCAGTAAACAAAAAAAAACACCATGCTGGCCAAGGGAGATGCTTGTGACTCTCCCTCCACATGTTGAGCCGGTGCTTCCCCTAGTTGCTTCCCTATAGGTGTGGTTTTGGATGGCGCATAGTTCATTGGAACCAACCGAAGCGATCCAATTACTTTGGTGGATTGTACCAAACGGCAAAAGGGACTACCTGCCCCTTGTTGCTAGTTGTTCAGGGTATGATGTCAATCGCTGACTAACAAGGATGTGTCTAACATAGAAAACCAAGTTGTCCCAAATCTGCCTCCAAAAACTGAAGGCATTCGAAGTAGGTTGTCGGTTGTTTCAACAAACAAAAGTTATGCTAAAGGGGGTGGGACCTGCTAAGCAACTACTCTTGAGACTGGGCGGCTTGGGTCCAGGCACACGAGGGATTGAACAAAGTTCACAATGGATTCGAAGTCATAATCAAAACCAGGTATTAGCATGGTCTACCCACAACCATGTAAAGAATTAAGACTGCGGCCGTAGGTATTTATGGTTGGGATTGTCCCATACTGACCGAGTCATCTACCCGGGTTGTGTTTGTGGCACAAATGGAAATGGGCAACGCCTTTGGCCCAAAGTGGTGCAACAGCTGTTGCCAATCGCTGACATCGGGGTTTTGATGGGGATGAACTATCCCCAACCCCCAACCGCCCTATGGGCAGAACCTCAGGCTCTAAGATTCCGTGTTGGTTTTTGGCAAATGGAGGACCCGTGTCTTGACTCGAGGCCTCTAGCCTCCCATTTCCCTCGAGCTTTTTTGCTCAGCGCCCCAGCTAGTCCTCGTAGACTTCCGGCATGGCTGCCTGCAAAGCTTTACTCTGCCAAGTTCGAAGGAGACATGTATGGCCTCCCGTCCATTGACGTGGAACCTGACAGTTCAAACAACTCACCCAGGGCTGCATCGCACAGAGTTCAAACCACAAGCATTGATCAAGACTCTCGTATGTCATGCTCAAGCAGCGTTCCTGCCGTAACATGGCTCAAAACATGGAAGGCGTTGTTGTTTTGCAATGTTTAGGACATCGATTGTGGCAAATTGGGGGGGGGGGGGGGGGCGTCCCTGACATTTTCCCCCAACAAGTTGGCATCAACTTCACCGCGTACCTGACTCCGCGCCTGTAAGACTTGCACATGCATCGCCTGCAGGTGCCGAAGGTCCTTGAAGGTGCGAAACAGCTTGCGACGTCACGGTTTCCTTTCCCACGTGGTTATGAATTTTAATGCCAACCCCCCCTCAAATGGTTGGTGGACATAAATCCCCCACCTAGATGTCCACTAAAGGGTCCCTAACTAAAATTTATACCCACCCGAGCAAAAGGAGTCGTCCTTTCGAATAGAAGCCTGTTTCAAGTGGCTATTCTGGGCCATTCATGAACCCCCGAAATCTCCGTCCAGTTTGGAAAATCACACCCCAAAGGTTACATGCCTGAGTAACACTCAAATTCCACAACCTACGGGCACACTTAGCACCAGACTTGCTCGATAACTCACTGCCGATCGAGACTGGCCGTGAGCTCTCAAACTGGTTCTTTGCTATTGGTCCAGACCCAGCCAATGATACACATTCAAACCGACCTGTTGAAGGGTCCATGCCACTAGTTTCTGCAAACATCCACATTTGTCTGACATCAACTGGGGTCAACCAAATAGGGGAAGCTCCAAACCTGTCTCCCGTCCAAAAGGGCGCCATCTGGAGGAAAGGCAATGCAGCAACCAAAGCATTGGACAATCATTGTCGTGCATTTAAACAAACGACCTCCGCCCCCCAAATGCTCAGCAGGTGCTTTGCAAAATGGACTCCAGGTGAAAATATGTTCTGGTTTCCTTTGCAAAACCATCCCGAACGGGTTCACCATTTTGAACACTCGCAGCCAAACAGGTGGCGCCCCGACTTTGCCAAAAAACTTTGCGGCAAAGCAAGTCAAGTTCATGCCTCCCTCAGTCTTCCGGGCAAGGCACAAATATCCTTGTCGAAATTACGGACTGCAGTTGATTGCTGCCCTTTATGGCTTCCCTTCGCAATCCCCAAGAGGGGTCCAATCATGTTGAGACATGCCTCTTTGGGCGAGCAAGCAGTTGAAAGGGTCCCATCTAGCCAAACTCACACACCCACAAATCTGGACGGTGAACGGAACTGTTCAAAGGTCATGCTATCTGCAAGCGTTACTGCAACGTTGTCCAACAACCGGAAATACGAGATCCCCAAATAAAGGACCTTCATCATGGGTGAGCTCGTTTTACAGCCAGGTAAGTAACCTCGCCCTGCAAATTGCTGACGCTATCCTACTAAGGTCCATACTGACGGCACATGAATTCGATGGCAGGCTCCTCCTGCCGTGGCTGGTTCGCTGGCTGTGAAACTTGTTGAACTTGCTGAACCATACCTGCGCGTGAGCGGCTTCCGAAAACGTATGGACAAATGGGTGTGTCTCTTTTTACGGGACATCCCAAACTGGTGGTTTTCCTTGTGGCTTCCTTTAAAACGACAAAAAAGAGGGTACCAATCAGCCATCTCAACAAACGTGAGGCTTTGGACAACTCAGCTATCCTGCCGTCAATAGAACCCTCCACTGGGCTTGAGGGGATATCGGCATATCCCTAGAAAAGCCCCAAAGCCAAGAGCAATGCTTGCTCAGGCAAAGAGTTAAGGCCACAGACCACCCAAGAACAAACCAATAAGAGTCCAGTAGGGGCCGTCGAATTGCGTGCACGTGTGAACCGGTCACACCCCGACCCCTCACTGCAGTAAACGGAAACTTTCCGCTGGTCCCGAGATCCCGAGTTGAAGCAGCAGTCGCCAAAAGCAAGAGAAACGTCCATGCGTCTCCGGACAAATTAATTGCCCAAGCTAGTTTCATCTGTTTTGGAGGCTCATGGGTCCGTGCTAAAGGCTTTGAGATTCTTCTTACATCCAAAGAAATCAATCCGCGCAGGTTCAACACTTTGTGACGGAGCATGCATGGGGCCTGGGGACAAGGTGGCATATCATGGCATTCCATGGTGTCTCTTTCCACTCCTCTGACGTGAGGGCTGCGAGCTGCGCCGCGCGGAGAATCGGAATGATGGGCACTGCTCTCGCTTTTTCGCTGCGGCGCGCTAGATGTTTCACAGGGTGACTGGCCCATCCACAGCTCCCCAGGGTGCTGGAAATGATTACGCTGTCAGCGAGGTTGGTTTGGATAGCACACAGTTTGCGCATCTTAGCTCTCAAAGGTCAAAGGCTCTTTGAGGACGCCTTGCGGTAGCAAGCTTCGCAGAAGACGTCTTTTTCGTGCATGTGCTCAGCCTCGACACCCAAGGGGCCTGTGGTTGTGTACTTCGCAAGGGCCTTGCTTGGGATAAGTTGTCTTTCAGGCCAATTGCAGCATTTAGTTAGTCGTCAGGCTGTGGATGTTGCCTTTTTGTCGGACTTCCACTCTGCAGCTTCCGTGCAGGTAGCAAATATGCAGGAGACTTTGCATAGCTGCAGAGTCGTTGTTGGTCGTGCTACCAGGGTTTGAACGCTTGGGTTGCTCCACTGTGGGAGCAGCAGGGGCGTCAAATGGCTCCGGCACCTGTCAATCGCTTGTTGGCCTGGAAGGTGCTCAGCTTGGGGCAGAGACATGCCCACGTCAGAGCCGAGCAGAAAGGCGCGAGAAACTTTGGCGAGCCTAGGCCAGAGGATCTCGTGTGTGGTGCCTCAGCCTGCGGCTCATTGCATCTGGACAAATTATAATAATTTATACCTCGTACCTCGAATTATTAAAACAAAATAATAAAATACTACCTCGCAAATTAAGGGTCCACCTCGCACCTCGTATTTCGGTGCCTTCCTTGCCTCCTAAAAGAGTGGAAAATTGGAGGGGGGTCGAGCCAGGTGTATTGTTGAACCTTTTTTTTCAAACGTGTGTGTTTCAAGCTTGTTAAGGGCAATTAAGCAGAAACGGCCGGTTTTGACAACTTGAGACCAGTCTCAATGAGAGACAAAGAAGGGCCGGATTTTCTCAAACGTCTGTGTTTTCAAGCTTTTCAGGCCAACTGAGCAGAAACGGCCGGTTTTTGAGAATTTGAGGCCAGTCTGAATGAGGGACAGAGAAGGGCCGGATTTTCTCAAACACGTGTGTTGCCAAGCTTTTCAAGGCCAATTAAGCAGAAACGGCTGGTTTTTAAAAATTTGAGGCCAGTCTTAATGAGAGAAAGAGAAGGGCCGGATTTTCTCAAACGAGTGTCTTTTCAAGCGTTTGAAGGCAAATTAAGCAGAAACAGCTGGTTTTTAACAGCTTGATGTGTCTTAACGAAAGACAGAGAAGGGCCGGACTTTCTCAAACGTGTGTGTTTTCAAGTTTCTTCAGGCCAAATAAGCAGAAACGGCTGGTGTTGGAGAACCTGATGCCCGCCTCAATGAGAGACAGAGAAGGGCCATATTTTCTCAAACGATTGCGGTAGCAAGCATTTTAGGGCCAAATAAGCAGAAACGGCTGGTTTTTGAGAACCTGATGCCCGTGTTAATGAAATTCAGGGCTTGGATTGTCTCAAACATATGTGCTTTCAAGCTTTTTACGGGGGTCGGACTCTCGCACACCTGGCCACACTTGGCGCCCCGGTGCGCCGAAGAACACCCCACAGATTTGAGAAATCCTTATTTCGGAAACCACCTCGTAATTCGGGGTTTGGGGCTCGCCTTGAGCTCGCTATAATTTGTCTAGATTGCATGGGTTTCCCCCCCACTTCTGAGCGAATTGATCTAGCCTGTGCCTCAAAGAGACGACTGGAGAGGATGAAGTTACCATCCAGCTCCTCAGATGCTACCCATTGCTACGCCGCACGGGCGAGCGGCGAGCGTGCTCGGTGGGAGCTTCGCCTTCTTCATGAAATGTGGACAAACCCTCCGGGATTCCTTGGCAAAGCATGGCAATGCAATTGTATTGAAATCAGGGCCGTGGCAGTAGGTCTGACTTAGATATACTTAGATAACTATAGATGTATAGTTCTGCTACAAGCAGTGTCATCGCCAAAATTATTGCTTGCAGATTCTGATGGGGTTTTAGGCGTAATCATTCCAAGTAGCATGCTCTCGTTTGTCTAGTTTGTTGCTTGAGGCAGCTGCTGAAGTGCGTCAGTGTGGGGATGCGCCTGTTCTGGATGATCTCTTGGTTTTAGTGTTTGTGGACATTCCCAAAGCATACTATGGTCGCGTCCAGCGTGAAAGAGCATGGTGCATTTTTGTGCGTTTGGGTATGCCTCCATCCCTCACTCTTTGCCAGTGTCACAGCCGCTCCGCTCTGAGCAGACCGGAGCGAGCCCTTGCACCATGTAGGCTTTCAGGAAGGGTGTTGCACCTCTGCAATTCTATACAATCTGCTTCACATGCGACCGTCATGTGACCGCTTCGCGACCTTATCCAGCGTCGTGAAACCTTTCTTAACTTGCTTTCTTTGCAAGACAAGCCTTTCGACCTTCGCATACACAAGCAAGCGTGGTGTCTGTTGCGGACGACACCACGCTTTGCGCACGTGGCCCGGATTAGGCGCCTTGGTGCATACAGGGATTGGCGTGAAAGTATCAAACTTTCGAAAACGCAGCGGATGATACCGCGTCAGGATCAGGAAGCAGGGAGACTTTTCAGCACAACAGCTCACCGGAATCGGCCGACAATGTCGATGCTAAACGACTTGCATCTGAGGCTATCTGGCGCTCGCTTCACGGCCAGCCTGTGAGAAAGAAGGGTCGGGTTGCCCTGTAGCCGTCTTTCGCTGGCGCGTCTGGCAGGACTTGTTTGTGGCTTCCACAGCTTCTTGAAGCACACGTCGCCCGGTGTGTGACCGGGTGTCGCGACCGGGGGAAATGGAGGGCCATCTCATGCTGACAAATGTACGCGCGACTGTGCGTCTTGATCCGCCCTTCACTCGGTGACAAGCCCTTTGTGCCGTTGATGGCCCGGCGCCTTGCTATGGCAAGCACGGGTCGAGCATTGGAATGATGGGAGCGAATGTGACATATATGTCTATTCAAGGGGGATGGGATGATCTGTTAGCCAAAAATGTGAGAACCCTCTGGACGAGGATTGTCCAACTGGCGCAATTTTGTGGGACGCCCCCTTACAAACGGCTCGTGCACCCCCCCTTTTGGTTGCGGAACACAACCTATCTCTTGTCTTGGTATGGTAGCACAACACATTGTTTTGTGCCGCCCCCCAAGAAAAAATGATCAGAACCAAAAAACTAAAAGAAACAAACAACATGCCAAGAACAGTGAAGGAGCCATACCAAAGTGGGAACTCCATCCCTCTGACTGCTTTGCCATGAGAGTGATGGCACAATGGCCCAAGACTCGGACTGCTGCCCGTCCACTGACGATAAGATGATTCCCGGAAAGCACAACACGTGGAAACCGTTCCACCATGCGCTTTTTGGATTTTATTTATCATTGTTATCATTATCACTATCATTATTATTAATATTATTCAACATTCGTATTATCCTTATCACTGCTGTTGTTATGTTGTGTTTTGGTATCATTGAAAAGCCTGAAATAAGGAATCCAACAACAAGCAAGCGATCTTCAGCATGTGAGTTCCTCGTAAAGCCTCCCACCCACAAACCTGGAACCTCACAACAAGGACCTGGCAGACTATGTTCTTACAAAGGGACCCCTGGTGGGTTCTGTGTAGTGGACCAGAGGGTAACTTCAAAACATGAAATGAGGAATCAAACCACCAGCAAGGGATAGTCGATCGTTCATGGGCAGAGATCGCTCCCCAACCCCATGTCAACCAAAATGACAACCGACCGAATCACCACAACGACCGGCCTCACCCTAAATGGTATACCCAAGTCTTCCGTGACGCCCCATCTCAAGAGTCGTCACACATTTTGTTGGGAGGACCCGGACCTGCATCCCGGCCTGACATCATGGGCATGGTCTGCTTCATGCTTGGCATGAGGTACGGGGCACAGCCTTGCTGCACCTGGCCGGGGGTGTTTCTCAAACAGGATCCCTCTAGGTGGTGAGTTGCCTGGTTTCCATTTGAAGCCGAACCGGGGTTCATCATTAGTGACATTACAAGAGGTTGAAAACAAACACGGGCGAGTTGCAACCAAAAAAGGCGGGAAGAAAATCCCGCCACTGCACCAGCGATTGTTTTGTTGAATCTAGTTGAACCCCCGACTCACTTCAGCTTCCCTCTACTTTGTGGTTTGGTTTGGTGGTTTGAACTTTCAGGGTATCTTCCTCATTTGGTTTGTACAGATGCTGGAGTTCAAACCCAACTCCAAACCAACGGGCTCCAAACCACCAACGATGGGTAAACTCAACATGATACATGGAACTTTGCTCCCGGTGGATACGCCCGTTGAAACCCTAGGGATACAAGACATCCACTGGGATCCAAAATCAAGTGGACACATTTTAGGCGCGCACCCGCCCACAATATAATTTGAGACTTGCGCACCGCGAATGTCTAGAGGAAGGCTGTTTTGGAGGTCTCATATCAACATGGAATCTTCCCCCCCCCACAAAAAAAGTTTGTCGGTCTTGGAACGCACCGCGTTCACCACTTGAGCCGCGCCCGAAAGCTATTGACGTCTGGTTCTCTCAGTCAGTCATATATGAAGCCTCACTACAATCCCTGACCAAGGGAAGTATTCTTTATATTCTCCTACGAATAACATGCAACCCAAAAAGGCCCCCGGACCAAGCGCAACAAAACGCGTCCTCGAACATGTACTTCTTTTTTGGCGTCCATCTGTGCGCAAAAGAAAGCAAAAGGAAAGTTGGCCAGCTTTCTTGGGGTTGCCGATTTGAGGTACACTCACCAGCCACGATTTCAGTATGCCGGCCTGCCCTCCCAGCATGTTCTGCGGCACAAGCATCATAACTGGCACGACGCTGCCTCCAAACGGGCGCTTCTCCAGTTTGCCCGAAATTGGGCATGCAGTCTAACGGGAAGTGGGGTGTGTGGTTCCAAAACTAAGACTTGGACCTCACTTGACCTCACATGGTGTGATGATGAAGTACGTGGGTAGAATTCCAAAGAAATGAAAGCAGGACTTTTGGACTAGCCATGGAACAAGTATATGGGGTTGTCTCAAAATAGGGGAACCCCACACAAATGGTTGTTTCTGTTTTGCCTCCCACCCACCCATTGGAGACTAAACTAGCTTGCGATCAAACGGCCAGAAAGTGGATTTGCTTCGCGACACACTAATCGCTAGTCGGCATTAATCCGTGGATTGTTAATTAGGGTGTTCCTCCAAAATGAGATTCAGATCTCCTCTAAAACGGGACACACGATTCAAGGCAGCCAGGATTTATGAATCAACTGGCCCAATCTTTGTGGGCAAGACACACCATCGGGCAATGGGTTTGGACGCGAGGTTTGCGGATTGCGCCTGTTCTGCCCCTGTTTTATTTTGCTCGCTTTCCGCTTTTCTGCTTTGGTACGAGTACCCTGGATCCGCCCCAAACCCTGTTGTCATTTTCACAAGAGAGCGGCTCCGCAAGGCCCTCTCTGAAGAAGTGCAGGTCCAAGTTAAACCAACATGCTTACCGTGTAGGGCTTGCGGCTTCAAGGTCAGATGGGTTCTTGCCATCACCCAAGAGATGTTGATGGTGCCAATTTAACCAGCCTTTCCGGCGCCCCACTCATCGAAGCGAGCTGCCGGAAAATGTTGACACCAACATGACAGCCTGGAGGGTCCTGAACTAGTTAAGACAACCCACCGCCGGGCTTGAATTAGTGACAATGAAATGACAGGTTTAGGTATGATTTTTGATGAGAGTTACTTGCTTTTCCTGGAAACCAAGGAACACAACCTGTTGGGGGTACCCCATTGAGACAAGCCTGTGTGTATACCTCGAGCTTGGATGCTCCACAAAAGGGCAAAGTACTATGGGAAGTATCTCTCTTTTGTTTAGGTTTTCCTGTCGGTCTGCCATTCAAACCACCAAAACCTGGGCACCGTCCTTACAAAAAGAAAGACACATCCACCTAGGTATGATGTAGAAACGTGGTTGGGGGTCTGGGAGTCAGCATTTGTTCGCCTGATGCGCCCGCAAGCGTCCGCAAGCGGTCGCTAGCATTCGCAGGTGGCAAAAGTTGAAGCGAAACTGGGGAAGGCTTCGAATGTGCGATTTATGTGACTCGCAAAATGTGCTTTTTTCGTGGCTCCCCGTGCCCAACTCTGATTTTGTGATTTGGCTTGGCACTTTTCATGACCGGCGTAGCGTTTTGGGGCGATTTGATCAAATTTCGTAGCAGGCACGGCACTTTGGGTGGCGATGATTCCGTGCACTTTGGAGCAATTCTGGCAGGCACAGTTTTTTGGAGGGTCACGTGCAGATTTGGTGGCAAGCGCAGCACTGGTTGAAGCACATAGCGTTGATTTCACAGGCGAAGTACTTCAATAGTCGCGCGTTGAATTTTGTGGCGAAGCACTTTGGAGCACAGGGTGCTGACTTTGTAGCAGGCGCAGCACTTTTGGAGCACCGAGTGCTGAATTCGTGGCAGGCGCCATACTTTGTAGGGTCGCGCGTTGAAAGTCGTGACAGGCGCTGCAGCACTTTTCAGCACAACTCGCAGGAGCGCCGATGTTCGCGGCAGGCGCAGTACTTTCGAGGGTAGAGAACGGTAGCGCACAGACACATAGACAGATAGAGAGATGGATAGAAGGCAAATAGATCAGCATGTTGCTTGACACAAAGATGGACGTCCGATAGATTCGTGCAGAAAGATACGATGTGCGGGTCGATTGACGCGATTGATTGGCTAGAAAACTAACTAGATTGGACAGATGGAAAGATAGATATTAAGCAAGCTGTGAAGATAGATCAGCACAATCGGCTGAAGGAAATAAATTAAAAGATAAGAACAACAGGAAAGAAAAGAAGGACAGGAAGAAAGAACGACGAAAAGAAGAAAGAAGGAAGGATAGGGTTGAAAACAAAAACGAAAGAACGAAAGATAGAAAGACAGAAAGAAAGAAATAAATGAAGGGAAACAAAAACAACAACACCAATCAGAAAACAGGAACAGAACGAACGAACAAGAGACAAAGAGAGAACAATCAAAAAATAACAGACATGAATAACTAAATAAAGACAGACAACAAATGATACACTGAGAAATATGTTGCTTCAACACAAACTGACAACAATGCAAAGCGAAGAACAGAACATAAACGACTCGAAATGAAAAGAACAAACACAATCAATAAGTAATTAAAGAAAAACACAGGGAAGGAATGATAATAAAGAAGGAATTCAATAAGATAGGAAAATCACAAAGGAAGGTAGGAAGGTAGGAAGGTAGGAAGGTAGGAAGGTAGGAAGGTAGGAAGGTAGGAAGGTAGGAAGGTAGGAAGGTAGGAAGGTAGGAAGGTAGGAAGGTAGGAAGGTAGGAAGGTAGGAAGGTAGCAAGGAAGGAAGGAAGGAAGGAAGGAAGGAAGGAGGGAAGGGAAGGGAAGGGAAGGGAACGGAAGGGAAGGGAAGGAAATAAAGACAGACATAAAGAAGAAACAACATAATCATATCAGTACATAAATAGATAGATTAATGGAGATTATAGATAAATAGATAGATAGATAGATAGATCGATACAAAAACAGATACACAGATACATGTATGGATTGAGGGATCTGCAGTTAGATAGATAGCTAGACAAACTGAGAAATAGACGGACAGGTAAAATAGATGTACAAATGCGCAGCTGCACGGATGGGTAGATAGTGGATAGATGAATAAATGTAGATAACTGGATGAAAAGGCAGATGCTTGGATGAATAGGTGGATTGATACATGGACACATCAGTAGGTCAACAGGCAGAGACATACACAAATAGACATTCCACGGTAGCTTTGGCCGTGTCTTCTATCAGGGTAGTACTCCTTTGGCTGTGGCTCAAAAAATGTCCCCCGAAATGGCACCTTGGTTTGCGTAAATGGGCGGCACCGGGATGCAGCCTTCAAAATGTCTGGCGGCCCAAAAGGCCTAAACACTTACAATGGGTTTGTAGGGGTACTATCAAACACGTTGCCTTCAGGATCGTAGGACAATGTGTACATGTTTGCCCCGTGTTTTATATTAGAGCGAAAGTAGATGGCACAGTTCAAGATAGATGGCAGTAAGTCAAGGGGATTGCTAGGGGGAATGTGCCATGTACTTTAGCCAATATCTGGGGTACAAACGCATGTCTTTCAGATGCGTCATATTTAAATACACGACCCGAAGTACACCCTGAAACAGGGATCCTCACATTATACACCTGAACATTGCCTTGTAAATGGTGGTTTCCCTTAATTTTGGTGGAAAAAGAGCCGTGTTTTTCAAATGGTTGCAACATGTATCTTTTAAGGAGCCCTGTGAAAGCACAACAAAGGAGGGCAGACCCGAGGAAGGCATCCCCCGACATCGATTTCGCCTGGTGGCAGGTTCGCCTGAGCCATCGCGCGGCCTCGTACCTGAGACGACACAAAAGAAAGTCCCGGTGGTGACAACTCTGCAAAAAGCTTCAATTACTTTTTGGTGAGTTCAATTCACAAAAAAAAAGAAGTTGACTTGATTCCAACACAAAAAGTCCAATTGGTTTTCCATCTCGATTTCTTTGACTTCTTAACCAAAAAGCGAGGGATCCAAAAATCCAATAGCCAAGGCTGCAATCCTGCACCGCTGGCCTTAAAAGTCACACCGCCAGACCTTGAGGCCTTTTTGGGAAACGCAGTTGTTCCCAACAGGTCTTAGGGCCGCATTCACACCAAAGAGCAGCCAAGTGGATGGCTGCATTAAATTCCCGCGCCGTCCCAGTTCTCAGAGCCCAGAAAGGAATAAGGGACTCTGATTCCTACGGTGAAAAGCCACCCCCAAGCACACCTTTTTGGGAAAGACTAAAACCAACTATTTGTGGAGGTGTGTTTGGGGGGGGGGTTGTTTGGGGGTCCTACAGTAGATGGACAAATCAATCAAACCGCCAACAGATATGGCGCACACACACACACACACACCCGTACCCCCCAATGTCAATGTTACACTAAACACAAGCGCTTTTCATGTCATCGGCAATTGATTTAATTCGTCCACCCAGCCTGACCCTCCAAACGGGCAATAACATTGA
The DNA here is from genome assembly GCA_963377175.1 of Effrenium voratum. Lineage (NCBI taxonomy): Eukaryota > Dinophyceae > Suessiales > Symbiodiniaceae > Effrenium > Effrenium voratum. Next base: position 718,217 of record CAUJNA010001001.1, on the reverse strand, counting down.
AATTGGGGGGGGGGGGGGGCGAGGGAGGGCGTTACAACTGTAAAGGTTTGATTAATTCGTCCACCTACGGTAGGACATGTCTATGAGTTGCGTTTGGTTTGCAAGATGGCAAAACTGGCGGATCCTATACCCATACTTGACATGGCGAAGCTTCATTACCCAGCACGAAACCGGATTCAACTTGGCACTTGGAATGGAAGTGCTTCTTCTGTCAGGGAATACATTCTACAGGACATAGGACGCAAAGGCTTGCAGCTGGTTTACATAGTATTGCCACGTTGTGCGTCCAGCTGATCTGCCGTCTGAACACACACAATCAAGCAGCGCCGGAAGCCACCGTGACCACAAAGGTTTGCTCACTTCCTGGGTTGATTGGCCAAACAAATCCCAAACTTGTTGTGTGCCGCTAATATTTGATCTTCCCAACAAGATCCAAGTCCAGGAGCTCAGGAAGTGCGTTTAAATTTTTAGTAATGAACGGATCCACGACACAAAAGAGTACCTCCACCCCCACCAACCCTTGCGACTCGGAACCAAGGCGTTGACTCGTTATGAGACGCCAGCTGCTCCGAAGGCCGAGCTTTGCGCCCAAGCAACGGGCGAGAGTCGCCCCGAGTGACAAGGTGGGCTCTCGCAAGCCCGAGATCTGGGACATGAAAACGGATGGACTTGGTTGCTGTAAGGACCCCTTCTACCAAAAAAAAAGGTTTAGTTGAAACTTCTGGTGGGTTCAACTCAGAAAACCCAAACGCTTTCAACCAAAAGGTGACGATCAGTCAGATCTGCTACCCAATCACCTTAAAGATTGTTGGCAAATCCCAGCCTTTGGGCCGGACCAAAGGCAAACAAAAACATAGGAACCCAAGAAGCCTTGCAGGAAACTCCTTTTGGGGCACCGGGGCGCCCTTTTGGGCTCCTTCCGTTAACTTGTAAGGGAGCAAGCCCCAAGGTTTACGAATCCGTCAACATTGTTGGAAGGACCAGATCACCAAATGAAAAAGACTTACAAAATCCCCCCCCCCCCCGCCCCCCTCCCCCCCGCCTTTGTGGATTAAGCAAAGCCCTGGTTGATTAATAGGGGGGTAGCCCTGGGTTTCGTGGGGAATCATCATCACTTTTGGAGGAACACCCCTTCTACTAAGAGGATGGGTTATTGCTCCGGGGTCAACAGTGACAGCTGATGGACATGCAAGAACATGGGTTGCGCTTTCGACCCCCGCCTGATCCATAGTGGTGCAGCGGCGGTTGGGGCCGAACTGGGCCGCAGGCTGAAGGTATAAAGTCCAGTATATCCCAGGGGAGTGTGAGCGACTGGCTGGCTTCCTTCGCTCTAGCAACCAAACATGCCAGTCAGTTGTTTCCATCCCCAAATTGAGTATTCCAAAGGGGTTGCAGCAGTTTGAGACGCGCAGGGTGCCAAGCCGGTCAGTCAGGGGATTGTTCTCTCTAGTGAACTCGCCAAGCAAGCCGCGCGTCCCAAGAATCGAGCTGGCCAAGATGGGAGTCTCAAAGGTGTTTGTCAAAATCCAGGTCAGGTGGTTGATTCCTTTTTGAAACCATCCAAAAGTCCCACGCTTTGAGACGCCCGGCAATGATTGGACCCTTGTTTGGTTTCTCAAAGGGCCTTTTGTTGATTTGTACGAAACCGGGGACTGCTTCCTTTGAGACCGGTGTACCCCTGACCTTCCCGAATGAATCCCGGGAACCACACCACCTGTCTCATTCCACCGGCATTCAGCCCTCCAGTTCAATTTTACTGTTCCCGGTTGACGCTGATTCAGAGCAGTCATCATGCGTGCGATGTTCTTGCAAGGTTTCAACCCAACTTATTAAGGAGCACTCCCACTTTTGAGGGGTCACCTGGGCAGCTTACCATTTCACATTCGAACAAAAGGAAATCCCAAGAACTGTTCTGTTATTCATCTTAGGTAAGCTCGTTTTGCTCCCAGGTGAGCTTGTTGAAATTTGTGCAGATCATGATGGTCAGTGGCTCGCTCACGTTCAAACCACGCAACATAATCCGACATGATCCCATTTGTAAAGTAGCGGTCTGCCACGCAAAACGTCCGGCACGACCTAATTGTATATTTATCTCGCCCTCATACCCATACGCCCTCATATTATTCCTTGCCCAGCGCAGAATGACACGTGCTGCTGAGAAATTCGACTGAAATTCGTCTTGGGACTGGCCTGACAACTTAGATAAATGTCGATACCTGACAGTGGTGCTTCAAGCGAACTGCTCCCGAAGATGCCCCTCAATCAAAGCAAACAATGCCCTTTGTGAGGAAGCCCCAACACCAGGTACGAACAGTCAATTACTGCAAAGAGTTGGATAGCCCCAACACCAGGTAATTACTGACAGTCACTTACTGCAAAGAGATGGATACAGTAAGAAAGTCCAGCCAACAGTGGTGACTCTGTTTACCATCTCTTGTGGGAAAACCCGACAAGCAAAAAGGAATTAGAGGGCGCGGCACAGCAACTTGTGCACCCTGTCACGTCGAGAGGAAATCAAACAAAAACAGCGAGTTACGTGTAATCACAGGATAGTCATCGAAGTAATTCACAGTCCACCTCTTGGCGGAGTACTCCCCCGATGGCATGGCCACAGGACCAATCCTCAAGACTGCAAAGTCCAACAAATCTGAGCGACACAAACCATACCCCTTCGCCCACTCCGAGTGGCGGCATCGTCCGCCGCACCGGAGGGGCCGATGCCTTTTAAAAACCTCGGCGTAGAGCGGCGTTTCCATGGAGGCAAGTAGACCAAGTTTGTGAAACTTCATGGGGGGCTGAGATGGTGGACATCATTTAGGTTGGGATTCATGTGTAGCAACCCCGTTTGAAGTGGTTCCAAATCAACATTCATAGCCATGTGTGTGCGTGTGACTGTGTGTGTGTGGCTCTGTGTGTGTGTGAGTGTGTGAGTGTGTGATTGAGTGTGTGTGTGTGTGTGCATGTGCGTGTGCGTCTGCGTCTGCGTCTGTGCCTGTGCCTGTGCCTGTGTCTGTGCCTGTGTCTGTTTCTATGTCTGTGTCTGTGTCCGTGCCTGTGTCTATGTCTGTGGCTGTGCCTGTGTCTGTGTGCGTGTTCGAATGTGTTCGAATGTGTTCGAATGCGTTCGAATGTGTTAAAAAGTGTCCGAATGTGTTCGAGTATGTGTGTGTGTGTGTTGGTGTGTGTGTTGGTGTGTGTGGTGCGTTGGTGTGTGTGGTGTGTTGGTGTGTGTTGGTGTGTGTTGGTGTGTGTTGGTGTGTGTTGGTGTGTGTTGGTGTGTGTTGGTGTGTGTTGGTGTGTGTTGGTGTGTGTTGGTGTGTGTTGGTGTGTGTTGGTGTGTGTTGGTGTGTGTTGGTGTGTGTTGGTGTGTGTTGGTGTGTGTGTGTGTGGTGTGTGTTGGTGTGTGTTGGTGTGTGTTGGTGTGTGTTGGTGTGTGTTGGTGTGTGTTGGTGTGTGTTGGTGTGTGTTGGTGTGTGTTGGTGTGTGTTGGTGTGTGTTGGTGTGTGTTGGTGTGTGTGTTGGTGTGTGTTGGTGTGTGTTGGTGTGTGTTGGTGTGTGTTGATGTGTCTTGGTGTGTCTTGGTGTGTGTTGGTGTGTGTTGGTGTGTGTTGGTGTGTGTTGGTGTGTGTTGGTGTGTGTTGGTGTGTGTTGGTGTGTGTTGGTGTGTGTTGGTGTGTGTTGGTGTGTGTTGGTGTGTGGTGGTGTGTGTTGGTGTGTGGTGGTGTGTGTTGGTGTGTGTTGGTGTGTGTTGGTGTGTGTTGGTGTGTGTTGGTGTGTGTTGGTGTGTGTTGGTGTGTGTTGGTGTGTGTTGGTGTGTGTTGGTGTGTGTTGGTGTGTGTTGGTGTGTGTTGGTGTGTGTTGGTGTGTGTTGGTGTGTGTTGGTGTGTGTTGGTGTGTGTTGGTGTGTGTTGGTGTGTGTTGGTGTGTGTTGGTGTGTGTTGGTGTGTGTTGGTGTGTGTTGGTGTGTGTTGGTGTGTGTTGGTGTGTGTTGGTGTGTGTTGGTGTGTGTTGGTGTGTGTTGGTGTGTGTTGGTGTGGGTGTGTGTGTGTGTGTGGCGCGCGTGTGTGTTTGTGTGTTTGTGTGTTTGTTTCGTGTTTGTGTTGTTAGTGGTGAGTGCTGCGGTTGCGTGCGTGCGTGCCGTGCGTGCCGTGCCGTGCGTGCCGTGCGGTGCGTGCGGTGCGTGCGGTGCGTGCGGTGCGTGCGTGCGGTGCGTGCGGTGCGTGCGGTGCGTGCGTTGCGTGCGTGCGTGCGTTGCGTTGCGTTGCGTTGCGTTGCGTTGCGGTGCGGTGCGTGCGTGCGTGCGTGCGTGCGTGCGTGCGTGCGTGCGTGCGTGCGTGCGTGCGTGCGTGCGTGCGTGCGTGCGTGCGTGCGTGCGTGCGTGCGTGCGTGCGTGCGTGCGTGCGTGCGTGCGTGCGTGCGTGCGTGCGTCGGTGCGTGCGTGCGTCGGTGCGTGCGTGCGTCGGTGCGTGCGTGCGCGCGCGTTTGGCGCGCGGTGCGGTTGCGGTGGGGCGGGGGCGGGCGTGCTGGGCTGTGGCGGTGCTGTGCGTGAGTGTGTGTAGGCGTGTGTGCGGTGTTGCGTTGGGGTGGGTGGGTGGGTGGGTGTTTTTTGTTGCTTTAAATGTGTGTGTGTGTGTGTTGGTGTGCGTTGGTGTGTGTTGGTGTGTGTTGGTGTGTGTTGGTGTGTGTTGGTGTGTTGGTGTGTGTTGGTGTGCGTGTGTGTGGGTGTGTGTTGGTGTGTGTTGGTGCGTGTTGGTGTGTGTTGGTGTTGGTGTGTGTTGGTGTGTGTTGGTGTGTGTTGGTGTGTGTGTGTTGGTGTGTGCTGGTGTGTGTGTTGGTGTGTGTTGGTGTGGGTGGGTGTGTGTGGTGTGTGTGTGTGTCTCTGTGTGTGTGTGCGTGTCTGTGTGTGTGTGTGTCAGTGTGTCTGCGTGTCTGTGTGTCTGTGTGTGTGTTTGTGTGCGTGTGTGTGTCAGTGTGTCAGTGTGTCTGTGTGTCTGTGTGTCTGTGTGTCTGTGTGTCTGTGTGTCTGTGTGTCTGTGTGTCTGTGTGTCTGTGTGTCTGCGTGTCTGCGTGTCTGCGTGTCTGCGTGTCTGCGTGTCTGCGTGCGTGCGTGCGGTGCGTGCGTGCGTGCGTGCGTGCGTGCGTGCGTGCGTGCGTGCGTGCGTGCGTGCGTGCGTGCGTGCGTGCGTGCGTGCGTGCGTGGGTGCGTGCGTGCGTGCGTGCGTGCGTGCGTGCGTGCGTGCGTGCGTGCGTGCGTGCGTGCGTGCGTGCGTGCGTGCGTGCGTGCGTGCGTGCGTGCGTGCGTGCGTGCGTGCGTGCGTGCGTGCGTGCGTGCGTGCGTGCGTGCGTGCGTGCGTGCGTGCGTGCGTGCGTGCGTGGGTGGGTGGGTGGGTGGGTGTGTGTGTGTGTGGGTGGTGTGGTGTGTGTGTGTGTGTGTGTGTGTGTGTGTGTGTGTGTGTGTGTGTGTGTGTGTGTGTGTGTGTGTGTGTGTGTGTGTGTGTTTGTGTGAATGTGTGTTTGTGTGTATGTGTGTTTGTGTGTGTGTGTTTGAACATGTGTGTATGTTTGAACATGTGTGTATGTTTGAACATGTGTGTTTGTTTGATTTAAAGGGTACACTGTTCACTTGGCTTGCAGGGAACAGGCACACCCCGGCTGCAACCAACGGATCAAAGTGCCAGCCCAGGTGTGCCTCTGAGATAAGTCAGCCAACGGAATCAATGGCCCTAATGTCAAGGCTGTGGGTAAAAGCATGAGTCAAGCGGCAGTGAGTTTTTCACTGGACTCCGTCTGTGTTTCAACAAGATATACAGTGATACATATAAATGTACTAACTTCATCTTTATTTGCAAAACCGGCAATTCCTTTTCGTTACCGGAAGGTTAGCAAGTCGCCTTGGAGCCTGCGGTTGAACTCTAGTGAGTCGCCCCATGTCCATAAACCTAAAATGACAAACGGCTCAAACAGCGCCCGAACCAAAAGTCTTGGGACCTTCTGAGTGTTTCCTGCAAATCTTGCTCATTTAATTCCAGGCAAAGCACTTTCGAAGGGACATAGTGGGATCAGTGCCTGTATTTATGCATGTACAAGCTATGGCAGTTATTTGCTACATGGTTGAACGGTCTCGTTCTCCATCCCTGCGCCCGTTCTAACTGACTGACCTTGTTTATCAACGCCGCGTGCTCATGGAGGACGAATTGGAGGAGCTGGCGCGCCGATGAGCTTGCGCTCTGACTTGTGGTCTACGCTGTCTCCGCTGCTGATGCTGGATTTGCTGCATAGCAGCGTCAAGACAAAGCCTACAAGCCCAACACCACGGAGAAGCGTTGCAGGGGCGTCTTGTGGCGTCTTGTGGGAGCCAAACGGGCAAGTGCTCATGTGCACTGCCTCGTTCTGGCCCCACTTCGACCTCGTTTTGGACCTCGCTTTAGCGTGGGCTCACCAGGGAGCTCCGGCTGGCATTGGGGCCGCCTCATCTGTAGTGAGTCATGTCATCGGGATGATCTGCTACGACTACCATGCTTGCGCCTGCGCGCCGGCGTGCCACATCCTTGCATGTATGAAGAATATGTCTAGGAAACGGTTTGGATGCGCTTTTTGTGGATTTCACCTGTCCCTCTCCCCTGTAGGCTCTTTTTTGAAAACGTACTCTTTTAGTCGACTTTTAGTACTCTTTTACATCATGCAGTAGATCCACAAAAACCGCATCCAAACCGTTTCCTAGACTGTGGCCCTACCTCGTTTGGGGGTGTCTACCTCGATCGGCAAGTATGTTACCCCAAAATGTTTCTGCCCAGCTTTCTCTGTAGTCTTCTGCAAATAAAGGCGGTCGCTGATATGTATATATGTCATGTTTCCTGGCAATTTCAGGGATGGTTGCCCTCATTACATAATTGGTACCCCTAGTCACCTTGTAAGCGAGTGCTAGTGTACATTGGTTCAAACCCGCCAAACTGCTCACCCTCGGGGCAAGTAGGGAACAGTGCAACTTGGTTTGGCGCACCTCAAAAAGAAGCCAACATGCCCACCGAGTAATCCAAGGGCCAATTTGGTCCAATGGCACCCGTGGCCATGTTGGCCGTGATTAAGCCCAGTCACACAAATCAAAGCCGGTGCACAACCCAAAGCCATCGCTAGCAAAATGGTCGGATTCCCCCACCTATTCGGGTGTCTGCGTTTGTGGACCCCCCCCTTTGGTTTTCAAAGGGAACCCCAAAGCAAGCACCCCCCCCAAAAAAAAAAAGTCTATTTTAGTACACGAACCCTCCCCTAAAAGGGCACTACTGGGGGACCTAGTAGTTGAGACGCACTCATGTACAGTCTGGCTGGGAGTTTGTGGCAGTGACGTGCCCCAGGCGAGGCCCCGGCTGCGGCTGGGGCGCTTGGTAGTTCGCGGTGCCTCGCGGAAAAAGGGCCGGGGTCAGTGAGCCGAGTGGCACAAAACCAGCGGAAAGCGGTTTTTGAAGCTGACAGTTGTTAAAGGGGCTGACATTAGGGGAACCCTTGTTTGGGGCCCGGGGGACAAACACGGGGAGAAATTGGGTGCGAGAGGCTTGTACAGGGCGATCTGGGGGAGCGAAAAACGACATCCAGATCCAGCCCAAGAGACAGGAAGCTGCACCCTTGGTCGCAAACTCTCTTGATATTTTGTGAGTGTGCTATTATGTTTGTCTTGTCCAAATAATAAGAAGACAATCAAGGGAATCCTTAGGTTCATTCCCAACACCCTGGGTCATTCCCTACTGAGCACCAGTAAGCTATCGGTGCGGGTGAATCAGTGAATCAACAAGTCAAATCGGACCCTTCCGGTCCGGCTTTGTGTTGTGAATGGGCCTGGACACTTGAGAGCTTGAGAGGCAATTCGGATGAGCCAGGCGCAAAACCGCTAAAACTCCGAAACGACGATGGTTGCAATATAACCCTGAGTCTTCCATATCAGAAAGCAGGGGGAAGCGCAACCCAAAGGAGGTCATAAATTGCCAAGTGACAGCTTGACGGCCCAGAACTTCTCGTACTTGGCTCGACTGTAATATCTAGCAAGACAAATTACGGCGAGCCTGACTTGGAAGTTGTTTTAGGCAGCTCTCGTTACATTTCAGAAGACTCTCCGGCTCAACTCAATCCCCTGAAGCGGATTTGGGTTTGAACCCCTGGCTCTAGAGGGTAACTGGGACACCATCCTCAGAACACCCGCAAACCAATCCAAATCAGTGAGGAAAGCTGCTCAGATTTACCTTGACATAAAAAGTGCACCATAATTGAAAGGGTGGCCATGGGAAAAGGGCGGCCCCTTCTGGCGCGACAATGCGACTCATGTCAAGCCAACTAGTCTGGTAGACCCCGATACTTTGTGAATACAATTGGCTGCGGGAAAGAAATGATGTGCAATATCGTGTGGGTGCCATCGGAACCTTGGAACGCGGTCAGGAAGCTGCAAAACTGAAGCCGCTCATGCTCAGCACAAGGGTTTTCGAAGAACCAGCTGGCTTGGTTAAGTCTAGTGCGACTAGTCTGGCGAGACATTGCAAGGACCAACATGTTGGCTTCCTGGCATACGGTTTGGCGAACCAAGCAAGGTACTTCACAATGGATCCCGAGTGCTAGAGCCTACAAGAGAACGCCGTCAGTAAAGCCAACATACGCAATTTGGGTCAAGCCAGCAGTCGATGTTTGACACCAAGGGAGGTCGTTTGGTTGAATTAAATGGAAATCCAAATCCAACCAACCCCCCAAGACCTACAAACTCTCCATCGCCCTTCGCCGATTCGCCTGCAGGTGTCGAGTGAACTCGATTCCACACAGGATCATCCCCAAGGTCATCTTCTTTCTCTTCTTTCTCCTCCTTCTCCTCCTTCTCTTCCTGCGAACATGGTGCTTAAATGTCACATTTGACTGCCAAGGGCGGATTGTGCAACTGCTCATTGGGCACAATCCCTGCATCACTCTCTCTCTCTCTCTCTCGCTCTCTCTCTCTCTAGCCCTCAAATAATCATTGGGACAACATGTGTGTGTGTGGTCATGAGTCCTTGTTCGGGCTGATCTAGTGTAGTGGTCTCACCCGTGTGCAAAGGACCCCAAACCATCCTGATTTCGAGAAATCAAACACAGCAGGTCGTCTGTTCAATCCGGTGCTTGCTTCGTTTGAGACGCAGCCGGTTTGGATATCAGGGTGCCTTTGCAACTGGTAAAAGAGAAATCAAAGGAACACACATCTGGCTTGCATTTAGGAACTACACCCCAAGGCCGAAACGGCTTGGGGCAACCCCTTGTTTAAACATGCGGAAGAAAACCAGTTCTGAAAAACATTGAAAAACTACCCTCCTGTTGGTTTCCCACCGACCAGTTACACATTTCCCTGCAGCCAACAGTGCTGCACGGACCCGGGCGCTGGGGCAAATGGTGGGGTGTTGCATTGGGTAATATACGTCCAAGAGACTTGAACTGTCGCTTTGCTGGTGGCTTCCCGCAAAGAGGGTCAACCTGAACAGGTCGCCCTCATACACACGTTGGAGGCACCTGGGCCCCCTCTCGCCTGTACCTCTGATCGCTTCTCAGAGTCCGCAGTGCTCGCCACTGAGAGCGCGGGCCGCGGACCGATGCCTCCGTCTTCCGGAGCACGGAGTATCGGGGCAACTGCAATGGGTAGTTACAGATTGCACACATTTGGCGAGTTGGGAAATGGGCCGGCTGGAATGGTGGCTCCATGTGCCAACTGATGGCCACTGCAAGCCTTCACGTGAAACCAAAGTGGGACTTCCATCTCTGTGGCCATTGCAAGGGACTGTAAGGGACTAACTGCACCACGTACACCCCGTTCGAGTTATGCAACCCGGAAACACACTCCACTCACTTGCCACCGCAAGACGGGCAGAGGGTCCCTGAAAACGACTGAGGAGCCGGGAGAAATCGCTAGCCGCTAGTTTAGTATTGGTTTAGAATTCGTCTAATTCAGTGCTGGTGATGTATGAAATATATATGTTATTTTTCTATTAACCTTTTAGCAGGAGGAGACAATGTTAGGACAACCATCGCTATCAATACGTGTGACGTGTCGAATCAAAAGAAACCAAAGCACACATGTTGCATGTTATGCATGAGCCAGGGGCAACACTACCTGATTCCCCAAGAGGACATGGAGAATCAGTGAGTCCTCTGACTCATATGGCACATTGTCCGATGGACAAAAGATTTCCGGAAAGATTGACTAAACCTTACATGCGCAGTGCACTATGCCATGTATATTTGTGTGCACATCCGATTTGTATTGAAGGAGATCCGCTCACAGAAATAATAATGGATATTAATAATGAAAACACACGGGCAACAGACAAGCAACACACAGACAAACAAACAAACAAACAAACAAACAAACAAACAAACAAACAAACAAACAAACAAACACACAAACAAACAAACAAACAAACAAACAAATCAAGCACAACCAACCAGCTAGCCAAACAAACCACCAACCAACAGAGTGAACAACCAAAAGCAACAACACAAACAAACAAACAAACAAACAAACAAACAACCAAAAAAACAATCAATCAAACAAACAATCAAACAAACAAACAAACAAGCGTTAAGAAACAAACGTTAACAAACAAACGTTAACAAACGTTAACACACAAACAAACAAACAAACAAACAAACAAACAAACAAACAAACAAACAAACAAACAAACAAAAACAACAAAAAAAAACAAAACAAGCAAACAAACAATATACAACACCACACAACAACAAACAACAAAGCAAACCAACAAACCAACAAAGCAACACACAACAACGACGACCCAAACAAAGCAAAACCAAACACAACAACACGAACTAACACAAAGCAAATCACAACAACCCGAACAAGCATGAAAGAAACAAACACAAACCGACAAGCTTTCGCTTAACGATAACATCGAAGGAACTTCGTGAGGTCATTGAACCCCCACATTTGAGCACCACATGCGCCAACTCTCAGCCCTTAGTTGAAGCTTTACAGAATCCCAGCGTCTCCGGGACAAAGCTGCACATGGCAACTCAGGATCAATACCCCTTCTGATTGGTGTATGGTGTGTGCGCCCCATTCAAGAGTCGGGAGTTGGGAAAACAACCTCCATATGAACGGCTCGTCTATCTTTGAGGGCACACTTGTTGTTGTGGTTCTAAAGGGAAGCCACCAGGAAACCCACTATCCACTATTTTGACACGCCCATATGAATCCACCCGGATGATTCATCTAGGGTCGACACTACCAGGCTTACCTCTCCGGTGGCCGTGGAGAAAAAGAAGAACAACTGAAAACTCCCATACGCCCATGCTCTGCAAAGACTGTGGACGAAATCATGCACCACTTGGGACAAATGAAACCCGATAATACCGGGATAAGCCCCTGTCAACCGGTGCATGATGTTGTCAATCCACAGTATTGCTCTAAAACATTGGCCGTGACTTATCGGAGCGGCCGACACTCTTTGGAGCCTCCAGCAGCCGCCTGCGCGTGCTGTTTCTGGCTGTTCTTTGAGCGTTGGATTTGGTTTAAAGGGACGGCCAAAGCACGCCACTCATTTTGGGGGTCATTTTGCACATCCTTCTGTTTCTTGCGCTTCGGAGGCAACATCAGGTGCAATCTGTTTAAAGGCCGTGGTGATTGCGCTCAGGCATTGGAGCCACAAACTTGGTTGTCAGCAAACGTGACACGAGCTGCTTTTTCTTGGCTTGACACCAGGGCAAGAACCACTCATCCATGAGGGGTTCCGCACTCTTTCGATGGTATGTTCAACCAACAAGGTCAGCAAAACTCCGGTTGAGTGCTGTCTCCCACCGTGGGAATGACTCCCGCTGCAGTCAGGACATGGAGAACAGGCACACTATGCAACAATTACATCCACGGCTATAAATTTTAATAAGGGACCCTTTGGTGGACATCGTTTAGGTGGGGATTCATGTCCACCAATCACTTTTGAGGTGGTTCCCTATTAAATTTCATGGACAAATGCTTCCAAGCAAACGGAACACGTTTCGTGCCATATCCAGGTAGCTGACTCCATGCCGGAGTTGGTGACTGGATGAATTCTCTCAAAGACCCACAAAATGATGGCCAAGTCTTGCTGAGACCAAGCATGTAGCAGAACGCTCGATTTGCATTGGAGAAATGACTTGTCCAGTAGCCATTGGCCAGATTCAAATCGCTCGATGTTGGTTCCGAAGACCAGGAACTGTTCGTCTTTTTGAAAGGTTCTCACTGGTCCATGGAGGGTTTGGTCAAGTGGCATCTCTCTTCCCAAAGACCCCAAAGCCGTTCAGGTCAAGTGCGGACAAGCTTCGAGGTGTTTGGGGCGCAACTTATGGGGCCGGCAAAATATTCTAGGGGAAGCGCCCAACCATTATTTCTAGGGATCCTGCTTTCCAGGACACCATCAAACAACCAGGTTGGAAACAAATATGGGTGGGGCTCAGAATAGAAGAGCTGGGGTTACGCAGATTTAAGTTTTGCTTCTATATACCAAGATGCAATTTTGGGTACGTGTTTTTGAGCCAAAAAGGAAGCGATGGTGGAAAATAATAAAAAGGAAGAACAATGGACGCCTCGGCGGAAAGCAAGCGCTTAGGACACACGTAGCTCAGCAAACCAACCATGTTTACCTTTTGGTTTCCGGCCAAATGCACAAAACCAAAGAAATGCACAACAATTCATTCACATACCCAGATCCCCCCCCCCAAGAAATGCGCAATGTTATTCGTTCACATACCCAAACCCGGAATAATTCATTCACACACCCAAACCCGCCCCCCACCAATGTTCAGGACCAAAGACAGACACGAAAACAAACAAAAAATACAAAAAGAAACATTCACCTGCCCAGACCCGCCCCCCAAAAACTGCCAGAACCAAAGAAACACACAAAATGATTCATTCACATACCCAGACCAGTCCCCCACAAAATGTCAGAACCACAGAAACACACAAAACAAATCATTCCCATACCCAGACCCGCCGCCCACAAATCAACAAAGCATATCAGAACCAACCAAACACACAAAATAACTCATTTACATACACAGACCTGCCGCCAACAAATCAACAGAGCATATCAACCAAACACACAAACTCATTCACATACTGTAAAGCTGAGGGAACTTGCAAATGGCTAAACTATGACTTGGACAGTCGAAATGTGAGAAGGAACGGGGTGTATGGTTCTGTTTGTGGGTTGCTCCACCTCCTAACCAGCAAAAGGTCCTTGTTGGACCTTTTGTAGCTTTCATGGAAAAGCCGAGACTGCGTGTCCCAAAGGTCCTTTGGGTGCCTTTGGGTCACTCCAAAGACCAAACATGTTTTCTCTATAACAGGTTTGTACCCCACTTGCAGGTCATTTTGGCACGAAGTGGTTCTTGGGGTCCAAGGGAAAAAGCTGCCCTCAAAGCAAACACGACATGTCACCCAATTAGAGCCCAATATCTTTTGGCAAGTCAGGGAAAGTAAAAGATTCCTTTCAAGGCAATTATTTCTCGAGAACCCTTCCCCCGAAAGCCGGTTTCTCCCGTTTCTCCCGTTGGGTGCTGGAAACGCAAGCGTGCCTTAGCTTTGGAACTCAGTGCCGGTGGCATGGTGCGGGTTCGCACCTCGGACGGAGAAGTGAAGGGGGGGTTTAAGGGGAGTTTCTCACAATGGACTCCCTTAGGTCCTCCAGTAAAGAGGTTAGAATAAGTTGGTACCCTATTTTTTCTGATTCGTCTATTTTAGTACGGGAACCCTCCCCCAAAAAAGAAACGGTAAAAGGGCACTAGTGGGGGACCTCCTTTTGGTCGGTGCTGAAAGGGAAACCAAAAGAATATCAACCCATTCAAGGGATCTCTATTTCGAGAAACACCCTTCTTTTTGTGTCCAAGGGGGATCGGGACACGGAAAGGGGTGGTGCTTCTTTTGGTTAGCTGAAAACGGTAGAATCACAAAACATGATAATATATATATATATAGACTATATAGATATATTTGTAGATATACATTGGCTTGTCTCAAGGGGAGCTGATAAAGTCGCTGGTTTCCTTTGCTCTCCCTTAGTCTCCCTTCCCCAACCCAAGGGGGTGGTGGCTGAACTGCTTGTCTCAATGACTCAAAGTTACAGGCCCTGATAGGTTTCCTTGTCTCTGAGCAGCCAACCGATTACGTTGTTTATTTTCACCAAACAGTAAACTCCAACAGAGCCAGTTGGTCAAGCTGATGTTTTAAGCTCAGGGGCTACAAAAGCACCCCTGGGAAAAGGAAGCGAAGGGGAAAACAGGGGCAAAGAAAAAACATCAGGAGGAAGAGACGGTAACAATAGGGGAAGAAATGCATCGGTGTCTGTAGCGTGTGTGTGTGTGTGTGCGCGCGTGCGTGTGTGTGTGTGTAGTGTAGTGTAGTGTAGTGCAGTGTTGTGTAGTGTAGCGTAGCGTAGCGTAGTGTAGTGTAGTGCAGTGGTGCCGTGTAATGTAGTGTACTGTAGTGTGCGGTGTGCGGTGTGCGGTGTGCGGGGTGCGGTCTTTTGTGTGCGGTGTTCGGAGTGTGCGGTGTTCAGTGTGAGCGGTGCTCGGTGTGCTCGGTGTGCTCGGTGTGCTCGGTGTGCTCGGTGTGCTCGGTGTGCTCGGTGTGTGCGGTGTGGGATGTGGGGTGTGGGGTGCGGGCGGGGTGTGTGCGGGGTGTGGGGTGTCCGGGTGCTGGCAGTGATGTGCGTGGTGTGTGTTTCTGCGTCTGTATGGGTTTCAGCACCACATGCACCAGTCTGGGTTGGGGGCTGCGCTGCTTTTTATTCTCAGGGTTATGCGCCTGGTTGCTTGTTAAAAAAAACCGCCGAGTTCTAATTCAGCTGGGATGTTTGCTAGCTTCTCTGTCCCAAGCTGCTCTCGTGCGACCTAGCCGCTCCTTAGCCCTTGAGGCAGGCTTGCCGTAGCATTCAAGTCACGAATCATCATGGCCCACTTGGTTTCAACTGGACTTACGACTGTATATTGCATTGGCAACTCAATATCCTATGGCTGAATTTGGTTTCAAAGTTCCCGACCCCATCATGTAATCGTACTCCTCCAGAGCCCGTGGACCAAATCAGGTCCCGCGGAGCATAGCACCGCGCAAGATCTCGCCGAGGATCCCGCCCATTTGGGATCTTCACCCAAATCCTCCTGGCCAGAGGATTGCATGTCGGCGCAAAGCGCCGTACTTGATCATTGCAAACACGTGGCTCCTTTCGTTCCTTGGGTTGAGAAAAACCTACAAGCACATGGACTTATGGTGGGACTACGGGCTCTGTTTGCTTCCAACTAGAATTGACCATCCCCCGACGATGCGACAGTCAGCGTAGCAGTGAAATTCCCACGAATTTCACTTTGCCCTATTTCTTAGTTGCCCAAAAGACCCGGAGGTAAAGGTCGACCTTTTGGGGACCATGACTAAGAATGGATCCAAAGGGGGAAACAAAAGGGTTTGATCTGGTGGATTCGCTTTGGAGTGGAGACCTACGCTCAAAGTTCGGGGACATTGCCGAGGGTGAGCAAGTTGAATCCTACCACAAGGCGGCACACAAAACGCATCATGCCTCGGCTCAAAGGTCAAAAGGGAACTGGGTGAATACCCCGCCACGTTAGGGGCATCAACCTATGTATGTTGTTGTTTGTGTTGCTTCTATTTTCTGGGGCATATAAGACAGGCATGTACTCCAGGGGCACGTCGTAATTCCCCGTGCTACACTGCCCAGGCATGTTTTGACTGAAGCGATAAACCGCGCTGCGTGCGGGCCCTGGCAAGGTAGAACAGAGGCATCTAAAAGGCTTGCTGGCTGAATTGGACTTTCTGATGGTTGCCTTGGAAACGACCCCTACAAGAAAAGCAAGCAACAGTAGCAAGCAACGTGTCTTAAGGTAGATAAGCACCAACCTGCGGCCATGAAAGATTTGTGGCCTTGGTGAGTTTGCCACGTCACTCATCCCCTCGGATTTTGCCGCCAGCGGCGTTGCCAGCATGGGGGAGGCAACGACAAATGTGACACACAAGAAGAGGTGTCCCGAAAATATATGGAACCTCCATTTGGCTGTGGCTCAAAAAACCGGTACCAAAATGGGTTGCCCTGGCAATTGGAAACATGGACCAACACCTGCGGTTTGCCCCTCCTGCTTAATTTTGAGCCACACCCATTTGCGGATTGATCGGGAAAAAGGGACACTCCCGCGCACCTTTGGGACTCAAAGGTTCCCGAGTTTGGGAAGAAAGCATTTTGAATAAATGAGGATGTTCCAAGGTGACAAAATTTCAATGGGAGAGAAAGCCTCGAGGGTGAAACTGCATCGAGGTTCTTGGTCTTCAGATCAAGCCGAAAACAGCAACTCCCTCAGGGACCCTTTGGTATCCAAACTTTGGTGGGGATTCTTGTCCGGCAACCAATTCTGAGGTGGTTCCAACTCTTTACACTTTAAATTTGGGTCAACAAATGATGATGTTAAAACCCACCAAGGCAAACAATCAAACCTCCCCAACCCCCCCCCCCCTGTTAGGCATCCTCTGCGTCAAGCTTGGAGCCGTCGTCCATTCGGTTCGGCGCCTGCAACAGTTCGAAAGGGCCATGCTTTGTTTCTTGATTGGGCTGGGTGGTTTACATGGGTGTGGCAATTGTTTTTGGGCGGTGCGCCAACAAGATGCTTTTTGTTCCCCGTCCGCGTTCCTTGTTAAAACAGCCAAAAAGGGGTAGCATCCAAAAAGACGCAATGGAAGTCCACCAGCCAGGCTTGACACAGTGTTCCCGTGACAATTGCATAGGTCAATGTGCGGCCGAGTATGATGGAAGAAAGGCCAAATCGAGATGCGAGATCAGGAAAACCCACCCGCAGGTGTCAGGCGCAGGCGAGGTATGGCAAGGTAGAAACGAGCGTGGGTGAACAAGGTAAGCCCAGGCAAGGAATGGAAAGTAAGGGAGTTGATGGAAGTCAGAACCCAGGTAAGGACAGGCAAGGAAAAAGGCCACTGGAAGGGGGGTGGTTTCCGGAACGTAGAGTTGTTTGTGCTTGCCTCAAGACTACCGACATGGTCACCTACACATCGCCACAAAGTGACCGAGGTATACTTTTTTTGACAATGCACGCAGGCTGGAAGCCAACGCCAGGGGCCTCCCATTCACAAAACGTGCTTTACCCAGGGGAGTTGGTTCTTAGTAGCCTCTGACAGGGCTTTCTGTTCGCCTCCCCTCTTTTCTGGTGGAACAACGGATGCCCACATCTCCTTTGCGGAACCTTGATCAAAGGGAAATCAAAAGAACAACCCCAGCAAGGCCTTGTTGATGTGTCAAAACCATCTCTTTGAGCCGCCCGCTTGCGCCTCCAACTGGAGCCCTTTGGATGGCGAGTGGTTCCTGAGAGACGGAGCGGGGTTGGGGAGTGTCAAGGGGGGGGGGAGGGGTGGAGGGGTGGAGAATACACGTTCTTAAACCGAGCTCTCCTCAGAACCAGCAGAGAAACATCAGAAACAGCACCAACCAATGCCCACCACCCCAGTGTCCAAAGAAACAAGAAAGAGAAACAGAAAAGCAAGAAAAGGATAAAGTGAGAAAGGAAAGCAAACAAGAGAGCAAGAAAGCAAGTAATTTGGAAGGAATTGCCATTAACATGATCAAATAATCGAACGGCACTCTACGAGCACCTAGACTTGCAATCATGATCACGATGCTATTTAACAAAAATACACATGTCTGCAACCATGCGACCAAATAGCATGCTTCCAGCCACATTTGTGATGAGAAGTTGTCTGGTTGCTTTTTCAATTGTCTGGCGGAACAGCACAGGCCACGCGTTCACGTGGCTAACGCTGAACGTGTTCTGGAAAGTGACGCTGGCTCAAACTTTCCTTCCATCTAGTTGCGTGTCAAACTACGTAGGGTATTGCCTGGGCTCATGTCAATAGGAGATTCAATGCATACCAATTTGTGCGTTGCAGGCGCTCCTGGTGAATTGCCTTCAAGCAAAGGTCATACTTCCATACCATACTTTTTCCAAACCCTGTCATGTTGAACAAATAAAGTTGGCAGCCCTCCAAATGAACAGAACCCAAACATATCGAAGATCCCTGCTTCCCACATCGCAGGCGCTTCTTCCACGGAGTCCGGGGTCATTAGTGCCCTGTCTTTTTTCTTGCCCAGCTTTAGGCGTCAAATCAGATTCTCAGATTCTGGCTCTTACTTGGTCTGCTCTAGCCTATTTGCTGAGAGAAACAAACGCCTCCGTGCCATGGATTCCGTTGAGTGGCTCAAACTCACCATGCTGATGCCCCCGCAACCGCTGCTTCAGGCAACTGCTTGAGCCGCCGGGCTTGAGGTGTCGCAAGGGCTCCTCGGTTCGGAGAAAAAAATGGCGAGGGACCCGAAGGGACGGGGCTAGGACTTGATGGCTACCCGCTGCCCTCAAGTGCCTCGATCTAATTTGTTTTCCTGCTCGCAGGCGCATTTCGCGCCTGAAGCCCCAAAACTGCCAGAGTCAACACCTTCCCACCGAACATGGAAGTGCACAGACCCTGGAACCACTTCCAACTCTTGGTTAGTTGGGCTTTGTGCACAAACCGTTGGTGCAAAAGCCACAGCGGCAGAAATGTTTGGCTCGACGGCTTCGGGAGAAAAAAAAACCGCCCGGCGCCGGGTTCCGGGTTCCTCATCGCTCAGCCCAGTGGATCCGAAGGGCTGAGGGGGGCCAACCGATTCTTGCCTGCCCCTAACTCCCTGCGGGTCTGGGGAAGTTTTTTTTTTTACAGACATACAGCCCATGTGATCCCCCGAAAAGTTGAAAGAAAAGTGGTGTTTTTAAGGGGTAAGTATTTTGAGACAACCCCCAAGTGGTCAACAGCTGATGGGCATCCAATGGCTCTGTTTTGCGCAGTCGCTCTGCAGCAACGGTTTACTGAGCCACAGTTGCCCAGTGGGTTGCTCCCTTTTTTCAGCTTTTTCTTTTGGGGGGAAGGGTTCCACTTTTCTCGGGGTAACTTCCCCATTCGTTCCAGGGCTCCTTCTTTCTAAACCACCAAAAATCCCGGGGAAACGGATCTGGTTTTGACAAGAACGATGCAATAAAATAATGGAAAAGGGATCAACCCCTACTTTAGGGTGAATAACATTTCTATCAAACCACCTCCAGCACATTCTCCGGGACAGTAACCAAATGCCCACCAAAAAGCTGAAAGCTTTGACTAGCTTCCCTGACTTTTCAAGGTACCCCCTTTTAAGCTTGTTTTCGAAGGAAACCAAAGAAAACCCACGGCATTTCACAGGTCCCACGCTTTATACCATGACGTAAACTGGGTCATTCTCCCCCCCAAAACAATGAGCCACCAGAACTAGGTCCTCCAGTAGAGGGGTTAGAATAAGGGTACCCTTTTTGCTGTAGTCTATTTTAGTAGGGGAACCCGAACCCTCCCAACCGAAAAAGGGGTAAAAAGGGGTTAAAAAGGGCACCTAGCTGAAGGCCCTAGAAAACAACCAACATCGATACACCCACATGGCCTCGCGCTCACCTACCGTTTGTTGTCGCGTGAAGCTCTTCGCGATCCGAGCCGCTCGTAGGCTGCCTTCCCGAGACCAGCCTGGAATGGGACCTGCACAGTGCCGAAGCCACACCCATGGCGAGACCACTGAAACCTAACTGGAGCAGGAATTTGCCCACAAATCCTGCAAATATTGGGATGAAACCACAGAAACCCATTACTGGTGCAGGAGTTTGCCCACAAACCCGACAAATAGTGGAGTAAAAC
This sequence comes from Effrenium voratum, assembly GCA_963377175.1. Lineage (NCBI taxonomy): Eukaryota > Dinophyceae > Suessiales > Symbiodiniaceae > Effrenium > Effrenium voratum. The sequence goes on along the minus strand of CAUJNA010001001.1, from coordinate 698,467 downwards.
CACCGAAAACCATGGGTGCCACAAACCAAAGTGGGTCACTGTCATCGCCAATAGACATTTGATCACTTCACGGATTCCAACAATGGTATCACAGAACCTGGCCTTAAAATCCAACTTACCTAACCATGGACCCTAACCCAGTTGTGTGGGGGCACCTGTCGCTTCTCTTGTTGGTTCCCGTGTAGACTGTAGAATCCACAAAGAAAGTCAAACTGGCTATTTGGAAACCTTGGGTTGTTTGATGCCCGCACGTGTCAAATTGAAACCTGGCATCGCACCCAAACAGTCATCCCAACTGCTCCTTTGAATGCGATCCATACACAAATACTGACAAAACAGGCGGCAATGGCAAATATAAGTCTGCAATAAATCTGCAATGCAAATGCATCAAGCCGCCCCACCGCGAGTTCTAAGTCTTCAGGCAACAAACAAGCGTCGTGCGCCTAAGGAGTCAACGTCGTCATCTTCGTCCTCTTCCTCCAGGCGTGGCGTTGTGCAAGACGGCGCTTACTCACGTAGCGAGAGTTAGGGCACTGATACAACCAATTCCTCCATTTGCTTAAGTCCCCTGGAAAAAATGCAAATAATTCCAGTAGTGAAACGATTCCCTTTAAACCCACCAGGGGACAATGAAAAACTATTCTTCACCAAATGGAAGAATTGCCTCCGACGATGTGCTTCATAGATCGACCCTACCCCAGCACACATCTTAAAAAGAACATGACAAATCATGCTAACTTCAACGAGGAGTGGTGCCCTCTCGACAACAGGTTGCACAATGCTTCCAGGTCGTCCCCTTCAGTTTATACCCTCCCCAGCACATCTGCATCTTGCAAGAGCCGCACAACTCCAGAGGCTTAGGCCAATACCCCGTGTCAGATCTTGCCTTGCTTTGGAAAAAACGCAAGGCAAGGTCTTGGTTCCAAACTCTCGGGGGTCATGATGAGAACGGCGGCCACTTTAAGACCAAAAACCACGAGAGTTACGCCTGTGCAATTCTGGGGTGAAACTCGATCGCACTGCTTTTCTTTCTGCCGGATGTGACTCCGAAATGAACAGTTCCATCTCCTTTCACCCAAGTCACCTCTACTCCGCCGTTCTAAATTCGATCATAAATGGACCCATGGCTCGGCGCATTCCTCCGGCGCAGCACAGAAGGCGCGCGCCCCGTTTGCGCCGAAAGCGTTTGCGCCGCCAAACGCCTCTTGGAGCCCAGAGGTGCCGTCGGGGTTTCCCTCACAAGCCACGGCTACTCCAGATCATTTCTTTGCGTCGTCCGGAGATTTTTTTCCTATGCCCAGTGCTAGATTTCCTTTAAAGCCAACACATGCTGATGATAATCACCACACAATTATTTCCCTGCCACCTTTATTACATGGAACCTGGCAATCGGAGGGGTCCTGGTTTGGACTGCGTTCCTTTGGTCCCTCCCGAACGTCAGGTTCCATGTGAAAAGGGCGGGAGGCCAACCAAGTCTAGGTCCTCCAGTACAGGCCCCAAAAAAGGGTAAAAGGGCACTACTGGGGGACCTAGAAGTGGGAGAAATCTCCGGAGCAGTACAAAGGATGACTCGCCTCCACAGACTCCACCTGGTTTCCGTTCTCGCCGAAGCCCATCTCTTGCCTGCGAGCGAGTGCGACAGCTTCGCCACTGGAAGGCATTTGGGTGGCTCGTCTTTCTTTAGGGTACCTCCCAGCAATTTACATGAAACCTGACGAATGGGACCCAGTCCCTTTTAAAAATGGTCTTCCAGAACCCGCTGTCAAATTCCATGTTCATTGGTGGGACTTTTGTGGTTTTAAAGAGTCCCTTAAAAAATGGTCCCGCTGGTAAAATGTTCATTGGTGGGACTTTTGTGGTTTTAAAGAGTCCCTTCAAACATGGTCTTCCAGGACCCGCCGTCAGGTTCCATGTCAATTGGTGAACGTTTGCGGTTTTGAAGGAAGACCAAGAGGAAAACCACACATTCCGGTGGGTCCTTAAGAGCAGCCACACGAATTTGGAGGGCTTCTCCACCCTAGCTTCACAACCTCCGCTATGGAGGTCAGCTTTTAAGGAGCTAGTAAGAGCCCAGCGAGTTCCGAAGACTGGATCGCAATGCCAAAGACCAGATGGCGGGTCGCAACCCTCCCTGGTGAATATCAAAGGTGGCACATGCAATGCTCGTCCGCCCCCCAAAATGCATAGGTTATGCCATAGGTTCTGCAACCCATGGCCATGTCTGGACAAATTCCTGAAGGCAGTTGAACTGTAGCACTACGAAGTGAAGCCTTCCACAAAGGAGATCTGCTCGCAAATTCGAACAGTGGGAGATGTGTTGCACTAATTAACAACCATCCAACCTACGAATTCCTGCAACAGTTGTATCTGGTTTATGCATAGGCTTTCCACTATCCCAAGTGATGCGAAACGGAATTCGTCCACAGTAAATCCTCCGAAAAGAGTTGACGCTTTGAAGAATACAGCGATGCTCACAAAACGTACAAACGGGAACTGGTCCAAGCTGTACCGGGCACTCGCCAAAGGCACATGCCAAGCTGCGTGCGGAAGCGTGAAAGGACAAGGGGCCCCTGTTCAGCTCACGGAATATAAACTAAAGAGACAAATCACATGGACACAGCCCGGATTCGGTGACATGTTTAGGAGTAACACCTGATGGCTGTCGCGTTGTTACATGGAAACCCATTGGATGATATATAAACAAATCCAACGCTGACAACACAACAACAACGCCGGCGAGGATCAACTGAGGATCCGCGCAGCTTGTTAATTCGCTCCTGCATCTTCCTCTCCATCTGTTGCCTTGGCCCAACCATCATGTTCCTAGTGACATGCTTAGTGGGGAATGCTGACGCTCGCACTTGCCTGTGTCTTGGCCCAACCCACCAAACATCACCTTTAGTCAACCTTGAGACAGAAACAAAATCGGAGACCCCTGCTTGGGAGACACATCGCGCGCTAGCCGCTAGGTTCTCTAAAGCCTTTTGAGACTCCCTACGGAGCCATTGTGCACCTCCCAAAGAACAGCGTGAAACCTTTCCTGCGGGAGAAGTGGGTTCCAAAGCTGGGGCCAGTTCGATTCAACTCCTGGTTTTGGTACGGAATGGGCTTTGCTTGCAGGCCCGAAGGCTTCAATTGCGACTGCATCTGCGGCGTGCGTGACTGCAACTCACCAGAGAAACCGCCTCTTGATCACCTGAACCTATGACACCGACCTCTCCCGACTTCGGACTTCCGTTTCGCCCGGCCGGACTTCGGTTGCGCGAAGCCGCTTCATGTGCTGGTGATAGAGGATCTGCTGCTGCAAAAGGCTCAGCTCCTGGACTGGAAAGGAACCGGCCCTCTGCCCAAAAGAAGCGGTGCCAGGAAACCAGCGGATCTATGACTGGGGGCAAGGAACTTAAGTGGGTAATGCCACCATAACCCACAAAAGCCCAGATGGGTGTGGCTCAAAATGAAACAGAAGGGGGCAAGCCGCAGGTCTTGGCCTTTGTTTCCCCTTTCCAGGGCAACCCATTTTGGAATTCCGGTTTTTTGAATTCGCCACAGCCATGGTCTCTGTGGGTTACCACTTCAGTACCCAATCGCCCCTCAGAGCTGGTAGCTCCCTAGGCAGCTAGCTTAGCTTCCTACCAGGGGAAACCCACAGCTGGCAAAGGACGAAGCCCAAAATGGCAGCTTCACATTTCGGTTCCCCTTTTGGTACACTGTCCTCTAAGCAGCGCCCCTTGTATACTTCCCTTCCGGTTGGGAAATACGGCAAATGCTGACCCCGTTTTTGTTTTTACATCCTATTCATAGGGCGTGTTCCCTCCAAAAATGATGAACCCCCACTAAAGGGGACACCCCCCGTGAATCAATCAGGGGCTTATGGATCCGGGGTCAACATTGCTTGTATCCAAACTGCAATAGATCAGACGGTATTGGAAGACTCTACCACGAGTGCGGGTGATATTTCACTTGCTACAAAAACTAGATTTGTGCATCTCTACGAAACGATGACATGCTTAGCAAGGTTCTTTTCAGCATTCCATGGGGCAGGGATCGCGGAGTCAAGGGTCGCAGCTCCAAGTAGCACCCGCGATTCAGCTTTTCAAGCAGCCCAGCACCTCAGTTACCTGCAACTGGTGCTTAATATGGCGACCTCCAGACTGAATTCAAGCTGGATTGCAAAGTCAGCGGCAAGCCGGTCTGCGTGTGGCCCAGACATTACACACCCCCGGCCAAACTATGAATGTCCCTATTGCAATTCAAAACAGACCGCTGGCATACCCCTGAATTGGATTGCAACAATTCCATACAACTTGCCCATGTGAAATGCTAATGTCAGAATAGGATGCTCTGCAGAAGAAGAAAAACAATTGAGAGCATAAAACCATGCGTGTGCGCCTCTGAATCAGAAGGGCTCTTGGTTGCATTCATTGCGAATGACATGTTCCTGTCAAACTATGGATTCTGTAAGCAATATGGGTGCGTCTCAACATAGGGTTTATTAACAAGAGAGAATAAGCAAAACATATGGGTCTGTCCTACAATCAGGGGACCAAACATTGTTGGTGTCCCCTGAATTCCCCCTTGAAGCCAGCCCAAGGGTATCAAAAAAAGACACAGCCACATGGACGTTTTCGCCGAACAGGGACCCCTCCAAAACATCTCGTTTGACAACTTTCGTGAGACAAACTGAAGCCCTCTCAATAAGCGGCCTTGAAGTCCCGCCATGGTTGCCGTGTTCTCAATTTGATTTGCGATGTCCCCAACTTTTCAGGGTGCTACTGCAATGTCTGCAGTAGAATCGCACTACACCCTCATGTACACCACGATATTCTCTTGGTAAGCTCATTGAGTTTTGGTTCTAAGTTGCAACCAGGTCACCGGTCTCCAGGCTCCGCAGATCCAAGATGTGCCAACACAGCGCCTAAAACCCCAGTGGCCACATGTTAGGTTAGGATTATAGCAATCCCTACATCAACGTTTGTGACCATGTTTTTTTTGAAGGGACCTCTTTGTGATCGGTTTTCAAGGGAAACCATGAGGAAACCCTCCATTTTGAGTTTTTGTGATTTCTTTTTGGGGGGGGGTCTGCTGAAAAAGAAGACACTCCCACCTTGAGCTCTCTCTTGGCGCTGGTCGCTCGGTTGCGACCAACTAATTAAATCAATCCGGCATGAACTACATAGTGCTCAGCTCATTTGGGGGGAAATATATTTATCTATTTTGCTTACTCATCCCGTTTACTTGCCCAGACACGAGAAATTGCGCCATCTACTTCACCCTGATGTGGGTTGATTTACTTTAAGCAACCTCACTCGCGTGTCGGCAAAACAGCCAACTCGTCGGCTCCTGCTGGGACTGTTCGATCATTGACTCCTGCAAACACCGGGCTGGCATTTATGGGCTGGGATGTTCAAATCAAGTGGCCAATCATAATCTATAATCCCGATTGGAAAACCTCTTCAAACGGGGCCTTTCGTAACCCAACAAGGCAAGGATTAAGAATTGCCTTTGAACAGCCCAGACTGGGTACATTCAAGTGAACATGCCTAGGAGTTCTCAATCAACTGGGCTTCGGGTAAAGTTCCCGCATAGTTGCTTGTTGCACGATTAGCTGCTAGTTTGAGAGACTGCCTGCAAACCACGAATCATGTCCTTTGAACAAACCATCATTTGAGTCACTGGTCACTTGAGAATGCTCCTTTCTACTTCCAAGCCTAAATCACTGAATGGCTACGTTGCTACCAGCATCTGACTAGATGTCAGAATGTCTTGCATCCATCAATTGATGCAGATGTCTAGGACATATTGGCGGAAGCATCTGGAAGCTGTTGCCCTTTGCAGTCAAGCTGTTGCCTTTTGGCGGAAGCATCTGGAAGCTGTTGCCCTTTGCAGTCAAGCTGTTGCCTTTTGGCGGAAGCATCTGGAAGCTGTTGCCCTTTGCAGTCAAGCTGTTGCCTTTTGGCGGAAGCATCTGGAAGCTGTTGCCCTTTGCAGTCAAGCTGTTGCCTTTTGGCGGAAGCATCTGGAAGCTGTTGCCCTTTGCAGTCAAGCTGTTGCCTTTTCTTGGCAAAGCAAGCATCTGGAAGCTGTTGCCCTTTGCAGTCAAGCTGTTGCCTTTTGGCGGAAGCATCTGGAAGCTGTTGCCCTTTGCAGTCAAGCTGCTGCCTTTTGGCGGAAGCATCTGGAAGCTGTTGCCCTTTGCAGTCAAGCTGCTGCCTTTTGGCGGAAGCATCTGGAAGCTGTTGCCCTTTGCAGTCAAGCTGCTGCCTTTTGGCGGAAGCATCTGGAAGCTGTTGCCCTTTGCAGTCAAGCTGCTGCCTTTTGGCGGAAGCATCTGGAAGCTGTTGCCCTTTGCAGTCAAGCTGCTGCCTTTTGGCGGAAGCATCTGGAAGCTGTTGCCCTTTGCAGTCAAGCTGCTGCCTTTTGGCGGAAGCATCTGGAAGCTGTTGCCCTTTGCAGTCAAGCTGCTGCCTTTTGGCGGAAGCATCTGGAAGCTGTTGCCCTTTGCAGTCAAGCTGCTGCCTTTTGCAATTTGTACATTCGCAACACATAAAATGCTAATATGTCTCGTGAGCCATGCCGCCTATGGTATGGACCTCAAGGACCCCCCCCCGCGAAACCGGATCCTGGCACCCGTCAAACAGAAACCTCAGCCAACCCTCATCCGAAACCCGCCCACAAACCACCCTAAACCACTAGACCAACCTTAAACCAAACCGGGCTGCCCCTGACCACAGGAAGCAGTGGTCAAAGCAGCACAAATACAAAGGCATGCAAAGACAAAGACAAAGACCATGGCAGTCAATGCCTCCCATCGGAAAAGACGGCAGTGGTTGGGAAAGAGGAAGCAGGGCTGTCGTACGGCCGTAGGCAACTTCTTACGCCTCAAAGAAAAAGACTCTCCGAAGACAACAAGGGCTGGACTAGGCAACTGACACGTCCGCACCTTCGGCTTCAGCGGCGGCTGCTGCTGCGCCTGCTGCTGCGCCGGCTGCTGCGGCGGCTGCTGCGGCGGCTGCTGCGGCTGCCTGCGGGTTTGGCTTGCCAAAGGCCACTTCAGTCATTCTCACACCTAGTGGCATCTACCATGCAAATGCATAACATGGCGGAATATATTGATATTTGGGACCCTGCAACTCTCATTCTGCTCGAATTGGTTTGATGGTACATTCCAACGGACCTCACTGACCTCAGTTCAAATAGACTCTGCTGTCCGCTTTCTGCTTCTCTGATCCCCTGCTCTAAAAGTTTATCTGTGGGTTAAATGAAAACCCATCTAAACCAACTAAAAAGCCAAGGGGATGGCTGGAAACCACCAAGTAGAGTTAGACGAACACAGCCAGCTCTGGAGCAATACCAAGGACCTCTTTCTACGTGCAAAGGGTTTGTCAGGACGGTACTCTTCCGAACTTGCCAAATGATTCGGGTGCGTCTTTGAGGAGAACCCTTTGTTGGTGGCTTGGGAAACCAAAAGGACGCCCAGGATTTGTTGGGTACCTCAAAAAAGACACCCCCAAAATTGACATAGAACCTCAAGCCTTGACTGCAAAAGGTGCACACCAGGAAGTCACACGGAGCGGATGATTCGCTGACAGAATCAATGTTGCAAGTGAGCCAGCGAAGCAGAATTGGCAAGGGGCTACTTGTTTTGCAATAGGAAATCAACCATAGACACCTTATTGGGTCACCCAGGAGGAAATCCTTATGGTGCAGGAGCCAGGATGGTTCTTCCTGCACTAGGAAGCCCTGAACAAGTTGCTTGTTCGCCGTTGGTGTCGCTTCAAATATCCAAATTCACTTGAGTTTCGAAGGATGGGCTGGGTGATGATTGCATCTTTCGTCCACTTCCATGCTTGTTGGAAGGAGGGAAACCAATGGGCAACGACTATTGCCCGCCAAATGGACCGTTTCACATGGGCTCGCCTCTTCGGATCTTCATTCCTGTGAGGAACCAAAATGGATGAACTGGGTAAAGTGCAAGAAGCCCTGCCCCCCAAACTCATAAATCTGGCTTTAAAACCACCCCACGAAAAGGGAACCCTCAAAATACGTATCTTCAGCTCGCCAGATTTGACTGACGACACTCAGACTTCCGGTCAGGTCCTGCGCTTGACTGCTTTGCGCCAAGGCGCGCCTCTGTCTAGCACCACAAATAGGTCTGTTTTTTTTTGGAACCCCCTTTTGCTTGGTTGTTAAAGGGAAACCTTAAAACGACAACCGTCATTTGCGGGGTCCCGCTAAGAAACGACACACCCAAATCAAAAATGAAACGAGACAGGGGCAAATTAAGCACGCAGATCCCGTCGAACGGCTTCGCGTTCTCCGGAAGCCCTGGTGAACTCAACTTGCGTCTGGCCTCCTCGGGAACTGCTGTGCATCAAAGCCGTTCTGCGGGAGTGCATTAAAGCCGTTCTGCCTTGCGAGAAAAAAAACATATCGGCGAACGAGATCCCTTCAAAAATCCGAGCTGTTCGGCGTTCAACGATGGGTGCTTTCCTGTCTTATCAAAATCAATGCTTGTGCTTGGGCAGCTTGAAGCGCACCTGGATCCTAGACTCAGGATTGAGAGAAGAAGAGGCAGAATGAGCATAGCCTCTGCTTTCAGAGAACACCTCAATGTGCAGAGACTGCCTGGTGGCGGTCGCCTAATCCAGGATCGTTTGAAAGCTCTCGGCGGCTTCAGCTCGTTTAAACGGCATTCGGAGAAAACATTCAAAATGAGAACACCCATCACGTATCTATATAACATATTCCGGACAATCCCTACTACCATGTCCTTTGGCTAATCTCCTCCCCCTATTAATGAATGACCCCCATTAATAATAAATGCAAATCCGGGGCCCGAGACCAGATTTCCACTCCGCACAATTGACTTTCCATTGCGCCAATACTAAACCAATACTAAAGTCTTGGAATCCTTATTAGGGGGCACTTTTAGCAAGCTTCCAGCCTCACTTTTCAAAAGGTGGGTTCCTCAATTCCCCAAAAGGTTGCTTCCCCAAAAGCTGTCTAGCTGCGACTGTCTCTCTCCCGTACATGCTGGCTAATTAACCTGCCTGGCTGCAAACAAACAACCAGTAAACTGGTAAACAAATAGAATGATACATCAAATTTCCTTATTAAACCGCTTACTCGCGGACCTTACAATTCAATCCATTTCCTCCAAATCCTATGTGAACCCTCACATTGTTGGAAAAGCAAAAACACCCAACCCAAAAAACCCCAATTAAAAAAAATGCATTTTTGGGTGGATTTATTTATCATAGGGGAGGGGGGGGGGCGTATTTATTAATAGGGGGAGCGGATTATGAGTCTTGTCAATTCTTCACATACCATTTTCAAACTCTAAGGGCGGAAAAACAAGTGCTATTCGTGTGATCATCGCTTGGTTGCTGTTGACCCCTCCTCAACACGTGTTTTCACCTTTGTTCCCCAGCAGCGGAAAGCTTTGGGGTCTCAGCCCAGATAGGCTCCGAGGTGGTGCAGGGCGGGCCCTGAGGTAAGGTTCCATGAGGGTTCCACCCATCCAAGCCACCAATCATAGCGCACCGCCGGTTTTGCTTTGTTGCTTTAGCTGTGAGGTACAGTCGCAGAACCTTGTGGAACCACCCCGCAACCCTCGTGAAACTCTGTAAAACTGTGGTGGAACCCTGGAACCCTTGTGGAACCCTTGCAGAACTCTTGTGGAACCTTGTCAAACCCGGTGGAATTCTGCAGAACCTTACCGCAAGGCCGCCCAGCCCTCGCAGAACCTCGCGGAACTCTGGGTGAAACCCGCATGTTTCCTGTTACAACAGAACAGTCAAATTCAGATCCGTTACCATGTAGCCATAAAGCTACATGTTAAAGATGGGATAATCCATTGCGAATCTTTTTTGGGGCCCAATTGAAAGGGCCAAGATGGTTCATTTCACGGCTGAGAACTGACCCCTGTGGCACATGTTTCCCATGAGCTTCGCTTGCACTTTGGGCAATCAAATGGGACCCGCGAATGACCCTACCGCATTCAGGGACTTGCCATGGGTGAGCAGAAAACCACTAGCCACTTAACAGCAACTCGCAAGGATGAATTCGACCCTTGAGTCAAGTCAAAGTCAAGTGAACTGTTGAGCACTCTCCAACCCAAACGATGTGCGGGGTTGTTTGTGTGTTGGTATGTTGGTGTCCTTTTAGGCCATCTCCAAGTTCGCCAAACACCCTCAAAAGAAAATGAAAACATGGGAAACACCCACAACAACAAAAAATGGGAAAACCGGGCACAAACGACGGATGTGGTGCTTCTTCCAACTGGAACATGTTCTGGAGTTTCTGGCTTATGTTCAGCGGGTGAACGCTCCAAAATGCGAAGGCCGGGGCTCCGCGCATGGGTGCCTGACATTCGAGAAGAGCGCCCAAACGGATCCATAGGCTTGATCTGTGACGACTTGTGTTTGGCTTTTGGGGAGGTGCCATGGATAGTCGATTTTGCAGCCAACCCTAAAATGTCCAAGACAAGGTGGTTGCAAAATGGACCCTCAATGTCCAGCATAAAGACAAAAAAAAAGAGGAATTCGCCCTGTTGGCCGAGCAGAGCCTCGATTTGGGCCAACTCTGTGCAACATGACAGCTGGGTGACCGCATTCCGGGCCAAACGTGGGAACCTTCCGAGTAGACCGAGTCAGAGGCAACAAACAAATGGAATCCAGTTTCACCACTTGAAACCAGGGAGTCTACTATGCGCCAACATGGTTCCAGGAAAACGCGACATGCGGGCATGCGTGAAGATTGGGGGCACCTTTTGCCCTTTGGGCAGTTGGTCAAATCATGCGACCCAAAAGCACCACTTGAGAATACTACAAGATGTAAGGGATCGTGATGGTAAACGTATTTTAGAAGATGTGAGCGTTTGACCAACATGTTTTAATGGTAAAGGAATATTAATAGAAAGCGAGCAGAAGAGAAGGGCTGTGTGAGCACTCACTCCTGAGTGAACTGGCCAAACAACGTCTATTTTTTTTACTAACATGGCCTTCCCAAAAAGACCCATCAAGTCCATGGACTCGGGGAGTGCGAACATGGCAAAACTCATCGATGTGTCCTCGCCCGCGCTGGCCTGCGGCAGCCTCGGTGATCTCAAAGTAGAGAGCAACCCCAGAAAGGTGAACGGCACGCGGCGAGTCTTTCTTGAGGGCACCCCTCTGTTTTTGCGGTTTTAAGGGAAACCAAAAGGCGCTGCCATTTGGGGGATCCCCCAAAACAAGAGACACCAGTACGAGCCACTGTCAATCAATATGCGGTTCCAGTCGGCGTTGGCGAATTATGGAGTCCTCTAGTTTGTTGGACATTGAACGCGAGTCCCATGTTCCTCCTAAGACTTTGACCAAACAACACACTCCACTTTGACTGGAACTGGGCCTCCTGTGCTTTTACTGGTGCGCTTTGCGCCTTTGCCAAGTGGAGATGTGCAATTCCGATATGGCATTCATATTGGGTCAAGCCTACACCTGAACACACCGAAGAACCGATATCCAACGGAACCAATTGGCGCCCAATATCCAGGTTCTACCCAGAATCAACAACCTCAAACGCTGGTCTCTGGTGTAATCCCAAAGTTTGGAAATATGTTTGAAGTTCCGGATGAAACCTGCAAAGATCTAACAACCTTTATCTTGGAGGGCTTGGAGCAACTCAAATACCAAAACTCTTACCCGGGGTTCTGAGGTTTGGTCAAAATTGAGTCAATGGTTCATGTTGGGACATGGGGTAACTAAATGTTTTGGTGGGACATGGTTTTTGGTGGGACATGGCTTTTGGTGCCACCGAAACCAACCCCAAACTCCTCTCAATCGGTTCCTCGGGCCACAGCTTCGGCGCAAGCTTCGGGCATGCCTGGCAAGGCCTCTCTCTTGGGCCAGTTGTCATAACCTATGCCGATCCCATTTTGGGGTGGAGAAGCACCCATGTACCACCAATTTTGAGGTTCACCGGGGGTACAGGGTTTTGACCCACGGCCACATGGCCACGCCCAAAAATTTGCGGGTCTGGAGGCTTCTACAAATGTGCTCCGTGCTTCTGCAAAAACCCTTCGGTTTGGGGTCCCTTTAAACCAAAAACTGTTTCAACCGAGTCAGAAGGCAAGGATGCCAAACCCCAAAATGCTGGCTTTCGGTTCAGGTTCCTTTTCCAAGAACTGGCCTAACAGTGTGCGCTTATCTTGTGTCCCTTTAAACCAACCTGAAAAGAGCACGCCAACACAGCAACCCAATGGGGATTTGGCGGGAAACCAAGTTCCAAGACCGAAACGAGACATATCCCATCGATGCTCATCAAGCTCCTTGCCTATCCACAGAAAAGAACACGCAAAGTTTCGAGTATTTCTGTGTTTCGTGCCTGTTTTCTTTGGGAGTATGATCATTCACCAAGCCCAAAAAATGGTTCTATGAGATGAACCCCATTGTGCGTTCGCAAGAATGTGGACTTGCCTTGTCGCTTGACATTTAAGGTACGAGTAGCCCCTAAAATGCCCAGTTGTCTCCAGTCTCTTTTACGGGGAATGGTATCGAATAATCACGAGGACAAAGCAATAAGATTCGCCAAATTTGGTGGATTTTGAAACCCTGGAAATCGAGCATCTTCCCACTAAACACAAAGTTAGACACACAATGAGCTCCTTTTCGTTGATCCAGAGGGGCCGTCCGTCCATTTGAGAGGGATCCCTGTTTAGATTCATCGATCTCGGTGTATCCAACTTGGTTGTTGCAGCCTGCGTTTGGTGTGGACACCGTAGCCAATTTGAGTCAGCGGTTGGATATTCAATCGCCACGCAGCTTCTCTCTGCGTTCCGTGTTCCGGCTGCCACAAGTCCAATTCCTCCGCTCACTTCATCGGCTGTCGAAAAGGTGAAACATAATTCTTGGCATACTCAGGGGTGCGATGGTGCACCACAATCGGTCGATTGTGTCGAATAGGTACGCCGGAGGGCTTGTAGACGGGCATGGGAGGCCTCAGACATGTCTAACAGTACTACAAGTGGTGCCGACACATTCCAATGCTCCTGTGGGTGCGAGCTCATACACTTTCATTGGAGCTTCATCATGGCTTTGGCCAGTTCTCCAAACAACTGCTGGACAGCATGTTTGTTCGACATTTTGTCTCATGTGATCGACATGTTCAACACAAGACGGAGATAACTCGCACAGGGTGTGCTAGCTAAATTAACCAGGATAAGCAATATGTCAACAACTGTCAGCTCGTGCTGCCACACGCGCGCACACAACGGGGCACAACAAACGTGTCAAATACAAATGCGGAAAACACACGCAAAAACGTATATGAGGTACGCGAACGTTACGATACTAGTCTAAACACGCCGTTGCTTGTCTTGCGGCTTCTGATCCACAAGTTGCGTTTGCATCTAATCCCACCCTTTTGGCCAGCACCAAAAACTTGTCGCTGGCTTGACTTTATCGGGGATGCCCCTGCAAACGTTGTAGCCAGACCTTTGCCATTCTCTAACAGCTCGGTGTATGAAATGTGGGTGTTTGGCAGTCAAGAGAATGGGGCATCAACCCCCAGAAAAAATGTTTGGAGAAGAACCCGCCAACAAAAAGGACTCCCTAAATTTCCACCCTAACACGTCAGGTCTACCTTACAGGGCCTTTCAGGGTAGTGTTTCAAAGAGTTTGTCTCAAAGTTTGGTCTACCCACAGAAAGAAAGGGGGTCTCCAACATGGGCCTTGTTGGTTTTACAGGGAAAACACATCCATTTATAGTGAACCTGGCCGGAAAGCCCTCCACAGGGAGATTCCAATGCCGAGGAATTCCTAGGCGTTCTGGTTCTCAAGGCGTTTTAGGTGTTTTAGGCGTTTTGCGGTTTTTTTCCCGCTTTTTTGCGGGCGTTTGCCCTTTTTTGCGTGCGTTTTGCGGCAATTTGCGGGCGTTTCCTGTTTCTAGGCGTTTGCGGTAATTTGCAGGCGTTTGCGTCCAAAACAGGGTCAATGCCGAGAATGACTAGGAATTCCTTGACGTTTGAAACTCCAGGCACAGTTTGGGCAGCTTCTCACATTTTAAGACACATCCATATGAGCCGGTTAACTCTGTTGATCAATCAGTTAGCATTGGGAACCAAAGATTAAGTATCGAAATATACAAAATTAGGCAAAGGCGAACCATGCCAGTCCTGTGCTGGGGATCTAAGATTCAGCATTCTTGTCAAGGTCTCGGACCTTGTCACTCCATGGCGATCGTAGGAGATGCTATTAACACAACGGGCCTCCTCACAGCTGCAGATGAAGGGGCAGACGGAGCATCATTCGTGAAGATGATGCTTGCAGGCGACGTCCCTCTACGACTACGTAGTGTAGGACACTTTCTGACGAGCGGTCGCTGATCAGCATCCGCGCCGTGCAGCAGACAGTCTCTGCCGAGGCCTTAGTCGCGCTGAGTTCCGGCTGCTTCAACCGTCACAGCTCCGTGACTTGAGTGAGAGAGAGGGGCCACGACAGGTCAAAATAATTTGGCCAATGTTGCTTGAGCAGCATCATGTTGCTTGCCATTTGGTTTAGGCGTGTAGACCTGCGTGCTCGAGGAAGACCGCCAATCCATCATGCTGGTGAAGGCTTGCGCAGCACGTTCTTGGTGGTCAGCGTGACCAGCACTACCAGTGGCTGGCGGGCTGCGTAGCTGAGCTTCCGGGGCGCGAGCATCTGCATCCTTCCTAGCAGTCGATCGCCTCCTTTGAAAGAAGTCACCGTGAGCAATTGCCCCGAACCACTTCTACGTACCAAACATCCAAGCTATGCCACCTGTTTCCGCTTCCTGGACTCAGTTCGCGGTGGCGATTGCGAGCTCCATACGAGCTCCCCTGTCTTGTGATTGCATTTGAAAGCAATAGATTGTCGGACTTGCCCTTGCCTTACTGCACCTTGTCAAGCTTGCACCCTTGAAGCCCCTGCTTGCCGCCCTTGCTGTGGCTGTAGTCCTTCTTGTAGGCACGCTTGCCCTTCCGTTTCGAGATTCAAAATGCCCTGATTTCGTCTTCAGAATCTTGAATCTTGAGAGACGTGGCTCCAAGCCGAGTTGTGACTTCAAAACTCACTTGAACCTTGAATCTTATCCACTTGCAGCAAGCCATTGGCAGCTCCAGTTCAAAACGCGCAACTGTCCGGTATAAGAGCAGCACGCAAAGTACACTTTGGCATCTTCATTCCTGGAACAGCTCTGCGATCGCGGCTTTACGCGGGGGAAGCCACGGGCCTGTGCAATGGGAGCCCACTGAGTCTGCCATTTTGCTTGGTTATCCGGCCGGCTGGTTATCATAGTCCTACTAGCCACCTCTTCCTCGCAGTACTCCCGACTCAGGCCATTCCTCCAGCTCCTCCTCCGCGTAGTTTTCGGCCTCAAGACTCACAACCAACTCTTCCAGCAAAAGGAGCCGCCGTCGTCAAAGCCGAGATCCATGATCTGCTACACAAGGCGTTCCGGCGGTGAAAGCGCCTGCCGCGTTTCCCATGTCGGCTGGTGGGCCTGATGCCCTGGGTCTGCCATGCGCTCCTTTTCACGGAACAAAGACATCTTGAGCCCACCCTGTTGGCAAACAGGCAAAACCGCGTGCATGCCAGCCTTTACAAGCCTGAGACTGACAAGCTTAACTTCGCACCAGTTGAACCTCGGACCAATTATTCACTATCAATACTGAATTTAGCATTGGACATGCTAAGTTTGGTGTTGGCAATAGTGAATGTAGTCGCATTGGGAACCTAAGATTCAGTATTGACAATACGAATTCAATGTACCATTGGCAGCGCTGAATTTGACAGTGAAAGACATTATCAACTATTGGGCCAATACTTTTTTGGATGTTAGCAATTGGTTTTAGTATTGGGCACCTAAGAAAAAGTACTGACAGACTAACTTTAGTATTCTCAATACTGAGTTTGGCTGTTGGACTTTTAGATTAAGCGCTGGCAAAAACTAAGTTTAGCATGGACTAGAGATTGGGTCATACATCTGATCTAACCATATGTCTTAAATTTAGTATATCTTCATGGCTTCTTTGACTTCGGATTTCGCGAAGACCCATTTGTATAGCTATGACCATTCATTTTATAGCTCCGGAAGTACGGGTATCCGTGTACCCAAAAGGGTCTGTCAGGCACTACATTGTCGTGGTCAAAACAGCTTGCTAACTTGCCCACACTTAAGCCCCACATTTCCCGGTCAGTCGCTCGACAGCGCCTGAGCATGATGCACATGACACCCAAGCCAAAAGGGCTAAACAAGTTGGTTACAAATTCTAAAAGCCACAAATGTTCTTCAAGACATCTATTTGGGCCTCTGTCCAAACTAGGCATATCTTTTGGAAGGTTTTGCGTGGGTCGTTATGAACACAGATTGGAGGAAACACAACTGTTACAAACCCACCGTGCCAGTGTCTATGTGTTGTCACTTAAGAGGAGCTAGCAACTGCTTGTTTATAGAAGTGGGGTTCTTCATCCCTTTCCATCGATGTTCAGGCTCGAAATGCACCAGTCCCATCCCTTGATTAAGGTGACCCTGATTCCATTGAGTGCTTCCTGGAAACTGGTGGCTTGAAGGTGGAGTAGCTTCCCTCCCAGATCTGCTTTTTGTTTACCTAAACTGGGGTTGATTCATCCGTGCCACGGCACCACGGCGTAAACTTGGGAAGCTAAGGAGCCCCTTGGGCTCGAACAAAGCGCCCAGCGGCACGGGACGTGCCACGGCACCACGAAACCAATGTCCGGTCCCCGAGGAATCAGATTTTGGGAAATCAAAGGTGGCACAAGGCCCATGTGAGTGTTGCTCAAAATGGACTTCGAGCCCCTGGTTGCAGGTGAAATGGAAACCCAAAGGAACACCTTGCAGTCTTTGGCCGATTCACATTTTGAGAAAAAACATGGAACTTGAAAATAGGAAGCTCAAGAGCCCCTCTCCAGGGGAAGGCGCTTGAAAAGGCGTTTCTTTGCCTGCGGGATACCTCCAAATAGGTGACCCTTTTCTGAAGGGACCCCCCGTGTTGGGCGGTTCGTTTCCTTTTGGTTTAAGCCCATCCGAAACAGAGGCCTCAAATAAAAGCGCATACACGCAATTCTTGCTGGTCCGCCCAAATGCTGGGTTCCTTTCAGGGAAAGAGGTTATCCCCTTATGGGTACATTTTACAAAGAACCAAGTTTTTACCGGTAAATACCTCCTTCTTTAGGGCCTGACGCTCTCAGATCCAGGGCGTCACTGAGCGCTGTCCACTCTGCTTTTGGCCACCCCGCATAACACAAACCTAGCACAATTTGACAGTCACGGTGACAAGCACACATCCAAGAGAGGTTCTGCCGTTGTTTGGGGCATGTACTGTTGGGGTATGTAATTTGGCCTTTCGGATAGAGGGAAAGGATGAAACATACTTCCTGCAATAGATTCCCTTTTACGCCTTACAGGGGGGGATTGTTGTACAGGGTTGGGGATGATGGGGTCCCCCTTCTGACCTCCAAACCACCAGGCTTTGGGGCCAAATGCTGAACAAATGCCACGCACCCGGTGCAAGCCAAGCTTCGGCGCAGGCGCCGCCCGCTCTTGAAGCTTGGCGATCGCCGCGCGGGGAGACCAACGACTGCGTGGCAATGCCTGGGCTGAAATGGACGAATGCTCTGAGTGCATGGGCAATGGGGGTGTCACTTGTTTCCCTTGGGCTTTCCTTTGAAGTTACCAAAACAAGGGGCCCGCAAAAAATGACACAGCGCTTTTACCTTGCCGCCCTTTCGTGGACATCATTCAGGTGGTGACTTGTGTCAAACCACTTTTCAGGGGCCATAGGTGAATTATTGCCTGTCCTTGATGCTGGGAAAGAAAACAACCATTCTGCTTCTTGCTGCAAAAGTAACTTTAATGCAACATGCCAGGGTGGGTCGGCTTGTTCTAGAAGGATTACTGCAATTTTTCACCATAGCCATGGTGCAGCTCTTGTTCTCAAGTGTAACAAGCCGATACCCAACGCCATGGTATTTCAGCACTGTCAGACCATCTGACCATCTACTTGAGCCAGCACTTCATGACCCACACCTCCACCTCTGCCAGCCAGTCCCTTCATTCAACGCTTCAACCCCCCGACCGCGGGCCTGGGTCAGAAACTTGGCGGTCTGCATGGCATTGGTGTCGCCAGATCCATAGAGCTGATCCGCGCACGGATGCGAACTGCCGGGGCGGACGCGGCGCACACCTCCGGCGGGCTTGAAATCCTGAAGGCAGAACTCTAAAAGTTTGTTCCTCCCAACATGGAACCCAAAGGTGCAAATTTTGGAGGAACATGGTCCAGGATCCTTCATATTGGAGGGTACACAAAATGGACCACCTGGGTCTGCTTCTCTCTTCTAGGAATCCCTAGCAGGTTCCACCAATGATAATTCAGCAGGACATCCTCTGCACATGAGCCCGGATCTCTTCTTTCTCAAATCAACACAATGTGATAGACACATGTGGGTTACGAACTCCTGTGCATATAGTAGCTGAACGAGGTTGGCGCGTCAATATGCTATGTGGCAAATAACAACGCGGGTGTCTTATTTACTCCAAGCCTCATGTTGTTTTGCTTTATAAGACGATGCTTTTTGCACCACAAGTCTACATTACTGGAATTTAATGGTGTCTAGCTGCGCTGTTTCTTGAATATGGTTTCCTTTTTCTTTCGAGAGACATAGGCTTACTGACCCTAGCAAATACTATTTTTCGAGACCAGCCGAAACAGCCGGGTCCCCAAGACTACTTCAGAACGGCCCAATTCAACACAAGTACTAAACTGTCCGATGTCTTTGATGTCATTGTGATAACCCCAGCCTTATGAGGGTGCTCCTTGCACCAACCCAATACCAAACTTTACATTTAGTTCTTCAATCGTAATTCTAAGCTTAAACTGCGCCGTTGCCTTTTGAACCGCGAAACCGGAAAAAAACAACTTGAGCGGTTTTATTTAAATTCGTTGCTCGGCAAATTGCGGTTTAAGGTTCTTCATGTCCCGGAAGGGGGGGTCCTGTTTCGACGAGGACCGAGAGGAGTTCCGGTCGACCCCAGGACCCTATGGTGTTTATTGTTAAGGGGGGGGGGTGGGGGGGTCCGCGTTTTTTATTAGAAGGGATTACCACCATGATCTTCCAAGTGGCTTCCACACATGAACTCCATCAGCATGAGGCCCACCGTATATGAATCGTAGGCGGCGGCCGGGGCAGTCCGGTCGAAGCACGATGTGACCCACTGGCAACGCCGGACCGTTCCAAATCAGATTGCCAAATCCCATCGATCAGTTGCTCCGGCAATCCCGAACACAACTGCAAGCACGTTCTAAAAGCACCTTATTTTTTTAAAAAAAGGCAAGCAGAAAAATGCTTTTCCTCCCTTGCTTAAACCCCCGGGAAATTTTGTCAAAAGTGATCGTTTCCCGCTACAACCAATCGGGAAAACAAAACAATACTTTTACGCATACGGAAGAATTCTCATTGCAATTCTCCTAAAATCTCAAACCTGCGTGCAGCTTTCCCTCAAGGCCAAGGTGCCTTACACTTCTTGCTTGGAAAACCTCTCACCTCTCAGGGAGGGAGTACTTGCAGGCGACCACGAGCTTTATTCACCAGGCCCGGTGAATCAAGTTCTCTGGCTCACCTTGCTTTGCATTCCCTTGCAATCCCAGATCCAGCAATATACGAAACTGACACTCAAATCCAATCTCAAAAAGAAGCTCCAGCAACACTAAGTCAACTGGAAGGTGCGTGTGTGTGTGTGGAGTGGCAGAATACCCTGCCACCACCTTGAATATCTAGTTGTCACCGCAGGGGGGGCCAGGGAGGGCGGTGGCCAACGAAGACCCCTCCCTGGTCCCGTGCAAACGTACCTGCCTGTGATGAAATGTCCTTTTGGTCCCCTCCCTGAACCGCTGTTGCTTCTTTGTGCCCCTGCTCAAGTAGCTACAGGGAAGCCGAGTGCATCGCGAGCCGAAACTTCACCCACTCGAGGCTCATCGGTTGTACTAGCACCCTCCCTTGGGAGTTGAAGTGTGATCACCCCATCTTGGGGGAACCTCGGGTGTACCCATCGTGTGACCCCGGGCCGGTTCGCCGGAAAATTTGACCTCAACGTTCATATCATAGACCAGCGGAAATTCACGTTTAAGCAGGAACGAGGTTTCACGAAAGGGAAGACAGCCACCAGATCATATATGTGACGTCTCACGGGCGCCTGGGCGCTGCTTGCTGATCTTTTCATGCTTTGCCTTGTGTTGATTTGTACTTGGCATGATCTTGCGTTGTCATGGAATTGAAGCTTGTCTGTCTTAGTCTTTCTCAAGGTTGATTTGTGCCATCACCTGGGTTCGCTGAGTCGTCATGTCCCGCCGTGATGATCGTGATAGATCCAGAACTTGACGTAGACGGGACAGGAGCCCTACTCCGACTCGCAAAGCTCGCAGACGAGAATATGACACCACCATGGTCTCGGACGGCATGGATTGGTCCAACCCGATGATGTGGCAGCACAATCCGAACATCAATTCTCCAAGTTCCATGCCGCAGTCGCAGACCAACTACCTGCAACCTCCTCCCCTCCGTTGGCGCAGTTACATCATTCGACGCCGTGCTTCCACCAGTACCCGCCGGTTAACTACTCAATGCCGTTCCCTCCGGAGCCCGAACCCACCAGGAACATGAAAACGACAATCGATGAAGTTGTGCAATGGCGTACTCTGCCTACCTTCCTGGAAACTTTGACGTTTGTCTCAGCATGCTGGTGGTTTTGCTTCCCGGAACTACCTCGACCTCCAGCACCCGCAAATGAATTTGAACAATCTTGCAACATGTGGACTGAGTTTCAGCGCAGTGGAATCTTCGATGGAGTTGTGCAATGGCGTACTTTGTCTACCTTCCTGGAAACTTTGACGTTTGTCTCAGCATGCTGGTGGTTTTGCTTCCCGGAACTACCTCGACCTCCAGCACCCGCAGATGAATTTGAACAATCTTGCAACATGTGGACTGAGTGGTGCTGTTTTGCTGTCTTGCGTGCTTGTGTGTTGTTCGTTGCGCATGTTAGCAGTTTCTCTTGCGCTCGCAACTGGATCGGATACCGTGGTGCAACCCTTCCTTCACCGCAGCATGGAAATTGACGCTACAGCCCAAACCCGGGACTTGGATGGCGCTCAACGACCATGGCTGGAATATTCATTCTGGCAGGGACAAGAATGGGTGAAGGTCTACATTCCTGGGGGAACTCGGCTATGCAATGGCGTACTTTGTCTACCTTCCTGGAAACTTTGACGTTTGTCTCAGCATGCTGGTGGCTTTGCTTCCTGGAACCCTCGACCTCCGGTACCCACAGATGAACTTGACAATCTTGCAACATGTGGACTGAGTTTCAGCGCAGTGGAATCTTCGATGAAGTTGTGCAATGGCGTACTTTGTCTACCTTCCTGGAAACTTTGACGTTTGTCTCAGCATGCTGGTGGTTTTGCTTCCCGGAACTACCTCGACCTCCAGTACCCGCAGATGAATTTGAACAATCTTGCAACATGTGGACTGAGTTTCAGCGTAGTGGAATCCTCGATGAAGTTGTGCAATGGCGTACTTTGTCTACCTTCTTGGAAACTTTGACGTTTGTCTCAGCATGCTGGTGGTTTTGCTTCCCGGAACTACCTCGAGCTTCAGTACCCGCAGATGAATTTGAACAATCTTGCAACATGTGGACTGAGTGTCAGCGCAGTGGAATCTTCGATGAAGTTGCGCAATGGCGTACTTTGTCTACCTTTCTGGAAACTGTGACGTTTGTCTCAGCATGCTGGTGGTTTTGCTTCCCGGAACTACCTCGACCTCCAGTACCCGCAGATGAATTTGAACAATCTTGCAAGCAACATGTGGACTGAGTTTTCAGCGTAGTGGAATCTTGATGAAGTTTGCAAATGGGCGTACTTTGTCTACCTTCCTGGAAACTTTGACGTTTGTCTCAGCATGCTGGTGGTTTTGCTTCCCGGAACTACCTCGACCTCCAGTACCCGCAAATGAATTTGAACAATCTTGCAACATGTGGACTGAGTTTCAGCGTAGTGGAATCCTCGATGAAGTTGTGCAATGGCGTACTTTGTCTACCTTCTTGGAAGCTTTGACGTTTGTCTCAGCATGCCGGTGGTCTTGCTTCCCGGAACTACCTCGGCCTCCAGTACCCGCAGATGAATTTGAACAATCTTGCAACATGTGGACTGAGTTTCAGCGCAGTGGAATCTTCGATGAAGT
>CAUJNA010001001.1:614549-672049 GCA_963377175.1 Effrenium voratum | reverse complement strand
AGCCTTCTATGATTCTAAGTGACACCGCGTGAACGGGGTGGGCTGATACGTTGCGCCCTGACGCAAACCGGAACAGGAATGTCAAAATGGGGTGAACTGCAATGGGTGGGTCTCCTTTTTGGTTTCCCTTGACCAGTCTGGGCAGCCCTGCACTAGCGTCTCCCCTTGAACCGAGGAAAAGCTCCGGTGCCCTGTACCACCGTGTCCTGCGGAGAATAGGTGTTGTAGGCTCGGTACCCAGGCGGAGCGGTGAAGGAAAAACCAAAGGGACACCACGAATTCAGGCTCCCCCCATTTGAAGAAACAATTTTGGACGTGTGGGGTTAAAGGAAAGGCAACGCGCAAATCACATGAGAGGTTTCTGCCTCTTGAATTTGGAGACAAATCAACATAAGGCAAGTCGAAGGCAGTTGGAGACCCCGCCGGTGGAGGCAGTTCAAGGGAAACCACAAACAAAACATGAAAAGGGTCACTGGTGTTGACACAACCCCAAATAAAGTGTTCCATGATTGAAACTGCAAAACTAAATGCGGATGGAGTCGTTATGCACAGAGGTCGTCAGTCAGCATCTCCACCGCGTGATGCCAGCAGCCAGCAATGGTGCTGACTGGACTGCCAGACCTTCAATCGAATAGACCAATTTGGCTGTGGGGCCTCCAGCGGTGGGTGACTTTCTCATGCAACTTTACTGGAACTTTCTAGTGGGCCTTTGTCAGCGGCCACGGACTGGATAAGAGCGGAGATGGGGCAAACTCCAGTTCTGGTTTCGCGCCTTACCTTTTGTCATGCGAGGCCCACTTCCACCTGCAGCCACGTCTCAGAAGACCTTGTTTAACCATGTTTAAAGGACTGTTTAGAGGATTCCTTGTTTATGCTCACGCCGCCATGCGCAGCCCGGAGCTTTTCCCTTGGCGGGGGGTTGGGGTGGGCGGTGTTCACGTTCACGACATGAACTTGTGCCAATGTCGCGTTGGTCTGCCGCGTCTCGTTTCATTTTGGCAGTGGGAGACTGTCGACGCTGTGCACGAGCTGTTCAGTGCTTGATGTCCTGGCCCGGTGCATTTTGCCTTAGGAAAACAGTGGTTTAGCTTGTGCCCGTCGCAGCGCGGTCAAAACGCTCCGCGCGGCTATTCTATGAGGGGGCCTGTTTCCCTCTAGCATGTGAATTGATGCACCTGGTTTCGCGGGTTCAAATGTTGGAAGAGTCCAATTTGCCATGGGGGGGGGTAATGCACAACGCACCGGAACTCCTGCTTGTAAATATTTCCCGCTTGTGAATAACAAGTCAATGTCATTTGCAGGGGACTCCCTGCTGTGAATGTCTATCTGGGTTCATTAAACGTCAACATGTTGAGGATTCTCACAGTACTGTTGGGTGCTGGTTTAGAATGCGACATCACTGGAAATCCGCCGACCCCTCGCTAAAGAGGGGAGGCGCACGGGAAGGGTGGCTGGCGCATGAGCACAACCGAAGATTCATCCTCATCAGCATGATCATCAATACTTATCATGACAGTCGTCATCCTTATCATTATTATTATCCGTATGATCATCATGATCTCTGATTCTGCAGCATTGGTAATGCAGAGGGTGCTACGATGATAGTTATTATGACAGTCATCCGTAGCTTTGGTAATGCAGGGGATGCTGCGATGATAGTTATCATGATTGTCATCATAGTCATCATCTTCTTCATCGTTATCATGATTCTCATCTTCATATCATCTCTTTCTTCTATATATTTCAAATGTGGCGTTAGGCACCCTTGGTAATGCAGAGGATGCTACGATGATAGTTATCATGACAGTCATCCGCAGCTTTGGTAATGCAAAGGATGCTGCGATGATAGTTATCCCGTCATCATCGTCATCATGATTGTTATCATCATCTCTTTCTTCTATTCTATACTCTACTTCTATACATTTCAAAACTGGCGTTAGGCACCCTTGGTAATGCAGAGGATGCTACGATGATAGTTATCATACCAGTCATCCGCAGCTTTGGTAATGCAGAGGATGCTACGATGATAGTTATCATAAGAGTCATCATCCTTATCATCTTCTTGATGATTGTCATCATAGCCATCACCTTCATCATCGTCCTCATGATTGTCATGATCATCTCTTTCTTCTACACATTTCAAATGTGGCCTGGGCGATGCTGGTGATGCCAGACACGTTTTCTTGCCACACGATGCCCTTCTATCTCGTCAAGAAAAAGCAGCTCTCTCTACCCCCCCATCAGCCGCAGCATCCTGAGAGCCACCATCCTTATCATCTTCATGATTGTCATCACAATCATCACTTTCATCATCGGCATCATGATTGTCATCATCATCTCTTTTTACATTTCAAATGTGGCGTTTGGGCACCATTGGTAATGCACTTTCCGGGCCCGGATTTTTGCCCATGTTGGCGCCAAATTGATTCATCCAAAGTGAATCAAAAGAGCGCTTGCATCCGGGCCCAAATTAGGGTAGTTGAAGCTGAGTAGTGAGGTTATTCCCATTGTAGACAGAGATTCAGGAGGGTGGCCTCCCCGAAATGGGGGGGCTCATTTTTGTCCATGCCAGAATGCAGTGTCTAAATGAGTCCCCCCGTTTGGGCGACAGGAAGCGTTTGGCTGGCAACGTGTAGGGGGGCCAGGCTTAGATTCAGGAGGTGGCCTCCCCGAAATGGGGTGGCTCATTTTTTGTCCATGCATTCCAGAATGCGGTGTCTAAATGAGTCCCTCTTTTTTGGGGGACCTTTTTTGCCTTGCCGGGATTTCGTGCGACAAGGTCTCGCATGGTGCCTGCATTCAGAGGAGGTATGTACTCCGTTTTACTGTTGACGTAGCACACTCAAAACATACACTGGTCTGTTTTATTTCGCATCTTAGTCGCGACACTGCGCGCTCAAACCGGTTCAGCCAACGAGCTACATAAACAGGTTCGATCGTTTACGCAGGACAACCATGTTTGTAGCATCCAAAAGGAACGTGTTGCTTGTGCTCTGTTAGCGGCTGTGTTTGTTTGAGGGTGCCCTTCTTTTGGGTTGCCTTAAAGGCAAGCCAAAAAGAAGCCAGCCCTCTTTGGAGTACTTAACTGTATGGGGTCGGCGGCACTGGGCGGCAGCCCTTAAATCCGGCCACCGGACGTGATCGGGCCGCAGGCCAAAGCCCGGTAGGGCTTACCTTCAGGTATAAGGCCGCGCGCCCCATGCCGCCGACCATGCGCGGACCATGCGCAGAACATGCGCATACGTTTTATGCTGGGCCCTCCCTTATAAGGGGCGAAGGATTTGCGGATTGGTTTGGGCGATTTTTGTAGCATATCCCGCAGCATCCAAAAACGAGTCCAAAAACGAGTATTTTTGGGGGTGCCTAATACTGGACAACACCCCTAGCATTGCCAGCATCATCCCGGATGATGCGGATGATGCTATGCATGCTGGCGATGCGAAACAAGGGGCTGAAAGGAAACAGGAGTGACTGGAAGTGAACGAAATGCAAGTCAAAGGCATTGCGCGAAAATGAAGAGGGCGCTGGAGAGAAACCAAGCTGCAGGAAAATGCAAGGACGAAAAGGGAAAGGAATGCGAATGAAGGAGTCTTCAAGGAAATGAAGGGAGCTGAAGCGGCAGTGAAGTGGAAGGAAGTGAAGGGACATGCCAGGAAACTTAGAGGGAAAGGAGATGAAAGAACGGGAGGGGTGCCCGGTGGCCGGCTGTGTCGCGTCAGCGTGTAAATCCGCCCACCGGACGTGATCGGGCCGCAGGCCAAAGCCCGTTAGGGCTTACCTTCAGGTATAAGGCCGCGCGCCCCATGCCGCCGACCATGCGCCGAACATGCGCGGAACATGCGCAGAACATGCGCAGAACATGCGCATACGTTTTATGCTGGGCCCTCCCTTATAAGGGGCGAAGGATTTGCGGATTGGTTTAGGCGATTTCCGAGGATTGTTGTAGCATCTCCCCGCAGCGCCGAAAACCGAGTCCAAAAACGAGCATTTTTAGGGGGTGCCTAATACTGGAAAACACCCTCAGCATTGCCAGCATCATCACGGATGATGCGGATGATGTCATGCATGCTGGCGATGCGGGTGATGCTGGGGATGTTGTCCCCTAAGTCGGGCCAATTTTGCCGAAAACGTGCAGCCTGAAAATCTTAAAATCTAAAGTGGATGGAAAATGGATGGAAAATGGCCTGGATTGAAATCTCAAAATCCTAAAGTAATAGATTCTTAAAATCTTAAATTAAAATCTAACAATCAATCTTAGAATCTCAAGATCTTAAAATCTTAGAACTTAGAATCTTAAAATCTGAAAATATAAAAAAAATCCTAAAGTCTTCGAATCTTGAAACCTTAAAAACCTTATGTCTTAGAATCTTGAGATCTTAAACTCTTAAAATATTAAATTCCTAAAGTCTTACAATCTTAAAATCTCAGAATCTTAAAAAGCTTTAACAACTTAAATTCTTGAAACCTCGAACAATTGAAATCTGAAAATCTTAAATTATTAAAATATTACCTTCCTTCAATCCGGGCTATATTTTAACTTCCTTAAACTCTTAATCTTGAAATTTTGAAATCTTGAAACCTTAAGATCTTAAAATTACAACCTTAGAAGATAGAATCTTGCAACCTGAAAATATAAACATCCTAAAGTTTTCGAATCTTGACTTCTTAAAACCCTCATGTCGTTGCATCTTCAGATGATAAAATCTTAAAATATGAAATTCCTTGAAATAACTCTTACAATCTCAGAATCTTAAAAGCTTCAAAAACTAAAATTCTTTAAATATCGAACTATTGCAATCTGAAAATCTTAAATTCATAAACAAGTAAAATATAATAAACTTCCTTCAAACCGGGCTATATTCTAAATTCCTTAAACTCTTAATCTTCGAAGTCTTGACATCTTAAGATCTTAAAATCTTAAATTCCGAAAGTCGCCAAATCTGAAAACCTCACAAAAACTAAAATATTAAAGCCTTCGAAATCTGATAATGGATGGAAAATGGCTGGGCAATGGCCTGGCTGTTATAACCTTCAAACCCTTAAATCTTCGAATCTTAGAACCTTAATTCTTAAACCATTGAAACCTTAAATTCCAAAAGTCTTCAAATCTGAGACCCTTAGACTCTCAAAGTTTTTAGAATTTTGAAATCTTAACATCTGCTCATCGGACTTACAGGAAAGGGAAGTGACAGAAACCCTCATGTCTTTGAATCTTCAGATGTCAAAATCTTAAAATATGAAATTCCTAACTTCCCAAACTCTTAAAATCTCAGAATCTTAAAAGCTTCAAAAACTTAAATTATTTAAATCTCGAACTATTGCAATCTGAAAATATTAAATTCATAAACAAGTAAAATATAATAAACGTCCTTCAATCCGGGCTATATTCTAAATTCCTTAATCTCTTAATCTTGAAATTTTGAAGTCTTGACATCTTAAGATCTTAAAATCTTAAATTCCGAAAGTCGCCAAATCTGAAATCTCGCCAAAACTAAAATCTTAAAGCCTTCGAAATCTGATAATGGATGGAAAATGGCTGGGCAATGGCCTGGCTGTTATAACCTTCAAACACCTTAAGTCTTTGAATCTTAAAACCTTAATTCTTAAACCATTGAAGCCTTAAATTCCAAAAGTCTTCAAATCTGAGACCCTTAGAATCTCAAAGTGTTTAGATTTTTTTAATCTTAACATCTACTCATCGGACTTACCGGAAAGGGAAGTGACAGAACGGGCAGGGCAAGGTGCCCGGTGGCCGGCTGTGTCGCGTCAGCGTGTAAATCCGGCCACCGGGGGCCCCTGACCCCGTGGTCCGTGACATCGCCGAAGGCCTAGGCCCGCAGGGCCTACCTTCAGGTATAGGGCCGGCCGCCCTGTGCCGCCGACCCACCGCCGACCATGCGCTATACTTTTGCGCTGGGCCCGCCCTTATAAGGGGCGAAGGATTTCCGGATTTGTTCAGGCGATTTTGGGCGGCTTTTTGAGCATCTCCCCGCGGAGTCAAAAAACGAGTGTTTTTTGGGGGGTGCCCATAGTGGACAGCATCCCCGGCATCACCTGCATCATCCGCATCCTTGGCGGACATTGATGCGGATGATGCCGGTGATGCGGGGGATGCTGGGATGTTGTCCCCGAAGTCGGGCCAACTTTGCCGAAAACGTGCAACCTGAAAATCTTAAAATCTTAAAGTGGATGGAAAATGGATGGAAAATGGCCTGGATTGAAATCTCAAAATCCTAAAGTCTTAGATTCTTAAAATCTTAAATTCAAATCTAACAATCAATCTTAGAATCTCGAGATCTTAAAATCTTCGAACTTAGAATCTTAAAAAGTGAAAATATAAAAACATCCTAAAGTCTCGGGGGATGCTGGGGATGTTGTCCCCTAAGTCGGGCCAACTTTGCCGAAAACGTGCAACCTGAAAATCTTAAAATCTTAAAGTGGATGGAAAATGGATGGAAAATGGCCTGGATTGAAATCTCAAAATCCTAAAGCTTAAAATCTGAAAATATAACAACATCCTAAAGTCTCGGGGGATGCTGGGGATGTTGTCCCCTAAGTCGGGCCAACTTTGCCGAAAACGTGCAACCTGCAAATCTTAAAATCTTAAAGTGGATGGAAAATGGATGGAAAATGGCCTGGATTGAAATCTCAAAATCCTAAAGTCTTAGATTCTTAAAATCTTAAACTAAAATCTAACAATCAATCTTAGAATCTCGAGATCTGAAAATCTTCGAAGTTAGAATCTTAAAATCTGAAAATATAAAAGCATCCTAAAGTCTCGGGGGATGCTGGGGATGTTGTCCCCTAAGTCGGGCCAACTTTGCCGAAAACGTGCAACCTGAAAATCTTAAAATCTTAAAGCGGATGGAAAATGGATGGAAAATGGCCTGGATTGAAATCTCAAAATCCTAAAGTCTTAGATTCTTAAAATCTTAAATTAAAATTTAACAATCAATCTTAGAATCTCGAGATCTTAAAATCTTCGAACTTAGAATCTTAAAATCTGAAAATATAAAAACATCCTAAAGTCTTCGAATCTTGAAATCTTAAAACCCTTATGTCTTAGAATCTTGCGATCTTAAACTCTTAAAATATGAAATTCCTACAGTCTTAAAATCTTACTCTTGAAATTTGGAAATCTTGAAACCTCAAGATCTTAAACTTACAACCTTAGAAGATCGAATCTTACAATCTGAAAATATAAACATCCTAAAGTCTTCGAATCTTGACTTCTTAAAACCCTCATGTCTTTGATTCTTCAGATGTTAAAATCTAAAAATATGAACTTCCTAAATTCTCAAAGTCTTAAAATCTCAGAAGCTTTCAAAACTGAAATTCTTTAAATCTCGAACTATTGCAATCTGAAAATCTTAACTTCAGAAGCAAGTAAAATATAATAAGATTCCTTCAATCCGGGCTATATTTTAAATTCCTTAAACTCTTAATCTTGAAACTTTGAAGCCTTGAAATCTTGAGATCTTAAAATCTTGAATTCCGAAAGTCGCCAAATCTGAAAATCTCCGAAAAATAAAATTTTAAAGCCTTCGAAATCTGATAATAGATGGAAAATGGCTGGGCAATGGCCTGGCTGTTATAACCTTCAAAAACTTTAAATCGTTGAATCTTAAAACCTTAATTCTTAAACCATTGAACCTTAAATTCCGACAGTCTTCAAATCTGAGACCCTTAGAATCTCAAAGTTTTTAGAATCTGAAAATCTTAACATCTACTAATCGGACTTACAGGAAAGGGAAGTCACAGAACGAGCAGGGCAAGGTGCCCGGTGGCCGGCTGTGTCGCGTCAGCGTGTAAATCCCACCGGGGGCCCCTGACCCCGTGGTCCGTGACATCGCCGAAGGCCCAGGCCCGCAGGGCCTACCTTCATCCGCCCCATGCCGCCGACCCACCGCCGAACTTTTGCGCTGCGCCAAGCTGGGCCCACCCTTATAAGGGGCGAAGGAATTGCGGATTTGTTCAGGCGATTTTTGGCGGCTTTTTGAGCATCTCCACGCGGAGTCATAAAACGAGTGCTTTTTGGGGGGTGCCCATAGTGGACAACATCCCCGGCATCACCTGCATCATCCGCATCCTTGGCGGACATTGATGCGGATGATGCCGGTGGTGCGGGGGATGCTGGGGATGTTGTCCCCTAAGTGGGGCCAACTTTGCCGAAACGTGCGACTGACAATCTTAAAATTCGTAAAGTGATGGAAATGGATGGAAAATGGCCTGGATTTAAATTCCAAAAATCCTAAAGCTTAAAATCTGAAATATAAAAACATCCTAAGTTCGGGGGGATCGCTGGGGAGTTGTTCCCCTAAGTCGGGCCACCTTTGCCGAAAACGTGCAACCTGCAAATCTTAAAACTTCTTAAAGTGGATGGAAATGGATGGAAAAATGGCCTGGATTGAAAATCTCAAAATCCTAAGTCTTAGATTCTTAAAATCTTTAACTAAAATCTAACAATCATTCTTCGAATTCGAGATCTGAAACATTCTTCAAGTTAGACTCTTAAAAATCTGAAAATATAAAAAACATCCTAACGTCTCGGGGGATGCTGGGGATGTTGTCCCCTAAGTCGGGCCAATTTGGCCGAAAACGTGCAACCTGAAAATCTTAAAATCTTAAAGTGGATGGAAAATGCATGGAACAATTGCCTGGATTGAAATCTCAAAATCCTAAAGTCTTAGATTCTTAAAATCTTAAATTTAAATCTAACAATCAATCTTAGAATCTCAAGATCTTAAAATCTTAGAACTTAGAATCTTAAAATCTGAAAATATAAAAACATCCTAAAGTCTTCGAATGTTGAAATCTTCAAAACCTTATGTCTTAGAATCTTGAGATCTTAAACTCTTAAAATATGAAATTCCTAAAGTCTTAAACTTTACTCTGAATTTGGAAATCTTGAAAACTCAAAGATCTTAAACTTACAACCTTAGAAGACTTCATCTTTACAATTCTGAAAATACAAACAAATAAGTTCTTCGAATCTTGACTTCTTAAAACCCTCATGTCTTTGTTCTTCAGATGTTATAAGAGCTTAGGTGAAACTTCCTAAATCTCAAGTCTTAAAATTCCGAAAGCTTTCAAAACTGAAAAATTCTTTAAATCTCGAACTATTGCAATCTGAAAATCTTAAACTCATAAACAAGTAAAATATAATAAAATTCCTTCAATCCGGGCTATATTTTAGATTCCTTAAACTCTTAATCTTGAAATTTTGAAGTCTTGACATCTTAAGACCTTAAAATCTTAAATTCCGAAAGTCGCCAAATCTGAAAATCTCACAAAAATAAAATCTTAAAGGCTTCGAAATCTGATAATGGATGGAAAATGGCTGGGCAATGGACTGGCTGTTATAACCCTCAAAAACCTTAAATCTTTGAATCTTAAAACCTTAATTCTTAAACCATTGAAACCTTAAATTCCGAAAGTCTTCAAATCTGAGACCCTTAGAATCTCAAAGTTTTTAGAATTTTAAAATCTTAACATCTACTAATCGGACTTACAGGAAAGGGAAGTGACAGAACGGGCAGGGCAAGGTGCCCGGTGGCCGGCTGTGTCGCGTCAGCGTGTAAATCCGGCCACCGGGGGGCTTCAGACCCCGTGGTCCGTGATACGGCCGAAGGCCTAGGCCCGCAGGGCCTACCTTCAGGTATAAGGCCGGCCGCCCTGTGCCGCCGACCACCGCCGACCATGCGCCGACCATGCGCTATACTTTTGCGCTGGGCCCGCCCTTATAAGGGGCGAAGGATTTACGGACTTGTTCAGGCGAGTTTTGGCGGCTTTTTGAGCATCTCCTCGAGGAGTCAAAAAACGAGTGTTTTTTGGGGGGTGCCCATAGTGGACAACATCCCCGGCATCACCTGCATCATCCGCATCCTTGGCGGTCATTGATGCGGATGATGCCGGTGATGCGGGGGATGCTGGGGATGTTGTCCCCTAAGTCGGGCCAATTTTGCCGAAAACGTGCGACCTGAAAATCTTAAAATCTTAAAGTGGATGGAAAATGGATGGAAAATGGCCTGGATTGAAATCTCAAAATCCTAAAGTCTTAGATTCTTAAAATCTTAAACTAAAATCTAACACTCAATCTTAGAATCTCAAGCTCTTAAATTCTTGGAACTTAGAATCTTAAAATCTGAAAATACAAAACTTCCTAAAGTCTTAGAATCTTGAGATCTTAAACTCTGAAAATATGAAATTCCTAAAGTCTTACAATCTTAAAATCTCAGAATCTTAAAAAGCTTTAAAAACTTAAATTCTTTAAACCTCGAACAATTGAAATCTGAAAATCTTACTTAAAATATTACATTCCTTCAATCCGGGCTATATTTTAAATTCCTTAAACTCTTAATCTTGAAATTTTGAAATCTTGAAACCCTAAGATCTTAAAAGTACAACCTTAGAAGTTAGAATCTTACAGCCTGACAATATAAACATCCTAAAGTCTTCGAAGCTTGACTTCTTAAAACCCTCATGTCTTTGAATCTTCAGATGATAAAATCTTAAAATATGAAATTCCTAAGTTCTCAAAATCTTCAATCTCAGAATCTTAAAAGCTTCAAAAACTTAAATTCTTCAAATCTCGAACTATTGCAACTTTAATTCATAAACAAGAAAAACTATATAATCAAATTCCTTCAATCCGGGCTCTATTTTAAATTCCTTAAACTCTTAATCTTGAAATTTTGAAGTCTTGACATCTTAAGATCTTAAAATCTTAAATTCCGAAAGTCGCCAAATCTGAAAATCTCACAAAAAAGAAAATCTTAAAACATCCGAAATCTGATAATGGATGGAAAATGGCTGGCATGGCCTGGCTGTTTATAACCTTCAAAAACCTTTAATCTTTGAATCTTAAAACTTCATTCTTAAACACACAGCCATATCATATGGGTCTTCAAATCTGAGACTCTTAGAATCTCAAAGTTTTTAGAATTTTTAAATCTTAACATCTACTCATCGGAATTACAGGAAAGGGAAGTGACAGAAACCCTCATGTCTTTGAATCTTCAGATGTTAAAATCTTATTAAAATAAGAAAGGCTAAACGTCCAAACTTCTTAAAAATCTCAGGAATCTAAAGCTTTCAGAACTTAAATTCTTTAAATCTCGAAACTATTGCATCTGAATATCTTAAAATTTATAAACAGTGTAAATATAATAAACTTCTTCAATCCGGGTATATTCTAAATTCCTTAAACTTTATCTTCAAATTATGAAGTCTTGACATCTAAGATCTTAAAATCTTGCATTCCGAAAGTCGCCAAATCTGAAAATCTCACCAAAAATAAAATCTTAAAGCTTCCGAAATCTGATAATGGATGGAAAATGGCTGGGCAATGGCCTGGCTGTTATAACTTTCAAACACCTTAAGTCTTTGAATCTTAAAACCTTAATTCTTAAACCATTGAAGCCTTAAATTCCAAAAGTCTTCAAATCTGAGACCCTTAGAATCTCAAAGTGTTTAGAATTTTTAAATCTTAACATCTACTCATCGGACTTACCGGAAAGGGAAAGTGGGACAGAACAACCCTCATGTCTTTGATCTTTCAGTGTCAAAACCTTAAATATGAAATTTCCTAATTCCCAAACTCTTAAAATCTCAGAATCTTAAATGCTTCAAAAACTTAATTTCTTTAACTTAAATTCTTTAATCTCGAACTATTGCAATCTGAAAAAATTAAATTCATAAAAACAAGTAAAAAATATAATTAAACTTCTTCAATCAGGGCTCTTATTTAAATCCTTTAAAACTCTTAATTTCAAATTTTGAAGTCTTGACAACTTAAGATCTTAAAATCTTAAATTCCGAAAGTCGCCAAATCTGAAAATCTCGCCAAAAATAAAATCTTAAAGCCTTCGAAATCTGATAATGGATGGAAAATGGCTGGGCAATGGCCTGGCTGTTATAACCTCAAACACCTTAAGTCTTTGAATCTTAAAACCTTAATTCTTAAACCATTGAAGCCGTAAATTCCAAAAGTCTTCAAATCTGAGACCCTTAGAATCTCAAAGTGTTTAGAATTGTTTAATCTTAACATCTACTCATCGGACTTACCGGAAAGGGAAGTGACAGAACGGGCAGGGCAAGGTGCCCGGTGGCCGGCTGTGTCGCGTCAGCGTGTAAATCCGGCCACCGGAGTGAGCGGGCCGCAGGCCTAGGCCCGCAGGGCTTACCTTCAGGTATAAGGCCGCGCGCCCCATGCCGCCGACCATGCGCAGAACATGCGCAGAACATGAGCAGAACTTTTGCGCTGGGTAGCCCTTATAAGGGGTGAAGGATTTGTGGATTGGTTTAAGTGATTTTTGTAGCATCTCCCCGCAGCGCCCAAAAACGAGTATTTTTAGGGGGTGCCTAATACTGGACAACACCCCCAGCATTGCCAGCATCATCCCGGATGATGCAGGTGATGTTATGCATGCTGGCGATGCGGGGGATGCTGGTGATGTTGTCCCCTAAGTCGGCCAATTTTGCCGAAATGGGGCACCTGAAAATCTTAAAATCTTAAAGATGGATGGAAATGGAATGGAAAATTGGCTGGATTGAATCTTAAAATTTAAAAAAGTAAAATCTATCACTCAATCTTAGAATCTCAAGAGATCTTAAAATCTTTAGAATCTTATGAAATCTAAAAATATAAAAACTTCCTAAAGTCTTCGAATCTTGAAATCTTAAAACCTTATGTCTTAGAATCTTGAGATCTTAAACTCTTAAAATATGAAATCTTAAACCTTAATTCTTAACCATTGAAACCTTAAATTCCGAAAGTCTTCAAATCTGAGACCCTTAGAATCTCAAAGTTTTTAGAATTTCAACATCTGAACATCTACTCATCGGACTTACAGGAAAGGGACGTGACAGAAACCCTCATGTCTTTGAATCTTCAGATGTTAAAATCATAAAATATGAAATTCCTAAATTCTCAAAATCCTAAAATCTCAGAATCTTAAAAGCTTCAAAAACTTAAATTCTTTAAATCTCGAACTATTGCAGTCTGAAAATCTTAAATTCATAAACAAGTAAAATATAATAAAATTCCTTCAATACGGGCTATATTATTCTAAATTCCTTAAACTCTTAATCTTCAAATTTTGAAGTCTTGACATCTTAAGATCTTAAAATCTTAAATTCCGAAAGTTGCCGAATCTGAAAATCTCACAAAAAATAAAATCTTAAAGCCTTCGAAATCTGATAATGGATGGTAAATGGCTGGGCAATGGCCTGGCTGTTATAACCTTCAAAAGCCTTAAATCTTCGAATCTTAAAACCTTAATTCTTCAACCATTGAAACCTTAAATTCCGAAAGTCTTCGAATCTGAGACCCTTAGAATCTCAAAGTTTTTAGAATTTTGAAATCTTAACATCTACTCATCGGACTTACAGGAAAGGGAAGTGACGGAACGGGCAGGGCAAGGTGCCCGGTGGCCGGCTGTGTCGCGTCAGCGTGTAAATCCGGCCACCGGACGTGATCGGGCCGCAGGCCAAAGCCCGTTAGGGCTTACCTTCACTTCAGGTATAAGGCCGCGCGCCCCATGCCGCCGACCATGCGGGTACGTTGCGGGTACGTTTTGGGCTGGGCCTTCCTTATAAGGGGCGAAGGATTCGCGGATTGGTTTAGGCGATTTTTGTAGCATCTCCCCGCAGCGCCTAAAAACGAGCATTTTTAGGGGGTGCCTAATACTGGACAACACCCCCAGCATTGCCAGCATCATCCCGGATGATGCGGATGATGTTATGCATGCTGGCGATGCGGGTGATGCTGGGGATGTTGTCCCCTAAGTCGGGCCAATTTTGCTGAAAACGTGCAACCTGAAAATCTTAAAATCTAAAGTGGATGGAAATGGATGGAAAATGGCCTGGATTGAAATCTCAAAATCCTAAAGTCTTAGATTCTTAAAATCTTAAATTAAAATCTAACAATCAATCTTAGAATCTCAAGATCTTAAAATCTTAGAACTTAGAATCTTAAAATCTAAAAATATAAAAACTTCCTAAAGTCTTCGAATCTTGAAATCTTAAAAACCTTATGTCTTAGAATCTTGAGATCTTAAACTCTTAAAATATGAAATCTTAGAACCTTAATTCTTAAACCATTGAAACCTTAAATTCCGAAAGTCTTCAAATCTGAGACCCTTAGAATCTCAAAGTTTTTAGAATTTTGAAATCTTAACATCTACTCATCGGACTTACAGGAAAGGGAAGTGACAGAAACCCTCATGTCTTTGAATCTTCAGATGTTAAAATCTTAAAATATGAAATTCCTAAATTCTCAAAATCTTAAAATCTCAGAATCTTAAAAGCTTCAAAAACTTAAATTCTTTAAATCTCGAACTATTGCAGTCTGAAAATCTTAAATTCATAAACAAGTAAAATATAATAAAATTCCTTCAATACGGGCTATATTATTCTAAATTCCTTAAACTCTTAATCTTCAAATTTTGAAGTCTTGACATCTTAAGATCTTAAAATCTTAAATTCCGAAAGTCGCCAAATCTGAAAATCTCATAAAAAATCAAATCTTAAAGCCTTCGAAATCTGATAATGGATCCGGCCACCGGACGTGATCGGGCCGCAGGCCAAAGCCCGTTAGGGCTTACCTTCAGGTATAAGGCCGCGCGCCCCATGCCGCCGACCATGCGGGTACGATTTTTGTAGCATCTCCCCGCAGCGCCTAAAAACGAGCATTTGTAGGGGGACTGGACAACACCCCCAGCATTGCCAGCATCATCCCGGATGATGCGGATGATGTTATGCGTGCTGGCGATGCGGGTGATGCTGGGGATGTTGTCCCCTAAGTCGGGCCAATTTTGCTGAAAACGTGCAACCTGAAAATCTTAAAATCTAAAGTGGATGGAAATGGATGGAAAATGGCCTGGATTGAAATCTCAAAATCCTATAGTCTTAGATTCTTAAAATCTTAAATTAAAATCTAACCATCAATCTTAGAATCTCAAGATCTTAAAATCTTAGAATCTTAAAATCTAGAAATATAAAAACTTCCTAAAGTCTTCGAATCTTGAAATCTTAAAAACCTTATGTCTTAGAATCTTGAGATCTTAAACTCTTAAAATATGAAATCTTAGAACCTTAATTCTTAAACCATTGAAACCTTAAATTCCGAAAGTCTTCAAATCTGAGACCCTTAGAATCTCAAAGTTTTTAGAATTTTGAAATCTTAACATCTACTCATCGGACTTACAGGAAAGGGAAGTGACAGAAACCCTCATGTCTTTGAATCTTCAGATGTTAAAATCTTAAAATATGAAATTCCTAAATTCTCAAAATCTTAAAATCTCAGAATCTTAAAAGCTTCAAAAACTTAAATTCTTTAAATCTCGAACTATTGCAGTCTGAAAATCTTAAATTCATAAACAAGTAAAATATAATAAAATTCCTTCAATACGGGCTATATTATTCTAAATTCCTTAAACTCTTTAATCTTCAAATTTTGAAGTCTTGACATCTTAAGATCTTAAAATCTTAAATTCCGAAAGTCGCCAAATCTGAAAATCTCATAAAAAATCAAATCTTAAAGCCTTCGAAATCTGATAATGGATGGTAAATGGCTGGGCAATGGCCTGGCTGTTATAACTTTCAAAAGCCTTAAATCTTCGAATCTTAAAACCTTAATTCTTCAACCATTGAATCCTTCAATTCCGAAAGTCTTCAAATCTGAGACCCTTAGAATCTCAAAGTTTTTAGAATTTGGAAATCTTAACATCTACTCATCGGACTTACAGGAAAGGGAAGTGACAGAAACCCTCATGTCTTTGAATCTTCAGATGTTAAAATCTTACAATATGAAACTCCTAAATTCTCAAAATCTTAAAATCTCAGAATCTTAAAAGCTTCAAAAACTTAAATTCTTTTAATGTCGAACTATTGCAATCCGAAAATCTTAAAATTCATAAACAAGTAAAATATAATAAAATTCCTTCAATCCGGGT
This sequence comes from Effrenium voratum, assembly GCA_963377175.1. Taxonomy (NCBI): domain Eukaryota; class Dinophyceae; order Suessiales; family Symbiodiniaceae; genus Effrenium; species Effrenium voratum. Next base: position 656,093 of record CAUJNA010001001.1, on the reverse strand, counting down.
AATATTCTAAATTCCTTAACCTCTTAATCTTCAAATTTTGAAGTCTTGACATCCTAAGATCTTAACATCTTAAATTCCGAAAGTCGCAAAATCTGAAAATCTCACAAAAAATACAATCTTAAAGCCTTGGATGGAAAATGGCTGGGCAATGGCCTGGCTGTTATAACCTTCAAAAGCCTTAAATCTTTGAATCTTAGAACCTTAATTCTTCAACCATTGAAACCTTAAATTCCGAAAGTCTTCAAATCTGAGACCCTTAGAATCTCAAAGTTTTTAGAATTTGGAAATCTTTAACATCTACTCATCGGACTTACAGGAAAGGGAAGTGACAGAACGGGCAGGGCAAGGTGCCCGGTGGCCGGCTGTGTCGCGTCAGCGTGTAAATCCGGCTTCGCCTCCTTGGGGTAGCAGGTCGCCGCTAGGCAATTAGCCTGCTAGCTTTAGCTATAGGGGGTGCACCCTGGTGCCGCCGACCCTCGCCACTTGGTCGTGATGCGCTGCCTAAATCCGACACCTCTGCATCACCAGCTCGGGCTTGCGGTTTTGCTTGCCTGTGGGAAACCCTCGCAAAACATTGCGTATATGCAGGGTGTAGGCCATGTGGCTGACATCATCAGGGTGTGGGGTTGGGCCTGGGCGATGCTTCAGCGGGGCTTGGTCTGTTTTTAGAAGGTATCGGATGGATATAAGCGAGGCTCGTTTTCGCGCATTTTGGCGCCAAGCGCTGCCGGTCATGCCGGCGATGCTGGGTCCTCGCTCTACAAAACGCTGTAAATACCGTCAAAAACTGCTGTGCTGAGCGGTGGGCTGTTGTTCTGTCCATTTTGCTTTTGCTGTGGCTGGCTCGCGTGCTGCGCGGTCCTTGCTTTTTTCGCGTTGGTTTTCGGGCCTTTTGGCGCGCGCGCGCGCGCGACCCCAGCCACAAAACGCTGCTATTTACGGTGTTTTGTTGCTTTTGCGTTTCCGGGCTGGCTTGCGAGCTGTTCTTTTTGGGCTGCTGTTTCTGCGGCCTCTGGCGCGCGCGCGCGCGACCCCATGTGAGCCTTCTGGTTTGGGTCCTGGCTAGGGCCCAGAAAGCTGGCATCCCCGGCATCATCTGGGGTTGGGGTGGGCAACAGGCATAACCTAACCAGCCATATCATAGCACAGGATACGTTTCTCATACAACAAACATGACATGACATGGCATAACTTCAAAGAGGCGTAGCCGGCTAGAGGCCGCAGGCCCAGAAATAAGCAACTTGTTTGCAGCCCAGTCCATCCCGGCAAAAGCCGGGGCGTCCTGCGTTGTTCACGTAAACGTCAATTGGTCCAACACGTGATCTTCAAACTAGTTTTCAAAGGGGAAGTTGTATGGGCTTATTTGGGGAACCCAAACTGGGTGGCTTTTTCGTTGGTTTCCCCTAGGGAACGGGACACTCAAAAACAAACACACGCACATGAAGATCATGAAGGAACCCCTGGGTCTGCTCCTACCTCCCGGCCCCTCCCATTCGGCTCCCGATGTAGGTGGCGATTTCCTGAGCGGATGCGACTTCCGAGGTATTCACGTGGAGTGCCTGGATGGGGAGAAGCTGAGAAAACAAGCATTTATAAATGGTGCATGGTGGACATTGAAGGGTGTTGGGTGTAGTTTCTCCTTCCAGATTTGCACTCATTCGGCCGTATTTCGACCAACCAAGGCTTATGACAAATTGTCCAGGTCCAAATAACTAAGATGCGCTTGTAAGCTACTTCAAAGTCAGACTTAGTCATGATTGCCAATTGTTTAGCCCCTGTTCTTTCGGGGCGTCTGTCCCGAAAAAGTCTTGAGCACTGGTGCCTGCGCCTTTTGACCAAGCCCAACTGTTGTGCCCCTTTGCTTTGAGGTGGCGTCAAGTGCGTCAAGGACAAACAAAAGGGACACTAACCTCATAGAGGTGTGCCTAGTCTTGCAAAAACGTGGTGCCAAGGTGAAACTGTCAAACTATCCTTGTCGGGTTGTTCTGTCATGATCCTTTGGACATATTAACCAATGGTTGTCCACATCCCCGGGCCTCACTAGCCCCAAGCAAGGAGGTGCTTTGACCATGGCACATAGACATACGGATGCCTGACAATAATAGTTACACCAGGCCGCTAAGGAACCATGCAAAATTGTATCTTGTTTCATCTCTAAAACCGATGGGGGGCCATCAACAAAACGATACCCCAGTCATGCTGTCGGTTGCTCATATACAGTAGGCGTCCTGGCAAACAGGTTTTTGAGGTATGGAATGTGGAAAACACTGAGCATTGTCAGAAAGGCAAACTGGCTTGCCATGAAAGGAACAACCCATTTCGAAGGGGGTGGGGCTTCGCAACAAACATGAAGGATCCCTTCTGGAGTGGGAAACCCATGAATCAACTCGGCTCTCACTCTCCTGGATATGATCGGTTAGGATAGGTTCACTGTGCTAACTTACCTTTTGCGACCTTGGCTAGGGAAAATTATCTTCAAAAAGGAACACCCGACATGTTAGATCTGATCGATTTCCTTCGTGCAATCAGTTCGTGCCGGTAGCCAACAGTTGACAGTCACCAAGGCATTGAAATTGGAAGCACGCACAACGAGCGTCTGAGTCACTTTGCCAGAAAGAATTAACATGGATCGCATTGAAAACCTCAGAATCCCTCGGCCGATTTGGGACATAGCCTAAGGCACTTGCCCTCACAAATTTCTCAGCGGTACCTCGGACTCCGCTGCCAGCCGACCGGACTCCTCCTCCATCTTTAGTGCAGAAGACAATATAAAGTCATCACAGATCCCAGCAACTCAAGGGGACAAGCACTAACAAAACGTCATTTTTAGGACCTGCAAATGTTTGTGGTTGAGCTTTCTCATCGAGGTTTTGAGCTTCCCGGTGGGATCTCCGGTTTCGACCCCTCACCCGTCAGACGGGTCCCCGACGCCCGGTGGCCCGGACTGCCCGAAGTCACAGAGCTTCATGGTGGGCGCCTGAGTCGCGTGTGCCACAAAGGGGGGGGGTGGAACGAGTTCTTTTGCGCGGGAACCACCCCAAAATACTCATGGGCAGGTCAGCTTCAGAAGCTAAAACAAAAGGGTTGCTCAGGTTCCGAAGCTAAACCCATGGGTATGGATTGGTTTCCAGGAAAAAAACACGGTGGAGAACGTGGACGCCCAAAAGAAAAGGTGGGATAACATGGAAAAGGTGTTGGAAGAACTAGGGTGCTATCCCAGAATACAGGGAAGAAGAATATGGAACCCCAAACGTAACTTGTAACGTAACTCAAATGACGGGGTTGGTCAACTCAGAAAGGGTGGTCTCATCTTGGTTTCCGTTTAAACTCCGGGAAGGGGATCCTCAGAAACAAACAACCACACACACACACACACACACGCGCGCAAACACACCCATTTCAGCTTGCCTCGAATTGGTGGTTTGGATGGGCATGGAGGTGCCCCAGGGTGTGAAACCCGATTAACCCTCTACAAGAACCAGGGCTTCGAAAATTTGAGGTCTTGGGCTCCTAGGGCTCTGCAAAATTAGATCCCTTTTTGGTTTCGAATTTCAATGCGGAGCGACTATATAATGATCCCCCGAGACCCAAAGTTGGATTCGGGATTCGCGAATCCCGAATCCCAAATCTTGATTCTCGAAATTGGGATTGGGATTAGCGAATCCCGAATCCCGAGCCCGAATTTTCAAAATTGGATTTGGGATGCGCAAATCCCGAATCCCGAATCCGAAACTGGGATTGGAATTTGGGATTCGCGAATCCTGAATCCGCGCGGCGAAGCGATCCCCGGATCGCCACTCAATGATCCCTTATTAAACTGCAAGAAAGGAATCCCGACCAAGAACGGCCCCTTTTTGAAACAAGGGTGGTAAGGGGTGAAGGGGGGAGCAACACACTTCTTGGGCGCTGTTTTTGCTTAGGAGGAATAGGGCACTGGTGACTTTTCATTGAGCAATGTGGCTTTGAACATATGCAAAAGGTGGTTGGGTGACCTTGGCGAAAATAGATGGCACTGGTGTGGGTGGAACAAGAACGAATCGTCATCACGGGGTTTCCGGCGCGAAACCCTATGTCAGGTTGCATGCTTCGCCACGGGTAAACACAGCGTAAAAACCTCTTAGACCCAACCAGTGGACCACAGGTCCAACCTTTTGCCAGACCTCCAGTTGTTTTACCTCAGTGGTTTATGGATATAGGGGACACCCCCTCCAAACAGGCCCAAGTATCCTCAACCCTCGGAACACGTTCCAGAGCGCCCCGGAGCCCTTTCAGCCGTTGTGGGACTTGTCTGCCTGTGATACAAATGGAAGGTGTTCCAAATGACAAATTGCTTCTCCATACTTCTCCTGCTCAAAGGGCAAGTCCCTGGTATCACATAGTTTCTAGCCTGATTTTAGCTGGGGAAAAACATGGGCACTGCCTAACCGAGGCTGGAGATTGGGGCCCCGGCCGCACCGCGCCCCTCCGTGCCACCCACCAGGATGTTCTCTGGCCTGCTGCTTTCGGAGCGCAGCTTGGCTCTCTGCCAGCCACGAGGAAGCAACGGGAAAAGGAACCATGATGTTTGACTCCATTCCGGACAGGATCGGCCTGACTGCTCAACCTGTTTGCGTAGCATTGAAGTGATTGCCCAAAAGCGTGAAGGTGAGTTGAGGTAAAATAAGGATACCTGGAACTTCCTGCGGCGGAAATTATTGCCGCAACGCATTGCGGCGGAAATTCCCGCCGCATTCCAGAAAATCAGCTGCAAAAAAAAAAAACGCAACCAAAACAAAAACGCCGCAACACCGTTTGCTTTCCGGGAATTTCCGCCGCATTCCCCCCGATTTCCGCCGCATTCCCGCCGATTTCCGCCTCAAATCGGGGGGTGGAAAAAAACTGAAAACAAGTTCTGCCGAGAAAAAAAAAAAAAAAAACGCCGCAAATCAGGAAGAAATGCCGCAAATCCAAAAAGGCGCCTTTTTTGATTTGCGGCAGACATTTCTGCCGCAACGAATCTCTAGGTATGAGACACTTGCTCTGAATTTCAACTGCGACTCGCCGGTTCGTGATAGGCGTGGAATTGCAAAACGAAGTGCGCCCATCAATGCATCCTGTATCGCTCAATTCATGGTAGATGGGTACCGGAGTCATAGACCCATTCAATGAAGCTGCCCAGTCCACTTAGAAGCTCAAGGCCCATGTAGCTCCACCAAGATCAGTAGCTCCAGGTTCAGGAGCGTTCTTTTGGCTTCCCTTCAAATAGGGATATTAATATTCTCGGCTTCTATAAGGCTCCCAACTCTCAAGAAACCCTGCGAGCCCCAGGCTTCCTAGCTCCCTTTTACCTCACTATTCACACCCTTCCTTAAACAGGTTGCCAGAACGCTGGCTAAACCATGGCGGACCTTGGCTCAAACTTGCACCCTCTATCACATGTTTAGTGGGAACATAGTTCTGTTTTGCTGGGATCAAAGGTGGCTCCAAAGATCCGGGCACAAGGGCACAATTTGTGCCCCTGGTAAGGGGAAAGAAAACCCATCTTTCTACCCTGATTGGATCTTCTAGAGGCTCTAAGCAACCCTGTCCCATGAAGCAATAGCTGAGCGGTGTCGGTGTTTGCTGACGCATGAGCCCCCTGAAAACAATACAAATGGTGTTAACCCCAACCAAATCGTATGATACATTGAAAGATCAATGTAAGCTCACTCCAGAAGAGATCCCACATGTACATCAGCTGTAGAAAAATGGACATAGACTAAATAATGGACATCCCGTCAGATCTCCTGGGGCCAGGTTGGGCCTTTGTTGTCCACCAAATCTACGGCTCCGCCCGCTCTGCAGGGCGTCCGTGCTTCACGTCGCAGTGCACCAGGCCCGCCGCGTGGACCTGGGTGCTTTCCCCTAGGAGCCCTGGGAGGGGTGGATGCGGGTGGGTGGGAGAGTGAGGTTAGTGAAATAAAATATATGGGTTTGTATTTCACTTGGGATTTGGCGGACATCATTTAGGTATATTTAGGTTGGGATTCATGTCCATCAACCACTTTTGAGGTGGTTTCCGGGTATCTCTTTGTTACATTGGTTTAAAAGGAGGGCAAAGGGAAAGCACTCCATTTTGCCCTGGGCTCCTTCAGTGTGCGGGCAGCTCGTCTGATTCGGGACACTGGGCGGATCAGTGGCAAGTTTCACCTTACCCCAAGCCTTACCCCAAATTGGTGGTTTGGTTTCGTGGCTTGGACATGGGAGTACTTTCCCCATTTGGCTTCAAAAAGGAAGTGGGGATCACACCCCCAAGCCACGAATCCAAACCACCAATGAAGGGTACCTACGGGCACCTGAGAGTTGATTGTGGCCCATGTTCTGATGCGCAATAGCTTTTCACATGCCCATTTGTGTGGGCAAGATCCATGCCAAGAATGGCACCAGCATGTGGCGGTCCTTGAAAAGCTGTTCGTTGTCCTGAGGTCCGAGTCCCATTTTGAGAACCCCGGCGTGCGCCTCCCCAGAGAGACTTGAGGTTTTAGACCGCATAAAACATATAATCGAGGAATCGAAGAGCTCAGACACATCCAGCGCAAAACTACCATGCTTGAAACAGTTCCCCTAGCTGCCTCACTCAACTTTATCTTGCGTGGATACCTACATTAGATAGCGGAGTGCTGTCAGTACAGACAGTAGCAGACCGCTGTAAGCAAGGCCAAAACTAAACTCTGCTTTTGACGAATTAACCGGTTTTCCAGGCTTGACCCTCTGTCCGTTTATAAACAACTTGCGTGCGCTGTCTCGTCCCTCCACCATCGGAGGCAGAAGTGCCCAGGCCCCGTTCAAGCTGGTGGGTGCGTACCTCTCTCTGCCTCTCAGTTCTCTGTCTCTCTGTTCTCTGCCTTTCAGGGGTCCGAGTTCAGGGCCCGACTAAAACACACTTGTACACTTCCCAGAAACGGAAGACACCTGTAAGAGAGTACCTGGAATTCGTGTTTCCTCTTGAAGGACTCCCTGTCACCTGCCATGACGATCTGCAAACCATGTGACCCTACGGCTTGAGAATCGCCGACAAGACCTGAAACCCATCTCAGCTGCATCTCTGGAGCTCCCGTGGACGCCGTTGGACCGTCAAGAAATGTATTTCTGACCACCACCGCCCGCAAGGCACGGCTTAGCCATGCCTGTGTGCAAAACTTGTTTAGTCTGGAACAACTTGAATGAACTTGGCACCACAAACAAAACAGACGACATAAGACAACAAAGCAAGCAAGAGACAACTAACCAGCCAACAGTAGATGCTGCGAGAAATACATACAATACATCTGCAATCAAAATACAATTGATCAGCAACCGATAGACAACTTACAAGCAAGCACAGAACCGTGATTGATCATTCGGCATTAGACAATTTATCACAACCGACATGCTTCAGAACACATTCGACATGTCATCAGGAAACATAAGACGAGTTGTCAAGAGACATTAAGCGATTAAATAGCAAGCATAACATAAATGATCAGAACACACACCATCTTTCCAAACAAAAGCACGGGCTAACAACAACGCCCCCAGTCCGCTTTCATGATAGTTGGAAGAAAACATGCAACAAGTGTGGGCCTCAACATTAAACCATGTGAGTCGCAAACAAATCCTGGAGTACAATGCTCTACCCAAAACCACATACACTAACAAATAAAGTGGATATCCGCACCTATTTCTGTGTAGGACCGCCGTTTACTACCCTTCGCTTACCCTTTTTCTGAAAATCATGGAGTGCACAAAGGGCCTTTAGAGCAGAGCATGGCAGCCTTCCAAACCCTTCGAATGTTGGAAAGAGAGTACCCGCGCTTTGATCGCGACTCACCCAGACTTTTAGTGGTTTCCCGTGGGACACCCACGATTTGGCACGCGTTTTGGGGCAAAGTTGAGTGGAAAAGGAACCCCTCCAAAAACAAGAAGAAAAAGGAAGCAACCCGCTGGTTGGGCTGTGGGCCCCAGAAACGGCTCGGGTCCCAGGGGTCCCAAGATCCCAAAGTCCCCTGCAGCTGCCAGCGCCATGAGAAGCCGTCGCGCAGCCCAGCGGATCTGAAGGCGAGTGGAATGCCAAGGAAGTACTCCCCGGCAAAACGGAAGGAACCTCCAAGGGGCGCTCCATTTTCCAACAGTTTCCTTTACCTTTTTGGGTGCCATCTGAGTCTGGGAGTACTTTGGGTACCCTCTTTCCAATCATGGAAGTGCACAGAAAGTGCTTGGACTAGAGACTGGGATCATTCAAATGTCGCATCATATCTGTCACGAAGATCGATTCAATACCTAGAACAACCATCAAATTGTTTGAAGCTCTTGTCCTGTCCTGATTAGCTGGGTGAATTCACAAACGATTCGCTGGGGCGCACTAGGAGTTACCCTACACCCCTTGCGACTACTCACCACACGGCTGACCACCATCCCATCTAACATAATGAGCTTTAACTCATAACAAAACTCTCCAGCTTGCCAAACGCAAACGAATATGCAGTGCACAGAAACCCTCACTTTCCAACTGGACAGCTATCTTCCCAAAGGACTGTGTGCAGCGTTTCCCAAAATACAGGGAACATGGGTATTTAGTTCTTGCCCATGTGCAATTTGGGCATTCCCCGAAAAGACAAACCACCCTGTTTCGAGGGTGCTCAAACGCGAGTCCGAAATGAAACCTCATAAATTACCCATTTCGAGTGCCGTCTTCTGACTTCTGAGTGAGTTGGCCAACACAAATAAAAGCCATTTTTCTAGCATGAAAACTACATTCCCAAAGAAAAACATAAATCCCAAGAAACCAACAGGGCAAATACGGTGGTGCAAAAGCTTGTGGATTTGCCGGGTCCTACTTGAGGAAACGGATTTTCCGGGTACACCAGGAAAGTAGATGCCATAATTCCGTTGTGGTAAAGGAGATGACGATCAGCCAAAATGGGAGAGTTGTGCCATCTACTTTCACCCAACTGTACCCCTCCGTGAGTTTGGAATTCTGGCGCACCCCGAGCCCTGCCTGACTATCCTCGAGTCGCCGGGTGGCAGTGGCCTCAGTCACGCGCCATGTTTCGAAGAAAATGCTCTCGGTGGGTTGCCTTGGGAATGATCAACTAATCCAGGGTAAGTGTGTTCCCGATATGGACATATGTGCATCTTAATGAACAACTATCCCTCAAGACTCCTCAAGGGTCTCTTGGCTCACAATTTGAATTGTGTTCTTTTGGAGGAAATTCTGGGTGTTCCCCTTGACCCTGGAGCCCAAAACCCGACATCTGAGGGCTTTTCACTCCCCGAAAGAACCCAAACAAGGTGTTGCCCCCGCAGGTTGGGAGAATGAACAAAGTAATCCAGGGCTGTCATTGAAATGTGCGTTTCCTTCAGGATTTGGCGGGCCCCCCGCCTTGTAGCCACTCCTGGGTTCTGTGAGAAGTTGCGATGGGCATAGGTTGTTTACCTCTGCAGCGCAAAACAACGTTTGTGGACAAGGGCACACAACCCCAGGCCGGTTGATGTGGTTCGCTCATAGTTCTGCTACTCCCCTGAACGTGGCGCTGCATTCCAGGGTACTCGTGCTGGCTGCGGGGATAACACAATCACGGACATGCTGGGGCTGTCCCGAAAAAGGCGAAATATGTTGGGCCACAAACGGAAAGACGCTTGATGACAGCTCAGCAAGAGTGCCAACATCTGCTAAACATATTTTAGGGTATGTAGGTTGACAAACGAAGCAACTGGCAAGCAAACCCAGGTCAGCAAAGTGATATTCAGCATCCAACTTGCTTATTGCATTTTCTCGGGTCAATTGAACAAGCCTATTGGTCATTCACACCTACTTCTCATCTCGTCGACATGGAATTCAAACAACAATGGAAACCAACACGCTAACCTTTCCCACCTTTGACACCATTCAAGCAACGCTTTTGTTCTTACTGTCTGGGGCAGGGAGGGGGAGGGGGGCACATTCCCAAACCAAAGCCCACACGGGCATTTGAGCAACGGTAATTGTTTGCCATTGTTTGCTGTAAAGGGGATGACACGGGGGCACACTCACCAGAACAGGGTTAGGTCGTGGGAGTACCCCAGCAATTTCTCACGTCAGGGGACGAAATGAATCTTGGAAAAAAGCTGCATGTGCAAAAACCAAAACAAAAAAAACGCCTACCACTCCAGGTGCCATGAAACCAGGGCCATGCTTCGGCCCCTGCAAACATTAACTCTTGCTACCTGAAAGGAAGAATAAAGGGAACCAAGGGGCACAAAGTTAAACCGCTGAGTTAAGTCTGGTACTGAATCGTGTCTGGTGTCCGGTATGCAAATCTTTACACGACGGACACTTACCAGACCAAAACTGTGGATGGGAGCGTCGGACATTGTTCTGAGCAGAAAAACACACATTTTCCTTGGCGTTTATATAGCTTGGGTCGTTGTGCCACATTCATTTCCACTCCAGGTAAAATAGCCAAAATGGGATTGCTTTTGTTAAGAATATCCCTTTCGAGCCCTTTCCAAAAACAAACCACTAAAAAGGACACCAATCAATAATTTTGGGGCCGTACTCCCTAATTTGGCACATGAAGGCCTTGGGGCCAGGGCAATGCAGTGATGCAGGCTACCTTCGATGTACTCAAAGACTAGGAAGAGTTCACCGCCTCAACGGAAAGAACTCGCCGCATGCGGTGAAGCGGATACACCAGGGTGAAAGTCGCCCATTGTGTGGCACAATCTTTTGAACAATCATGGAAGTGGACAAAGGGCGTCCCAAAAGAGAGGTAGTCTCTCAAAACCATCCTAGCAGCTTCCATGATTGTTGGAAATGAGGTTAAGTAAAGAGTATGACTAAACCAACGTGAACACATTGTGCCATCGTGCCATCTGCGTTCATCCAACTGTGGGTCTTTGTGTTGAGGGTCCGCTGTTCCGGGCTGTTTTGAAGGGAAACTGAAGGCAAACAACCCAGCTAGGGCTGCACCCATTGGGAAACAAAGCCACTGTGGCCCCAATGCCAACAGCTTATTCTTGTCAAATTCCCCCTTTCATTGGCTGGCTTCATATAAAACAAGCCCAGCTACCAACTTTGATCCTCCTCAAAACGAGACGGCCCAGAAATGTTTGGGGCTCCCTGCTCAAGCTCGCTGCAACGTTTCAGTGTTGCATAGGATCAAGGCTCGAGAGTCGAACCCCGAGGGGAACCTTTGGGCTACAGGGTACCGGCAGTCGTCAGCCAAAGTGCGTCTAACCCAGGCATGTGTTGAACTGTCGAAGTAAGCAGAACTTGACCTAAGCTCGCACCCTGAGTTTGTTGCCATACAAACCACCCATTTAGCCCTTTTTCCTAATCTAATTCTTGAAAAGACCCTCTTGTTTGGTTGAGTACAACCTGCAACTTTGAATGATTAGTGATTGCTCAGTTCACGATCACAATCACAACTGCAACCCAAGTGAAGTTTCTAGCACCTCTGGTTGTTCGACATGTGCAGAAAAGCAATCATTCTGCCCGCGCGTTCATGCCTGACAAGTCCACGGTTTCTAGATTCTAGCCAACATACAGACGGAAAACAAGCCCAGCCTCCTCAAATTGATCAGAAAGCCAACCAAAACAAGGACTCGCAGAGTTTGGCCAAGTGGAGTATGGGTTCTGAATGGCGCAGCAAACGCGGCAGGCATTGCGAGGAGCGCCTGCAAATGGGCCCCGCGCTTACCAAAACAAGAAGCTGCCGAGAGTGAGTTTTCCAAAGAGTCCACAAGGTGTGTATCCATCCGTTCCCGTTTAAGCAGAGGTTCACGGGTCCAGAAATGTCTGCAAGAACAGAGCAAAGCGCACGCAGCTCATGGAGGGCTTACGATTCTCTGGCCATCTGGCCATGGGTTCCTTAGCCAGTGAGGCATCTGGATTCCGTTCGCACCTCCTGAAAAAAAAAGCCTCAGAATAACCTGCTCCTCCGGCCACTTCCCTGGGTTTTGGCTTTCAAAGCATCCGTGAACTGCGTCCTTTTGATGCCCCTTGTGGAAGGTTGACGTGCCGAGAGGGAACGGCCCTACTAGTGTTCAGCAAGGTAGTCTACAAAGCACTACACTGTCCCTGAAGGGAAGCTACCACTCGAACCTAAAAGCAGTCCAACCAAACGGACAATTGACGAGGGTCAAAAAAACTCAACTTCCCAACCATTGGCTCCCAGGGAATGGTGCTAGGAACGTCCTCAACGGAAGCCACCGGCAATGGTTCAGTTTGTGCTCATTCCCTCCTTCCCTTGTATAGACCCAGGCTTGAGTGCCTGGGGCACGGGGAGGGGCTCAAATATACTGCCCCAGTGGCCCCAAAACAGTTGCAGGTCAGTGGCCCCTTGGCACTGCCGTAAGGCTGAATCCTCAGCACCACTTACAAGGGGGACCACTCTACCCACAAACAAAAGGATCTTGTGGATATATATATATATATATAACATATTGGCAAGAGTCGTGGCACCATTTCAGGAAACCCTTGGTCCTCCTTGGACATCTCTACTTTCTGAAAACGTTTGAACACGCCCAGCCTACTGCCCCTCGCCACCCGCTTCTCTCCTGTGGACTACCAAGCCTTAGCCAGTTCAGTTTTCCTGTATCTGGAGTCTCCGTGACCTTAAAAAATGGGTCATCTACCCAAAAAAAGGGGTCATGACCCCCAGTTCTTAAGTACAGCCAACCAAGGGCTTTGGTGAAACGCCTGGGATCCACGTGGGTCGTGGCTCCCCAAGCAAAAAATAAACCCGCCCCTCTACCAATCCAAACCAATCCACACCAACCACCCAAAGCCTATGCTTCGCGCGCCTCGACGACCGAAACCGACGAGGCCGCCGGCTCGGGCCGCGGCCATGTCGCACCGCCTCGAGCAGCTGCACCAGGTGCCGCCTGTCCGGCACCGCGGCTGCGCGGACCTGGCGGGGAAACACACGGGGAACGGGAAGCCAAAAAGCACGGCAGGCGCCCGAATGGAAAAAGCCGACAATGGAAGCCAACAAAAGGAGTCCGAAAAAGTAAAGCACGGAAAAAGCCAACAACAAAGACACAGCAAACAAATAACCCCGCAAAGCCGGCCAGAAATGGCATGGAACCCGCGAAGGTTCCATAACCTTTCCTAATCAGGATGGGTTGCTTCAGTTCCAAATAAATCTGCAGGAAAGTATATTGGTTCTCTTCAATGAACCTCCGGGAACCAATATCCTGTTGTGTCGATTTGAACACATCACAAAAAGGGCTTTCCGGGTTTCCATGTTGAGGAAAAACCCAATGCGCCCTTTAACTTAATTACCAAGACAACCCAATCAAAACTAGCTCGGAAGGTAATGTTACGACCCTACAAAGAAACATTAGGACACTTGTCTGTTGAAATGCCATTTTTCAAACATGTCACCCATGTTCCATCATCTTGGATAATTGTGTGCTGTGAATTCTGCGAAATGTGAGCATGTTGTTGGCATGTTTTGCGACCACCGAAAACTGTTGGCATGTTTTCCGGGGGTGGTTTCCCATTTGCCAAACCAGCAACCCAAACCACCATTCAACTACCAGCATCCCCCCCAAACACTGCATTCTTGGCCAGTGCTTGGGGTGTCGGACACGGGAAACAACCACAAAGTTGCTGGGATGGTGTCAGGGTTATCTGACTGAAACAGACCACAAACCGCCAGCTCTAAAACCTCCCGGCGGTCGCCTCTGGCAGTTGCTTGCAGGCCTCCCAGGACCTGAAGCTCAATCCGGATCTGACGAACCGCCGGGAAACGGCGAGCAAACTGTTGGCCCTTTGAGTGGGAAAGCGATGGAAAACGATCCGACCTCCTGCTGAAAAGCGAAAAAGGCGAAAAGTTGAACAGGGCGATCCGTCGGGCAAAGTCCCACTCTTCCAAGAGAGTAATGTTGGACTTCCTTTATTAATAGTACCCTTTAGTGTACAAACTGTTTTTCTAATTCAAGATCGTTTGACTGTTTTAGGGGTCCTCTATTATGGAAAGTGTTTTTTGCCGAAAAAAACGCTGGGGAAATATGGGCAAACACACTTGGCAACCAAGTCGGGCAAAAAAAAAGGCAAACAAATCCTGGCAAACATTGTGAACTCCTTTTCTTGAAGTGGTCCCCAAACCATCAAATTTAAGATAACTTATCTATTAAACAAAACGTGCGGGCAAACAGTCACACAAAGGGGGGTCACAAGAGGCCCAGATCCTCTTTAATGCGACTGTTTTGGGGTCCTCTTTAGTGGCCAACTGGTTTTGGGGGTTGCTGAAAAAACGATCCTCGGCAATACTAAAGTAGAATTGGCAATACTAAAGTAAGTACTGGGAATCTGAGAGTCAGTGTTGGTGGCAATGCTAAAGTAAGTACTGGGGATCTGTGAGTCAGCCTTGGCAATACTAAAGTAGAATTGGCAATGCTAAAGTAAGTACTGGAAATCTGAGAGGGAGCTTTGGCAATACTAAAGTAGAATTGGCAATACTCAAGTAAGTACTGCCCCTCCCAGACCTTCAGGATTTCACTAAAGAGAGTCCCGCCGACTGGTTCCACTGTTCGGGGGGGGTACCATTAAAGAGAGTCCAACATTAGCGCTCTCATAACTCTGGATTTCCGAAAATTTGCCAGGCGGTGATTGGTGTTTTACAAGTGTCCCGTGCATTTCCTTCTCTTGGCATGTCAAAAAAAAACCTGGGGCACTTCCGCAGGTCCAGAACGGGAGAACCAAGGTGGTCTACCTCCGAAAGAAACCGGCGGATTGCAAAGGAAACTCCTCTCTAAACAAGAGCGGGGTTGTGGAAAATCACAGAAAGGGAGAAACCAAAGTGGGGCATGTTCGTTGCTTCGTTGAAAGTGGCATCATTGGCATCGCTACAACTAGTCGACGCCCCTTTTGGATGCTCAAGGGAAACATGTGGCTGTCTAACAGAAAACTGCCCCCCTCCAAATCATTTTGGGTCCCTCGCAAAACGTGCCAAACTGTCACTTGTGCCGTCAGCATTGTGGCTCTACTGGCATGGCTACCCAGGTTTACACAGGGCACGCCAAAATCTCCATGACACCAGCTAGACACCGAACCACCTACTAAACTACCTTAGTCGCAGAATCGGTAGGCGGTGCTCGGGCGGTTCCCAAGACGTCCAGTGGATTTCTATGACATCCTAGTAGATCTTGAAGGGAACCAACTTCTTAAGTAGCTGAGTTTGTTGTGGAGCTTGATTTTGAGTGTGAACACAAAGAGGCGAACCAAACCCTTGAGAAATAGAGGATGCCCTGTTTCTAGCTTCTGCAACCCACCTGAGGTCCAGGGTTCAGCTGACTCGATGAGTTGGGCTCCCCGGCTCTGGCGACTGCTTCAGCTGCTTCACAGCCACCAGGCGCCCGTCCTGAGGCCGACTCCACAAAACGCAAGGGGCACGGGCAAATCCAGCACTCCCGGCATCCTACATGTCCCTAAGCAGCACCCGCCTTTTCCGGGCTCCTTATACTTCCTCTTTAAAATCATCACCCCAAAAGAAAAGGAAACTCTGAGCCCTTCGATCAGGAGCCGTTCTAAGGTTCTGGGCCAAGGCGGGAACCCTTGGGATATGGGGCCTAAACTTGCCCAACCTTTTATCATCTTTTATCCTGCTTGCCCCTTTGTTCCCGAAAGGGAAGTACTCTTTCGCTTCGCGTGATACGGTCAAGCACTTGTTTTATTCAGCCCGCCAAGACATTACCAGAACCAAGCACAAGCCTCTGAACAACTCTCAAACTGGTTTGGGCCGGCAATTGTAGACCCCTGCCCTTGTGAAATAGGAGCTGCAGGGGCATTGAGGTACCGTGTTCTGCGCTCAGGCAAAGGAAACAAGGAGACAAAAACACCATCAATCAATCTTAGGATTCCTGAGAAAGAAAGTATGGGAAAGCTCATCGACCCCAGGTGGGCTCTTCATACCAGTGCAACAAAACAACGGGGCTACAGCATGACAACTAACACAAACATAATCTTCCGATCCTCTAATCATCCCCTATGCCAAGGTGTTGAGAGCGACAATGGCTCGCAACACATTGAGAACATATCAGTACTGTACTTGGAGGGACAATGCTGCTGTAACCAAACAAACAAAATCAAACATCAACACAACGACAAAACAACAACAAACAACAAACCGCAACAGCACACAAACACGACAAGGAAGACACACAACAAGCCGCTGCGCACAAGGTGAGCGGATGTTCACAACAACATGACAACATAGATGTGCCTGTTCGGCTTTTTTGCGTGCTGACACATGGAATTACGTGAAGCCCGCCAAACTCAATGACGGCTTGCTTAGTGCCGAATGTTAAACCTCTCCGCACCTGAATCTGAGGTCACAATGGAAACCTGGTACCAAACGGCCATAATCAACAAATTCAAAGGGCGGCTGCATGGCTGGGATTGACCCAAATGAATCGCCAGGAAAGGCCTCTCGGGTTCCGGACGGATTTCCGGCGCGCCTTCCAAACCACCGCAAAGGAGCCTGGCAATTAGACAGCAGCTGGCTAGGGTGAACATCATTGGATGATTCAAGAAGGTGTGTCGCAAAGTGTTCTGGCTGGTGTCAAAGGACGACACATGCAGAACTGACTAAACATGTTTAGGAGGCCCATTTTGGCGACTTCACAATGAATGGCTGGCTGGCCACTGGTCAATGGAAAGGCAGGGCCCGCTTGAGGGAACCCGCTGGAATTCAACTTCAAACAACGGGGCGACTGGACTCTTGCAAATAGGCTCAATGTCTACCCTTGATTTATCAAACTGGCGGAACATAGGGTGTGTGTGTGTGTGTGCTTCTTCTCTCAGCCTGGAAGTCTCTGAAACTGGACACAAACCTGGCTGCAAGGAGCACCGTCAGCAGAACGAGTTGTTGTTTGTTTCTTCTTAACACGAAACATGATGCTTCCAGGGAGTAGGACTAGCTGATCATTTCATCTAGCCGTGGTTAAAGGAATGATCAAGCAATCGGCTTCAACCAGAGTTGATATTCAGTGCATTTCCCCTCATCCTGGTGCTCACAAAGGTCTACCACTGGCCCTGCGGAGAAACAGCCCGATTCAGATTGGTGTCAAGCGAACGAAAACAACAACAACTGCTGCATGTGCGAACGAAAACAACTGCTGCATTGAATTTCTGTGCATATGCAAGTTCTGCAACGGGGCCAACAGGAAAGTACGTCCGCCCACCAAAAACCTGTCCAAGGGTAGCATGTTCATTGACGGAAATAGGTTTGCTCTGGCCTCTGGGCCATGAAAATTCATTGCCCCACCCTGGATTTTGTGACCGATCAAAGTCTCGAATGTCTTGTCTCTCAGCCTCTCAGCTTCAGGCCTTGCCTCATGAAGAACCTCTCTGGAACAGTGAACCCCACAGGACCCAATAGAAAATGCAGTGGATTGGTCTTTGTTGTCAGGTAGCGAAACAGAACCCCCCCCCTTCCCCCCACCCAATCCGCCGCCTTGGCCAAGGCGCTGGACGAAGGAGTACTTCTCCATGCCATTTGGCACGGAACCTGGGCTGGGGACATGTGGATTCCGTCAGCAAGAATCAGCTGGGGCACTTCAAAACCTGCAAAGGGGCTTCGTGTCCTTGGATGAATGGGGCTCCAACCCCGGGGAAGAAGGTCTGGGCGAGGTGCTGAATCACACGTACTCGCTCAGCCCTGTATCAATGCCTGCCAATGATAGGCAAATCCGCTCACGCTCACCCGCCCTGTATCCACTAATGATGGAGTGCGTTGCCAAACATAGGTCAGAGCGTAAGTAAGATTGTTCTGGGCATTAGTCCAAAGGACTGGTGCAGCTTTGACACGGATTCTTCGTGGCTTCGTGCCTGAAAGCGTTTTTCGGGCTATGACACCCGTCCGCCTCCCGCTTGCATTCGGGCGTTGCATAGTATGTTGGTGTGGACATCATCGTATGTTGGTGTGAGCATCATCGGGTTCCGTATGTTGCTGCGGAAATATAGCATCAAACAAACATAATATCTGAGCCATCATGTAGAGCTTACGGCCCCAGTTTGAGGGTTCAGCCAGGATGCCTTGATTCAGGAGAACTGGCACCGACTGATATACTCCCTCCCACATGGCACATGCCAGAGGGTCTTTGCAAAAGGAAGCTTATCTTCCAGGTACCGTTTTCAGCGTTTCCTGGCGCATGTTAGTTTGCAGAAAGGGCGAATTCCGAAGAAGGCAAGTGAACCCAAAGACCCACCTTGAAGCCAGGCAGTAGGAGGCCATTGCCATTGGTTCTGCATGCCCCTTGCGTCCGCCGGCTGGAGTGCCATACACCCACGGCCTAAATGTTCAGCCCACGACTCAGGATGGGCCTTGCCCATTGAACCCTCTGCAACCGCTACCTCGGCCAACCATGACTCCGCAAGTTGGGCGAACTTCTGGATGGGGTTCACATTTTCTCCCCCACCCCATGTGGAAAATAGCATGGTTTCGAAGAGGCCCTCTGCGCACAGCCTGTAACCTTGTTGTCTGGTGAGACAACGCCATGCTTTCCCTGAACTGTTCAAGAATCAAAATCCAAGCAATACGTTCAACCTGGTGGTTGGCGGGACAACAACATCCAAGCAAAAAACAGACAAGATTGGGGGCCCTATGGCCCCACAGGTACCGAAGGTAACTGAAACCATCCCAATCATACATGGAATCGCACGATCCAAAAGTTGTGTCGTTTCTTCAGCAACAAAATTGCGGAAAAATAGGACGACTTTACAGGGGATGTTCAACCAACTTAGTAAGCCGGTTATAACCAACATACCTGATGGTTGAACACCCAAGCGGTTGCTTGTACCAACTGGGCCGGGAGCCCCCACACGCCCGGACGCCAAGGAGGGACGCGCCAAGCGAACACCCGGGATTCGGGGTACTACCCGAGAGGCGGATTCGCGCGCGGACTGACCGCGTTCTGAGCCAAGAGACTGGGCCGTTCCATTTAGGGGTTTAAAGCCTGATCGCGCCCTCTGGGCTTTCTCGACCAGCTGGGAAGTGCAACTCTGATAAGTTGTTGGCAGTTCCATTTGATGTGATTAATTCTTGGCAATTTGGACCGCGGTGATGCTGGGGGAAGAAAGTGAAGACCTAAATAAGGAGACCAGGGGTGTCAAAGATTCAATTTCAGTAATTTGGCTGTGCTCCATGTATCCAAGTATCGCAAGCTCCAGGCATCCTATAAAATGTCCATTGGCCAGCCTCCTCCTGTGAATTGTGCCACCCTCAGCAGTTCTCTGTTCATTCGGAGAACGTTAGCTTCCACTGAACGTGAAGCAGGATGTTCCAAACTCCAAAGACCCTCAACCTTAAACTTGCCTACACAGCCATTGACATAGTTATATACATATCATACAAATGATAATATCACCAGTAAATCCACAATAGTAATCATAACGGACAATACCATTAACAACAAAACAAATAGCAATGCCAATAACAATAACATCAACTTAGGAATATGATTAATACCAATAATAATGATAAGCATAATGACTATGATTAAGCACATGTTCATGATGACTTGTAGCACTCAAGTAAATATCAATCATACTGCATACTACATACATGAACGCTATATTAATGATAATCATAACATTAAACACTTAATACGTATAATTACAACAACAACAATAACCATAAATAACAACAAATAATGATAATAATAATGAACATACTACGGATGATGATACTAATAACAATGTATATGAGGAATAATACATAGTATCAACAATCATACTAATAATAATGATACCAAACAATAAACAAGACCATGGCTGTAGATATTGAAACTAATAGTAATAACAATAGTAATAACAACAATAACATCAATAATCATTTGTAGTAACAATATCATGAATGGGAGTAACACAAAGATATCAACCATCGAGTGCTTCTCCATGTTGTATTTTTCTCCCTCTGTCTCTCTCGCTGGCTGCCAGGTATGACACTTGGAGAAGGATCATGAATTTTGAACCTAGAGTGAGGCCTTCCAAATGCTTTGTGCTTTCCTGTTGTTTCCCCTTCCATCCAAGGGTCATGTGTTTTAACCGCCCATCTCACTTCAGTTCATGGTCCCAACTCGAGAATCCAAACTGGACCAAACGGTTGAGGGAGCCGTCCATCCGTCCGGCTATTTGAAGGGATCAATGAGGCAATAGATCCCCGATGTCAGCAACATGGTCCTGTTCTGAACCAAAAACGCTGGGGGTTGAATCAGGAGTCGCGGAGAAAGCAACTGCAATACCCGTCTCCCTTTGGCTTCCTTTCAGACAATTGAACATTTGGAGCTATTCACCAAGAAAGCAAGCCCTGATCAGGGCCTTTCATTATAGCTGCACTCATTTCTCATCCCCACAATTAATGCATGCAAATAGACGCAGTGTCGTGAAAGATGTATGACATTTGCAATGAGTGGGGCATCATGTGTCTTCTATAACCTGAAATCGGATTCCCACAGACAATCGCCCTCCCGATTTCCGGCAATGCTTAGAAAGGCTTACAGGACCTGTTACCAAGCCGTGTTTGTGGGTGTTCCAACCATCAAACCTCACAGCCATAATTGTCACGAATATCCGGGGTCACCAATCACACATTATGCCATTATGCTGCTATGATCCTGGCCCAATATATGTTTTCAAAAACCATTGGTACTATGTCAGCCTTTCAACATTGCCGCAAGAAACACAGGGTAGTTTCCTTTGTACCTCTTGGAAAATAACGCGTGATTTAATTGGCCAAATTACATCCGAATTGCATCCTTTAAGGAGCCCTCTAATACCCCAAGTTTCCGCGGTCAACACATCATGACCTTCCTCTCTCTTCCATGCCTCTGCCTCGGGACGTAGGCCCTCCTCGCGCGCTTGCGCGCGAGGTCGCGGGAAGGAGTCGGGGGTCAAACCGCCGGACGGTGGATGGACCAAACCCACGCCAGGCATACGTTGTTAGGTGGCTTATCAACTATTCATAGGGCTGCATCCGGTGTAGGACTTTTTTTCCATCGACAGCATCATACATGTCCAAACATTGGGGAACTGGAGATCCCGTTTGGATGCTGTCTACAAGCAACCAACCTGTTTGAGGCGCATCCCATGGTTAATAAAAGTATGCTGAAAGCTTCCCTGGAGGGTGAGTGGTGGTGGGGTCAGGCAAAGGTCCCTCAGTTCGGTGTATCTAGCCCGAATGATCTGAACTTCTTAGCTTCTTCTACAATGACTCTGGAAAAAAGAGCCACAGAACCAAACAACACTTTGCCTTGGTCAGCTTCTTCAGATAAAATTGCGAGGTCTTCTCAGCATAAAGAGGAAACAAACTGTTGCAAATACCCACCGTGCAACATGGGCTGGCATAGAGTTCATTAAATCTAGTCCTGCTATGTTGCCCCCTTTACAGTAGATTTATTTGCTTGAATCTTTACATGTTGGTCATGTTTCATCGCTTGTTGGGCAGAACAACACCTCAGCAGATTCATGGTCGAGACGAGACAGGCCGAGTTGACTCAGCGACATGCCCACGGGAACCCAATCGATGCCCGCCTTATCCTCGGCTTTCTCGTCGTCCGCCTTCTCGTCATCCGCCTTGTCATCGTCCGCCTTCTCGTCGTCCGCCTTCTCATCATCGACCTTGTCATCCTCGGCCTTGTCCTCCTCTGCATCGCTCTCTTCTGGCGCATCTGGCGCGTCTGGCGCAGCCTGCAGCGAGGCACGCTCTCTTTCCCACTGACCCATGGGTGTTCCTTAAAGCGCCAACTGACATTGGCTTCCCCTTCCCCGGTTGCCTTTTCTCAGGTCGTCAGTGGGCAGAGCTACTGTACTGAAAGGCTTTCATTTATGGTTCATGCTTGCTTGGAGGACTTCAGAAGCCTCCCAACACAAAGCCAAGTGCAGGACACCCAGCATGTGCTTGCAAATGATCACACGAGCCAGCATGAACGGAGGACCGGCGGAATCATTCGTAGGAAAGACAATCACACATTGTCACAACCTATGCTTTGGCATTTGAGCCCTGGGCCTGTGCTAAACATTCATCGTGCTTGTGTTCCGGAAACGGCCGCTCGCTGCGTGTTGGGATTGTGTCATATCGATCAATGCAGTCCGCGTTCTCGCCTCCTTGTCGGAGTCCTCATTGTCAGGCTTTGCCTGGATACATATCAAAGGGGTATTATGTGAGTGTGTGTGTTTTGAAGGGGCGACCTTATCGTTTTGGCTTCAAGGAAAACGGGAAACCACGGTGTCCCCTGTCTTTAACACATATTGTAGCAGAACAAGTTGGACTGGTGGAAGCTCAGAATGATTTTGGCGAGATTCAATGTGAATCAAACTCAGGAATCAACTCCAAAACATCACCGTTACCAAGAGAAACTCACTTTAAGCATGCGCACACAAAAAAAGAAGATCTGCACTGTCAATGCTGACATCCAATTCATGGCCGCCAACCAACCATAACAAACAAAAACAAGCGACCCAGGAAGGATTCAAGCACTCTGCGGTGAGAGTAGGCACAGGCTTCGCCGATGGCGGAAGCAATGCCTTGCTCATTAGGCCACTGGGTCAGCTGCAAACATGGGAAACAGACCCCCGCAAATGGTTGGTCTCCTTTTGGGACAACTCGACTGAGTCAAGACATCCATGGCTTGGTCAAGGAGTCCAAGATTGACAGGCCTTCAAGTTCATCCTTCTGTAGGGCGCCGCCTTTTGGGCTACAGGGCCTGCCTCATTCTGGCAAACACATAGGGACAAATCTGCACTGCGATTTCCAACCCAAACACATCTCCAGAAGTGGCGAGAACAGCCTGTGAACTGCGGATTGCCTTCAAGACAAGAACGCGTCAAGGGAGGTGGACTAGTGTCAATACTGTTGTCAGTACAACTTTGGCCTAGTTGCAACAAGCACTGCTGGACACCTGTGCCAATTGCCAAGCAAGCAAGAATGCACACACAAACAAAACTGTGTGGATACTGAGTTAAGATCTTGCAGTCAGAAGAAGCTTCCCAAGCTATCTCATGGGAACCCTGGATTCATAAAGCGATCCTTCCTTTCAGGAGGTGTCACCCGCAACAGAGATCCAGATTCCGACCAGGGGACACCTCCCCGTTGATCAACACCTTTTTTTGCCCGTAACAGAGGTACTCTCAGGCCACGGCCTCTGCAGTCGCGCTCGCTCGCACCTGTCCCGTTCGTTTGAACCTCCTCTACCTGGATTGATCAAGCTACCGAAATCCATCATGAGTTCAACCGGGATCTGCAACTATATCACTGCCAACTGGGCCTGTGAAAATGCTAGAATCTCCTGCCTAAAGAAAAGCAGGCAACAACCAAACCAATGTTCTATTCTTAGTGAGTCCACCAGCTTAGTGAGTCCACCTACCAAACGGTGACCAAAGGAATATGTCCGAGATCCTAGATACACAGTACTGATCCAGTGTTTGGTGAGCAACCCTCAGAAAAGAAGTGTTTTATTGCTCTTGACTTGTAGTCAGGAGGATGAAAAACATATCCATCTTTCTCCTTGCTCCCCACTGGTTTCAGGCGCCAAGTTGTGTCACGCCTTGGCTGCCTTCGCGCGAATGGCCGCCAGCTCCTGCAAGGTTTCAAGGTGAGGGGAGTGGGTTCGGGGCAACACCTCCCAGCTGCAACTAGCGGACCTGGCATGAAAAGACAGCTTACTTTCATGTTGTGGTTCTTTGAGTGTTTTTGTTGGGCGGGGGTGGGTGGGTGGAGCAAAACCAGAGAAAAACACGCTCAGTTGAAGGCTACGTAGATGTAGTTCATGGGACTCAGAATTGACTGGAAACAAACATGCTACCAAATGTGGGGTGGGGCGTTGATTCACAAGGGAGGAAATTAATAACCTATAAAATTGGCTCTAAATTGGTCAACGTTCAACCCCCACAGACAGAATTTTGATACGTCTGGCCATGAGATCCTTTTGGTTAAGGGCAAATACTTGAGACGTCATTGAGTCATGGCTGTGATTTGTAATTGCAACCCTCTGGTGAACATCAGGATTCTCTTCACCCACCATGGTGGGTGTGTCTGTTTGATTCAGGGTAGCTTTCAAGGAAACCTGAAGGAAAGCCACCATTTTAGGGGCCCAAATCCCGATTTTGACACAAACCCATGCAGTGAATAGCCCATGAAATATCCTGGCCAAACGCAGTTCCTCGCCTTCTCTGAGAGATCCGAGACAGCGCAGGCCGCGAGGCAGTCCTGAAAATGCGAAACACGGCCCTGCTGGGGCCAAAATAATTAGAATCGGGTCAAACCAGTTTTAGTCATGAATTATAGGAGTAAACTATTGGCAATTCTTGAACCGCTTGCACTACTTGGGATCTCTCTGTGTTCTGTTTTAAAAGGAGCTTGGGTGAACTTAGATGGCACAAATCCCTTGTGAGAAAGTATGCGTGAAAGTCGTTTTTAATCATGAGGCATCTATTGGATCTATTGGGACATGAGGCATCTATCAGTTCCTTGAGCCGTTTTCAAGCTACCAACCTGGCCCGCGTTCACCCTGTTGGCCCGTGTTCAATCCCGTGCAATCAATGTCCACCCGCCAATCTTCTGACACCAAGGTGCGGACTGTGTATTGGCATAGAATCGCATATGCCATTGGGCGCTGTCCAAAACTCAAAACTCACCTTTCCAAAGCTTCTCCATGAAACAAAAAAGTTGACCTTCCGGAACCTTGACTTGACTAAAAGTAGACTAGCTCCATAGTTAGCTTTCTGGGTTGCTCTTCCCCCCTGGGTCCAACCTATGGTAGGTGTAATAAAAGAATCCAAAAAGGTCTATGGGGCCTTTGGGGTCACACCAAAGACCAGCCATGCTTTGGACCACTAAGTGGTATATAGTGATATGGGCGTTTCTCAAAATAGGGGGACCCCTCCAGTTGGTCAGCTTCCTTTTGGCTTCCTTGTAAAACCATCCAAAAAATGGTCCCCCCCCCATTTTGAGACACACCCGTACAGTAGTGGTATCGACAGCTGCGAGGCTCCAACCCTTCCGATGTCCTCATCTCGCATCTTTATCACGCACTTGCCAGGCCTCACTCGCAACTGTCAACTTGTGACTCGCAACGAGTCGCGTTGACAGGGGAAGCAACAAGAAGTCAACCTTCGCAATGCCAAACGGTGAATAAGCAGAATCTATGCCAAGCACCAGTGGAAATCAATCAATTTCGAAATGTTATCACCTAAGGGGCAAGAGTCAAAGAAAAACAAGGGGGAAGAAGCCAAGCAACGGCTTGAATCGTTGATCGCAAAAAACAAGTCAAGCCCGAAGAGCTATGGATTGGCAAAGTTCTCTAGCCTGAACCCGGAGGTTCCACTTTGGAAGGATCACCCACCCGGAAGTCCTGAAGTCATTTGTGGTGTTGCTTGGACACGGGATTGTTCATGAAAGAAGAGGCCCTAGAACAAACAGAGGCAGCAAGGAATCACTTGGGTATCATCCAGCTACCCAGCACTCAACAGAGTGATGTTGAAGACCCCAGCTCGGGGTTGTGCGGGTTGAGATGCAGTTACATTCCTTTGCCATAATACTACCCTTCCTCCTGCAAACGTAGCAGCCATGGAAGGGTACCTAGAAGAGCAACTGCCTCTTGAAGGGACCTGTTTCGGTGCGAGGGTCTCTTTGGTCTCTCGACGCAGCATGGCCACCATGCACAGCCGGCGTTCACCCGCGAAACGGGCAGGGAATCGAATGAACGTTCGGGCGTGTCTTCGCCTAGTCTGCGTCATGGAGCACATATGTCGAGCAAGGATTTTCAGCTCGAGGGCTCTCTCTCATGATACTCATCTGTGCAAGCCAAACCAGACAAGAGCACGCCAACCCACTTGCGGTTCTGGCTGTGACTTTTTCAAAGTGCAAACACATGCAAACACAGGCAATCACACAAAGAGCCACGCATTGGGTGACTTGCCACCTGAGCATCAAGTGCCCTCGGAGCATTGCAGACAGCCCCGGAGCGTGTTTGCTTGCTGTCCGCGTGAGTGGGGCAGATATCCTCAGAACGGGATCTCGCCGCATCGGAAGTGGGAGTCGGACAGATCATGCGGTACCTCGGCGTAAAGTAACTCATGGGCGGATGATGGTCTGCGGGCACCCTCTATGGATGTTTGCCAAGGGGCAACCAAGGAAACCAACCACCTGGAGTCCGCAGTCCCTAATGTTGACACGTACTTGGGAAACGTCTCGATCTGTTTCATCATGTTTCCTCGGCCGCACGCTTAAGTTTGCAATGGAGGATGGAGGACACGTATGGAGACACGTATGGACAATGGAGGATTTCGTCATAACATTAAGGCAGCTTTGCAACAAGGATCCCACAACAACAAATGTCGTAGCGTCTTGCGACACGTGAAACCAACCTAAGATGACAATTGGTCAGGACAAGTGACTAGTTAAACTGTTTGGCCCATGACTAACATCATAAACACTGCGGACAAGTCCGCGCCGGTGTGGCAGAACAGGGGCACCAGGCTCGAATCCCCTTGCCAGCTCTTTGCCGGCTCGGGAAATCCGAGGGAAATGCATGGAAATCACGGGGAATGAAGAGGAAATGCAAGGGAAGTGCAGGGAAATAAAGGGAAATGCAAGGACATGTAGGGGACAGGAAGTGGACACGACAGGAAATCAAGGGGAAATGAAACGGAAACGATGAGAAACTGAAAGCGAAATGAAGGGAAAAGGAATGAGACATGCAGGGGGAGTGAAGGGGGAATGAAGGGTGGGAAACAAAGATAAATGAAAGACAGTGACGAGGAAATCACGGGACACGAAGGGAGATGTCGAGAAATGACTGGCAATGAAGGGGACATACATGGAAAATGAAGCGGACATATCAAGAAAATCACAGGGAAATGAAGGGGCAATTGAAAGGAAAGGTAGGGGACATGACGAGGAAATGAAGGGGAAATCAAGGGGAAAGCCAGTAGTACGGAGACAATACAGGAGTCATAAAGGGGAAGCGCACGGACATCGAGGCAACTCAGGGGGGACACGACGCTGCAATGCAAACGGAAATGCTAGAGAAACGGAGAGGAGATGCAAGGGACCTGCACGGGAAACGAACCAGAAATGAAGGGGGAATGAAGGGAAAATCAGGGAAATGAAAGGCAATGAAGGAGAAATGAACTGAAACGAAGGAAGCTATACGGGAATAATTGGAACTGAAGGGGCATGAGCGGGAACTGAAGCAGAAATGACAGGAAAATGACAGGGAAATTAAGTAGGGTTTGGAGGGGGTGGAGACAGGGAGGAGGGGGAGGGGGTGCGCAGGGGGATGAGACAGGGAGAGAGAGAGAGAGAAGCAGAAAAAGGATGGATAGAGAGAGACAGGGAGAGAGAAGAGGTAGAGAGAGGTAGACATAACAAACACCTCCAGTGGCTTGGTGGATTCTCAAGGGAACCCACACACAAGAGACCCTGTTTCCTCAAACACAAAACATGCACACTTAGTGTATTCTGGTTGTTTTCCCCACTTTGTTTGGTTGCTTTACCCCCTGTTTCCTTGTGTAAACCAGCCACAAGGGAGTCCTTTATGTTCGGCAGCATCCAACTGATGTCTTGCAAATCCCAACATGGAAAACACCCAAAACACGCAAGCGATGGAGGCTGGGGTGGGGAGCCCCCAAATCCGAACTAGGTTCTAACAGATAATGGATCCACCAGGAAAACCGTTGGAGGCCATCGATTCTTCAGCCAGCTCACTGCGCCCCATCTGCGTATCACGTTCCTGCTTCTCCTGCCGCATCGAACACGGGTTGTGGGTTCACATCGGACCACACACACACACACACATCCCCCAAACATACCCATACCCCCGTCGGGAAGGCAAAAATCGACCAGCACCGGACGTGTGTCTGGGGTGGTGAGTGCTGGAGGTGGCTGTGGTAAATGCAGGAGTTATGTGGCGACCACCTCCCTCCCTACCCCAGCTATTGGTCTTCAGGGACCCTTTGCTGTCTGAAGAAGCACGCACTTCCCAAGTTTGATAGAAAATGCGGCCAAGGGGGTCTGACTTGATGGATAAATCGGAGACGGCCGACCTAGCAGGGTGCAGCGGCTTGCTCGGCCCTGTCTGGGTCCCAGACCAGTTGGGGGATATCCTTCAGGCGGAGGATTCATGTCCACCACTTTTGAGGTGGGTTCCCTATTAAAGTTCAAAATCGTTGGATTCCATTAAGTTTACAGCCATATCCGTGTTTCTTTGGGTTTCCCTCAAATACTAACCAAGAGTCTAAGAGGGGGCTCACATTGTTGAGAACCTTCCATCTAGCTGTGCGCTTTCTGTGACCTTCGGTCGAAACTCCTCCATCAGCGCCAGCAAGTTGGCTTCCGCCAGCAGCGTGTCCGTCGCGTCAGCGCCCAGCGCTTCCCGGAAGCCTGGAATCCGATGCGAAGAATGACGATTTTTCTTGGGGACCGGACCCTCTGGTGGGTTTAGTGGATAGAAGAGTAAAACATGAAAAAGCCAGTGCTAAGGGGCCTGTGGGGCCACACCAAAGGCCGACCATGTTTGGGGGCAATTAGCCAGCGAAACAGGCACAAGATGCAACGATGCCCTCTTTGTGTAGCCCTTTTGTTTGTAGCGTCTTTTGGTTGTTAGTGTTTTTGGGGGAAAACATAAACAAAACAAAGAGTGAAACAAGTGACCCCAGAGGCGCAAAAGACTTGGGGCCATTAAATTTGACTCTTTTTGTTGGGAGACTACCAAACTGAAAAGATTTCAAGGGTGTCATTGAATGGGATGCATTTGCCAAATAACTATCACTCCCAAACTGGACATAAGGAAGGAAGCTCACCTTCATTGGAAACCTCGTTTCACCCCCGGATCGGTGAGCTTAATACAATTTGCGCAGATTATGGTGGGAACCCTGATGCACACCATGTAGAGGTTGCTACCCGTTCCGACATGCTCAGACCCCGGGCCAAAGCATGGGTCCCTGCAAAAGGGAAAGGAACCTTGCTTGGCGTTAGGAATTTGGGAATGATCCTTTGGCAACGACTGTTTGCATGGGAGGGGCATTTATGAATTCCTTGATTAACAAGCAAGGAGCCGGTTGGGCCGACACCCCTTGTTACGGTTACGTTCTTGGGCTTTACTTGGTCAACTTTCAATCCCAAGACTAGGGTCTCGCCTAACTACTTTCGGGCAATGGACGAGCCGATAAATCGCCTGCCACCGCCTTCCGCAACAAAGGCTCCGCTTCTTCGAGGCGTTGCATGGCCATCAAAGCCACCGCCAAGTTGTCCTGACGCGTTATATTATAGGTACCAATGGAAACCTACAACAACCTAACCTTCGAGCCCGTTTTTTGTGCGGTTTCCTCATCAGCACCCTCCAAAGATACGTCCTAAACCCTAAGTCACCAACCCGAAATAAGATGAAGATCGCCATCTTTTGGTGTGGATGCATGCTCTTGCGTTTCCGTTCAAAGCCAGTTCACAAAGAATGCTGGTTGCTTGCAGTTTTCACGGAATCAACTCTACCTCCATAAGAAACTTAAAAAAACACTTTCGTGATTGCAAAAGTTGTTCTGCCCTTCCTTCCCCCATTACTTAGGCAAAAGGTCTAGCCTGGATTTGTGCGCCCTGTTGAGTTCGAGCATCGCACAAAAGGGGTTGGCAACACGTCCTGAATGCAATATGGGTTGTCGCTCCCAGCCCGTTTTTACTTTACGCAGACGACTGTCCATCAACGCTGTCGTGGCTTACCATTTTGCAGGACAAAGCCTGAATATTTTTCTTCTATGTACCGTCCAGACATGGGTCGCACGCTTTTCCTAACGGAAGCTGTGTTGAGTCCTTTACAGTTCGGCGTTCGATTCCTTCCACGTGCTTTGGCCATGGCTTGCACTCATCAGCCACATAAGCCTACTGTTGAAAGAAAGAACGCATGTTTTCCTGCTTCTTCACAAGGCCTTCTGCTAGCTAATTGGCAATCATGCTCAAATAAACACACACACACACACAGACATGAAGTGAAAATTGTGTGCGTGGTGACATTATGGGAGTCCTCGGAATGGCTATCAAAATCCCTGCGAGTAGGGAGGGAAAGCAAGCGCGAACATGCAAAATGCCAAGGTCAAACAACGCAGCTCCTCTTGGCGTGCCGAAATTACACACGCCCGTGATATTGTAGTGCAAACAACATGAAAGCTGCTCAATGGCCACTTCATGAAGCCAACTTGAATAATGAGTTGGTCTCAGCGTTGCTAGATGTAATGAAACAAATGTATCCCAGGACCACCCAGGACCACCAAACCCGGCATCAAACTCCCCCAGCCTCCGCAAAGCTTTCTAAACGCCCTTGGACCTCCCCCCAAAAAACACCAGCGATATATAAACCTCTCCCCAACCACGCTCCCAAAAAGACAAACCCAACAGCATCCCCCACCCAAACCTTCCGGCCGCACCTGGCTCCGCAGCGTCTCCTTGTCCTTCGCCCCCAACCGCTTCGCCAAACCTCCCGCCGCCCACCGGAACAGCGGCTCCGCCTCCTCCGCGCGGCCTAGCTGCGACTTGGGCGCGACGGACCCAAAGGCAGCCCCCCCCCCCCTCGCCACAAAAGGGGCGGAGCCAAAAACTGCAAAAGCAAAGCACACAAACAACCCTTCTTTTGATTAAACAAACAAGGTTCTCCTAGAAGAACACTCACCCATGCAATTACCAGTGTTTCCCTTTAGCACGGCCCCAAACAGGGTACCCCTAAAAGATACAGGCAAAAGGCCGGGCCTGCACCAAAAAGCAGCGCGCCCAGGCTGTCTGCGCTGAAGAGTGTATCCTGCGGGGCTTGCTCTTTACGTTCCGAAAATTAGGAACTGCTCGCAAAATGGGCAGTTTCCTTGTGCCGCAGTGGGTGCGGTTCATAAGGGGCAACAAGAACAAGATATTGTTTTTCCCTTGTTGTACACCATATTACACCATCCAGAATGGGGGTGGGTTCTAAAAACAGGTGCTCAGAGTACCAATGGAATAGATTTGATTGGGGCCTGATGACACGTGGCCATGGGTTTGTCTCTCAACAAAAGAAGCACGAAAATGTGCGGGGCGGGGGTGTCCTTTCCCTGTGCATTTAGTTGCCACTATACAATAGTGGCTGCAAGCACTGGGTTTGGCTTTCCTTTAAACCAGCCCCGACACCCGAACAAAAGAAACACACATGGCCATTGGGACAACTACTGTTCGGATTTCAATTGGGACTTGCCGCTCGTAAAATTTCCAACACGGTTTTTGTCACTCTCCAACCAATTCCGGCTTTGTGCTGAAGGTTGTAGGCCAATCCACTTGCAGGACAACACACAATCCACAACCGTCCTGTATGGAGAGTGTGTTGCATTCGGGAAATCCACTCACACGTATTCATGCCCGAATTAATAGCTGGGCAAACAACAACGTAGGGAGCGGAACTCATCCTGTCCCCTGGTCCCCAGAAAGTCCTCCCTTTCCTTGGCCCATGCATCCTTGTTGTGCTCAAACAACTACTGACAATGCCATGACCGCGCGTGGAAATCGCGTATGTTTGCTTTCTCAAGGGCACGCCAACGTGAATATTATTCAGCTGGTTGAGTTCATGCGACTTGGCAAGCTGTGTAATTCGTTCCGGACCAGGCAAGCTATGGCCTATGAACCCGTTCATGGTAAAAGCGAGCCACACGATCAAGTTTCAGCCCGGTACATGAGCCGGGGATGGTTCATTTGCCAAAATAGGTTGCTGGGTGCGCATCTTCTTCGTTGTATGTGTGCTTTGAAGCCTTCACATGCCTGTTGGTCATTTTGTTATTGAGTTAAGGCTGAAACACAATTTGCAAAACTGGGAGGGTAGCGTTGCTGAAACAGCCCGATACTCGCTTTTTTGTTGTTCGGCCTGTTTGAAAAGAGTCCAGGTTCATTGCCTGCCAAGCAAGTATAGTTGTCTCCTCACGTATGTAGAGTCCAGCACCTGTTGTGTGTGTGTGTGTCGGATTACTCTGGCCCAGTGCGTGACCGCAGCCAAAGTAGAAAGCCCAAGATCTCGGGGAGTAAGACGAGATGTTCAAACCAGAGACTCCGAAGCGCCGCCGACGAGCTCCAGGTCGTCTTCTCCCAGTCTCCGGCGGCAGCCCTCCAAGGCCTCAAGGGCACCGAGCCTCAAAAAACCGAGCCCCAAATGAGCCCCTTGTGATACCAAAGGCACGGCCTTTTTGCAGAGGCCGTGCCGCCGTGCCTTTGATGCTTCTGTGGATTTGCCCTTGGAAAGTGGCAGAGTGCCAACAATTGGTGGAATCCACCGTCGGGAATTAATTATTTCTAAAATAAAATAGTTAATAATCTGCTGTAACGACGTGAAGCGAGAGAAAGCATTACATGGAAAGACTCTAAGCATTACATCCGTCTACCTCAAAGACTCAGGAATTGATGACTCTACAAATGAATGCCAATGAACGTAAAAGAAGGAAACCATCCAATATTAATTCATGAGATTTTACCGTGAGGAACGGAGTGGAGCTAAGGTTAGAATGAAGATTACATGTTATTTCCTTTACAAATCCTCTAACCGCAGATAAGTTGTCGTCTAGACATCCCAGTACATCACTTACATGAGGATTCATGTCCACCAGCCATTTGAAGTGGTGCCCCAATTAAAATTCATACACGTGACTCTACTAGCACCTTAAAGGGCATTCCATTGGTAGTGCACAAAGTGGCCTTACCCCTTTCTCCGCAATGCGAACAACAGTCCAGGTATTGAAAGGTGGCTGACAAGGCATTGCCGTTCACGCGTTTTGGACGAAACAAGAAACCAAATGAACATGACGTTTCATTAGGGACCCCATCATTTAGGTGGGGATTTATGCCATCAACTACTTTTGAGGTTGTTCCCTACTACCATCCAGACCAGTTAAAACTGTAAGACACCTCTTGGAGAGTCACCTTGGTTTGTTGGCGGCATGATGCCCGCTTGTTGCTGATCCAGGCGGCCTTTGGGCATTTCCTGTAAACAGCTGCAGCCAGTGACGAATCGGGCCGCTTTGGAAGCGGTGGTCACTTTGCATCATTCGTCACTTCCGACAACTGGGTGTGTGTGTGTGGGTTGAAAAATGGCGACTGCTTCTCGTATCTTCATGTGAGCTCCCTTTTTACCCCTGAAGGTCCTTAGTTTTGACGCACTGCACCCCCGCTCGTTCCTCACAAAAGCTGCACAGTCACTTGTACGAAAACCAGCACCAACGTTTGGATCTGTGTGCATGCAGCAAGAATATGATATGTGCAAAGTCAAGGGAAGCCCCCGCAATTTAGCAGTCTTCCTTCTGGGCTTCTCTTTGAATACCAACCAAAAAAAAAGCAACCTCAAGAAATCCCACACACACACAAGCAAACACAGACAAACACGCACACAACAGAGCGGGCCTCTCGATAGAGCTCCTCAGCCTGCTCAGTTTGCCCCACCGTCGCCAGCAACGTCGCCAAATTGTTGATGCTCCTCAGCTGGTCTGTTCAAATGCAGGGTTGGCCACTTGGCCAATCTCCATCCAGAATCCCCAGAAGGGAATCACTACAAAGGTGACTTTTTGCCCCCAAGTCAGACTTATGGAGATGGTCCCAACTCAGTCCACATGCGGAGCAGCCTTCAGCATCCCTCAAGTTGCTTTTGGACACCTTGCAAGGGCCGTTTTTTATGGAGACTTCACTCGTGCCTTATTTGAGGTCCAGCTTACTTGCGTTTAAGAACCCTAAGAAAAGGGGCCCACCTTCGCTAGTATAACATCGATGGAAGGGCCCTTTTTGGGGACCCCGGCGTCATGCATTTGGTCAACCCGAACCCTCATTGGTGTTAATCTGAATCAAAGGGGTCTGCCCGAAACTATTGCAAAGCATCAAGAGAGCGGATATCCACGTTCATGTCTCTTTGGGACTGCCAAACTAAACTTAAGGTTTGATCGTGGAGTGTGGCTCAAGTGGCTACACACTGCTGAAGTGCCTGCAAGCCGAAATATTGGACGTTTCTGAGGGAACCCCCTCAAATATGTCGCTTCATGTTGGCTTCCCTTGAAACCCAACTAAAAGGACGTGACAAAAAACATTGGACCTTTTGGGTTGAAAAGCAAACCTTTTGGAGGGGTCACCGGTTTTGGAATTAAGGCTACAAGGCTTCCAAATCGAGGGGGGGGGGGGACAGAATGGTGAGTAAGTTTTTTTGCAAATGACAATGAAGTGCCTTGGCCACCCCTATATCGCTTTATGCAACCATCAAACAGTCAGGCACTTAATGGCTGACTTCCCGCTAGCCATGATAGCTTTGCTACAGCTATGTTGCTTGGGATTACAATCATCAGTATCATTGCAACAGCGCTACCCCACCACTACCTTTCGCACCTGTGCCTTGGCTTGGCCTAATCACTCACAGTCACCCTGCTCAGAGCTGAGGCACAAGCGAATACTACTCGCGCAACCCAAAATACGGAAATCCAGACTAAGAACAATCTCCTGCGCGGCGCCTTTGTGGAGTTCTTGATAAAACGTCTGTATTAACTTGCAGGGACTTTTGGCCTCTCCTGGACCCACCCATGGCAGGATGCGTCAAGGTATCCGGGTGATCATTGCCTGAGCTCGCTGGAAAGAAACACAGAGTTGCAAGTTGAGCCTGCTTCGAGAGTTGAGCAAGCAAGCATGTCGAGGGATTCCGGAAGTACTTTGACATACGGTTTCGCATTGGTGCAAAGAGGTCCCCAAATTGTAACGCTGCGGCAAGGGTGGATGTATTTGTTCGCAGTCAAAATTATTCACTACATGCATGTGCATCAATATAAACATAAACAAATCAAAAACTCAGTTGCCCAAAACACCCATACATAAAAGGTTCATATTTTGAGGCCATGGCTAGAATTAGTAAGCATACAAAAACCAAAAGGTCAAAACATCCGCTTTGGGCAACTGAGATTAACATAAAAAAAAAAAAAAAAAAAAAAAAAAAAAAACGAATAAATCAATAATATATATATATAACATAAATAAACAAAACAACCAACAAACACTTCAAACAATGAACAAACAAACTCACAAATAAATCACATGAGTACATACATGAATAGACGTACACATGACCATATACGCATCAGGGGCTCTTGGATATTTGAGGTGCTGAATAGGGGGTCTGGAAACAAACACGAACAAATACCCCGAATCTAGGACCACTTAGCGAGAACAAGTAATTTACACGCTTGTCGTTCGTCATGGTGCGCCTCTTGATGCTGCCTTTCAGAAATTAGGGGCGCTCTTGCAAAGTACAACGCCTCTTCAGGGAGGATATTTCCGTGACCACGGTTGTGGAACATGAGCCTTAATGTCATACCACCGCACTCCCAAGAAACACACACGCGAAGACGATACAATCCAAATACGGAGCTTGTGCCACGCACTTTGACCAAATCTGGGTTGCTCTGCAGCCCTGAGCAAAGGACGATCACCTCTTGTAGGAACAGAAAAGTTAAGTGTTTCCAACAGGTCTCTCTGGGTAGACCTGGCATGCAATATGAGCAGCGCCCAAAACTCAATTTGCTGACATGGCCCGTGGCTGTAAAAGGTGTATTTCGCCTTTACTATAACCCCAATGAAAGCTAGGCAGGAGAAACACCGGCTAAAATTGGCCAACAGTGGTTTTGCTTGCTCGAACATGTGAAGAACCCCCCCCCCCCCCCGGAGAAAAAAAAAAGAAAAGAGAACCGCCTGGATCCTTCACTTTGCGGAAGCTCTTCGGCTTCCAAGGCGCCCAAAAGGCGGCGCCGCCCAAACAGCGCCTGGCGGTAGAGCTGCTCCGCTTCCGGAAGCTGGCCTCGAACCGCGGGCCGATGATTTGTGCTGTCCGTTTCGTTTTGGGGTGCGGTGAACAATCAAAGTATACATTGGGGAAGTCACCCTGAAATCGCCCCAAGTAGTCTGGAAAAAGGGTACCATGAAACCACCCCCCCACCCGCGCTACCTGCCTTTTGACAAGCACGTCATTCTTCCACCGGGTCTTTTTGAATTCATTAGTAAGTGGCTTCATGAAGCCTTGCCTACTTGGCAGGAACGACAGAATTGTAGGGAAAGGGTAGTATTTGTTCTACGCTTTCAGCTCCTCACTTGATTGCGCCATCAGCAACAATTTGTGCAACTAAAGTTTGTGACGCAGGGCTGCAGGGGCTTCATGGGGCAACTTGAAGAATCTGCCGATTCTGGCCTGGCTCAGCTGGCCTGGCTCAGCTGGCCTGGCAGAAGGGTTGCGCTTACTTCGTAAGTCAACTCCAACATGTCCAAAGGCCTTCTTTTGCTCGAGAAGCGCTGAGGGCCGAGCCCTCCAGTTTCAGCAGCACCGCCAAGTTGTTGAGGCTCGTCAACATCTCGGGATTTTGCGCTTCCTGGGGCGTTAGCGGGAAGAAAACACGCAAAGAAATCTTGGCATTGTGACTCACAAACCGGACATATTCTATCCGTGGAATGGAAGCTATGAGTCAACTCCTTTTGGCCTCCCCGGTGGTGTCGCTGTGTTTCTTCAAGAACTTCGAAGGCGAGGCTCATCACACGTACTCTACGCAGTGATTTCTGTTGAACAGGGGCACTTGCCCGCCATCAAGCTCACATCTAATGGGGCTGCTTTCCCCAGATCGATCAGAAGAAATTGCAAACCGGAATCGGCCAACTTGAGCGGGATGTGGGTGTCTTTTTTGGGCACCCCATATGGTTGAAGCCAACTGGAAATCAACCCTTGAGACCCTCCAGAGCTTTTGAAACAAATGCAACTGGATTCCCAGTTGCAAAGAAATGGAGTGGCGCAAGAGCCCTCCTACTGGCCATCGGGCAATGGCATCAACTGTGGCCAGTGTGCTACAGGGTGAGTCACCATGAGATTCCAACGGTCGGAAGGGAAGCCGAGATCTCTATGAAAGGAAAACTGTGTGAGCTCGAAAACCTCCGGTAGGTGCGGTCGCTTCATTGTTTGCCTATAGCCTAAATAACTGCAGGCACGCCAAATGTATCCCGTGGCTCGTTTATGAAACTCAACACAAGGAAAAAAACAAAAATAATCAGACTCTGCAAACTCTCGCCAGCCAACAATGCAAGCAAACCATGACACACGAAACGTTGTGGATCTGGTGACTCGATTCGCCCTTCAAGCTATGGTCCAAACAAGGAGACAATTGACCCAACCAAGGCACCGGTCACACCTTAATGGGAGAAAGCCTCGATTCTCCGACCATGAACACCTGTTGGTTGCTGACCAAACCTGAAAGTTTGAAAATACAAACCCTCCCAATGTGTTGTTTTCGGTGTGGATTCGTTTGCTAATAATCATCCCACGAGGCAAACATGCACATGAACCAAGTTTGGACCATGTCGGTCACCTACGAGAACAAAATGCCTTTGAAATAAGGGACCTTCATCAAGGGCGGTCGCTTTGTTTGCCTCCGATCAGCGAGCTCCTCATAGTTTGTGCAGAATATAGCTTCCACATTGTCCCATGTTTCTATTCTGCCTCATCTTTCGGTTCGTTTGAGACACATTTCCTTGACCGTTGGCAAAGCCTTCTCACAAAGAAAGCCGCGCAGTGCCGAAGCGACTCACAGGCCCAGCTTCCCGGTAGTTGATGGCCTCGCGATAGAGCTGCTCTGCCTCGCCTGCAAGCTGGAGGAAATCCACCCCAATACGAGGGTTCTGGAAATGGGGGTCCCTGAAATTGGCGGTTTGCTTCTGGACTCCCTTCAATTCCCAAACAAATCCAAACAAAATGGGGTCCAACATTTTGAGAAACCCTATGAATACAGTACTGTGAATTCACAAAAGACCCTTTGCATCATTTCGCTCCCTCACGAAATGTGTCTTCCAGAAGTCTCCAGTCAGGTTCCATGATTCAGTATGATAACACTTGCCTATAACAATGACACAACTTGAGCAGCGCCCAAAACCTATTGACTGTTGGTTCTGCCAAGAGGGTTATAAAGGTTTGCATGGGCCTTGCTACAACCATCATAAGACCACGTAGTAGAAGCACCTGCCAACATGGAGTTTTTGGGCACTACTCGTTCTCAAGTTCCCCACCCCATTCTGATTGTGTGGGCCCTACCTCAAGGAGAGTCCCGCAGTTCCACTCCCAGGCTCACCCCATCCCCAATTCCATATTTTAAAGGAGTGGGGATACCACGAATCACTCAAACACTGGCACTGAAACAATGCATAAGTGTATACATACATATATATGGCTGGTTGTCAAAATGTTGGCTCCCAGTTTTGTAGCGTAAATCGCCATTCCATGGGGGCCCGTATCATTCGGGCCATATGAACACGTAACCATTGCGGCACAATACGTTTGACTAAGAAACGTGCAAACCACTGACAGGCGCACTAGCGCGGGCCTTTTCTTAAAGCTGCTGCTATAGGATATTTAAACACACAATAAATCCCAACGTTCTACACCACATCTTCAGCAAGTAGCAAAACGGAAATGCGTATATAGCTTTACTTGGCCTGACTACCAACTACAGCCAAGAAACATGCAAGTGGTTTCGTGGGTATTGCCTCCAGGCACGTGCCCACGTGTTCAAGTTGGCAACTGCCTGCTAGCGCGGCGCTAGCGCGGAGCTAGCGCGGAGCTAGCGCGAAAAACTGCCCATGTTTTCTTATTTTTCGCAGGGTCACGTGTCGCAAGGTCCGATACAGATTTCGTTACAGGCGCAACGCTTTCGGAAGGGCAGGCATGGCAGGCACCATGCATGCGCATCTCACGTGCCACGTCAACCAACGTCCCCGACCTAGCGCCGAGCTAGCGCGAAGCTAGCGCTGCCAGTGAGATTTGCATGATTTAGGTGGGGGCCCGCTTCATGTCGAAAAGGAAAAAACAAGATGCAACAGGAATTATGAACATACTGTATATAGCTGCTTAGCCGGCCTTTTTGAACGGAAGCCATATATATATATACACACACACATCCTTACACTATCTTCGGCGTCGCCTATCACTTGCCAAGATTGGTGATGTAAAACTGTCCCCCACCATCGGGCGTGATCATGCCGCTCGAACTCATGCACTTTGAACCGATCGATCAGGGCAAACCACTCTTTTGATAGTTGATGGTTCGACTCTTGCTGTCTTGGGCAAACAGGTATGTCCCTGACGCCTTCAAGCAATGTGGGCTTGATAGGAAGCACTCGTCCGGTTCGGACATCAAGGCTGACCTTTTGGAAAGGATGACTCAACTTTAGTGTGTCTTTGTTGGGCAAAATGAGGCTCAAACAAGACGTATGAAGCAACACTCTAAAACTAACTTGTTCGCCCAGTGGCATGGGCCATGCGGAAGACAAAACTTATCACAATCCCTGGCCTTGCGGTTTCTCTACAAAACAACTGAAAGGCGTCTTAAGAGAAAGGACAAATCTCTATCTGCCAGGTGCAAAGGCCCTCGCGACAAAGCTTGCCTGCTCCGTCTCCATCTTCGGCGCCTGTCGGGGAAACAAGCGCAGGTTGAAGAAACTCGAAGCGTCAAAGGCATGCATGAACCAATCCGCTTTTAGTTTGTAAAGGATGGCTCCTTTGGACACCCATACAGGCAAGCAATTTCAACGCACTGGAAAGTAGTAAGAACTGGATCCCCAAGAAAACGCAAAGCAAAGTTTACTCCCCCTGCAAAATTAACATGGAACGCCAAACAGGCAACATATTTGTAGAATTTTGTAGAGGTCTGCTTTGGGAGACTTCATGTTTGGGGTCCATGTGAATTTGCAGGAGCAAAGGGGCCAGGAAATTGCTCCAAGAGGACCGCTAAACTGGCTTCTTTTCTTTTACTGTCCGTTGCTGCCTTTGATTTCCTTACCAAGCAACAAGGGGTTTTCCATTTTGAGAACCCCTCTCAAAGCGTTCCACAGGGACGCTTGCGTAACCCGAGTCCATCCTAAGCCATTCAACAAGACGATCATTTGACATCATGAAAAAACCAGCCTCAGCTGCAAACACGTCTGGGTGGAGACCCCCCTCACCAGGTGTCCGTTTCTGCAAACTGAACAACAAGTTACACCCCCCCCGTGTGGGAAAACTGGAAGACCCGTGTGCCATGCTCAAAGCAACTGGGGGGCTCTTATAAAATGATAGAAATCGATGCTCGAATGAGGTGTCCCCCATCAAAACGCATTGCCTTGTAGACAATTCATGGGCCCCGGATGAATAAGCTTCCGGTTGAGAACAAGCAAAATGGTGGGTGTCCCCTTGTCAGGATTCATCCTTTCAAAGTTCTTCTTCAACTTCCCTTGATTCGGACGACTTTTACAGGTAAATGAAATCTGGGGTCATCATCACCCGTCTCTGAAACCCCACACCCAGGGCTCCAGGAAAGCAAATGGCAGTTCCCCAGGGATCTGCAAAAAAGAACGCCGAGCCATGTGGTTGGCCTCAATGTGTCTGGCTATTTCCAGTAGATCCTGGATTGATCAGCTTCCTCTAATTTGTGGCTTGGATTGGTGTTTTCCATTTACCCTCTACAAGAACCAGGGGTTCACATCCCAAACCACCAATCCAAACACATCCCAAACCACCAATCCAAACCACCAATTCGAGGAGGCTGATTCTTTCTTTTCCTTTCTTAAAAAAGAGAGGAAAAACCGGGACAAAAACACGAGAAACATAAGCCCACCAGCCCCAACACCTGGACGCGGACAAACGCGTAAACAAACGGGAGGTGTCAATTGCTTGGATACCATGATTCTGGAAATTGTTCCAGGCGATTCCCAGGAAACAAAATCCTCAACGGGCTGTCCAAACAGATCCCCGGAAAGTGATGAATCAACAGTTCGTGGTCTACATGGAAACATGAAAAGCTAATGTTGGCCCCTTTTTTCATCAGCAGTGTCCCTGGGAAAGGAGTGGGTTTTGGAGAGGAACACCCCCTCTAGACTGTTTGGGTTACAGGACATTTCTAGACAACAAAAACAACCCGCTGATTTCGGGTGGGCCATTTCCTGCAGATGGTCCTGTAACCAAGCCTTTGACCCATTTTAGAGACTGGAAGTTGGCTGAGAAAGGGGTCGAAACCTCAACCGCCGAAGACGGCACCGGTCCTGGAGATCCCGGTCCCAAGGCCCTGGCGAGGGGTATGTTCGTTTGATGGGTTTTTTCAGGAGCCCAAGAAAGAAGCCAAGCACTTTGGGTGCGACTGTAGGGGAGCTCGAAATGACGTGTTCCTGGAGTTTCAGACCAAAGGGGTATCTTTAAACAAAAGCAAACCCAGGAGAGGAGACTCCTTTTGGGAATTGGACCCCAGAAAACAAGCTTTCAGGTTGTATCGAGTAATTTTTTGTTTTGCCATGAGTCCAAACGGTAGTTGTCCTCACCAAGTTTTCTGCCTGGGACGCCTAATCTTCGCTTGCCCGGAATTTCACTACCTGGACGGGGAGAGTTGCAGACTTGTCGCGGTTTGTTGTATATATATATATATTCACCTGCTTGAACTTCTTCCCAACTGCTTAAGTCTTTCATTCGCTATCTGTTGGTTAATCGTTAAAAAACGGCATCGAAAAAGGGAAAGCTCCCCTGCTGACTGGCGTTGGGAAACCGATT
>CAUJNA010001001.1:569549-607049 GCA_963377175.1 Effrenium voratum | reverse complement strand
ATCCGCTGAAATGCCGTAGCGAAATGCGCACATCAGGATGGCGTTGGCCACGAGATCCAACCTCACCCGCAGCTCCTCCGGTGCGTGTTTTGCACGGGCCCATCGTCCCGTGCTGTGGTCAATGACCGCCCCGACCGGTGCCACATCCGCGTCCTCCCTGCTGACGAACTCGGTGAGGTGCATGAAACGCCACTTGCCCTGCTCGATCTGATCGAACAGGTTCTCGAGGGTTCTGGGCGCCGGTGTGACCCTGTCCTCCATTTTCTGGTAAGTGTCCGCGTACCTGGCGCTGCATGCTCTGTCCATGAAACCACCTTGGGCATGCTGGACACGGTAGCCTCCGCCTCGACCTTGTTGCGCGTGTCCACCCGCACCTTCGCCACTTCCCATGCGTCAACCACCGCCGCAATGTTCACATCTCCGCCGACTGCAGCTGGGTCAATGTTGAGTGTCCTCTGGCAGAAGTCCCGGATGCCGCCCCGATCGTCCGCCAGCGCCGCGAATCGGCCGACCGTCTTTACCCTTGCCGCTGCCAGCGCCACCTGCACATGCGGTGGCATCTCCTTGATGTCCAGCAGGCCACCGAAGTGCACCGCCGCACCAGCCATGACCCTCTCCCTTTTCCGGCTCTGGCCGAAAGGTAGCAGCATCCATGCTGGTACCCACTGATCCCCAAGTTCCGGGCCTTGTCAACTCCAATCAAGAACCGCCCTTGCGTGCAGCCTTCTGACGCTGCATGCTTCTGGCCCTCCGACCTGACCTCCCTGACGCATGACCGCTTGCAAGATCCCTCATGCGCCTGCCAGTGAGATTGAACCTCAACCTCACTCCTCCAGCCCCGCGCCTGTCCTTTTACGGCCGACCCCTTTGGTTTGGGTGGTGCTGAAAACGGGTGAAACGAGGCTAGTCTAGGGAGTCCGTGGAAGCCGAAATCGAGGATGACACCTCGCTGTCGCCCTCGACACCTCGGGGGAAGCACTCCTTGCACACCCGGTGGTACGTGCCCTCTGGAGGTAGGTCCTTGCCCAGCCCTCGAACCGCTTGTAGTGCACCCCCGGGCACGATGACACTCTCCCCCACGGTGGAGTGTCCTCCTCTGCGATCTTCCCACCAGGCTCACGAAGTACCTGCTCTTGTAACCCTCCGGCGTCCGATCGGGCTCACTGGCGGTCTCGTCCTTCTCGTCGCCGTCTTCCACCTCGACCACCTCCAACCCAAGGATACTAGCGAAGATGCCTCCCTGGAAGCTGGTTAGCCTCAGCTACTGGTCCTCCACATCGTTGGAGCCACCAGCTTCTCCACGACCTTCTCCATGATGGACTCCTCATCCAGCTTGTCCTGTGCTTTCTCCACGTTGCCCCTGACATAGGCCTTGTCCGTGGAAGGCTGCCATCTGCCCAGCTGCTTGGGCATGTAGTTGTCGACCC
This sequence comes from Effrenium voratum, assembly GCA_963377175.1. Taxonomy (NCBI): domain Eukaryota; class Dinophyceae; order Suessiales; family Symbiodiniaceae; genus Effrenium; species Effrenium voratum. The sequence continues at coordinate 605,622 of CAUJNA010001001.1, read as the reverse complement.
CCAGCAAAGCCGCCCAAGACCTCAAGGTCGCTCTTTCGGAATGCTCTGACCAAACAGTGCCCGCGCCCTGGCAGAGCAGAACCTTTCCGGGTCGACCGACCCCTTCCAGCTCCTCCTGCTTCCGCTGGCTCATCACGAGCTCGGCCAGCAAGGCCTGACTCATCTGCCACGCGTGGTAGTACTTGCCCATGGCCCTGATGAGACCGGTGCCCTCGCAGTTGGGCAAGGCCAGAAAGAAGTCCCCTCCTCGCTCATAGACTTCCACAGCTGGTAGCCCACCCCAAGCCACCTGGGCTCCTCCAGCCATGCCTCCACCGAGATGAAGACGTGCTGGACCTCGACCTTCTTTCCCGCCTCGGTGGTCTTGGTCCTCTCCAGAACACCCGGAAGTGCTCGGCCGCTCATCTCCAACTTGCCGAAGGGCATTCCCTGCGTGTCCGAGAAGCAGGGCTTGGAACACTTCTTCAGGCCCGCCGCGGTGGTGGTCGCAAGACGGGTCCTTCACGGGCCCCGCGGCCACGGCACTCTGTGGTCGGTCCTGGTTCACCCGGAGGCCGTCCAGAAACGCCTTGACTTCCTCTCTGAAGATGCTGGGGTCGCGCACCTGAGCCTGCCGCAGCGTCTGCGCTATGCTGCCGAAGCCTGTGCGGGGATTCTTGCAGACGGCCTTGATGGTTCGTCTGCGGGCGTCAGCCATGTTTCTTATGGCTTCTTGCCCGTGTTGCCTGCGATCACGAGGCAGCCGGAGTTCCTCTGGTTCGTGGTCAAGGACAGCTGCGTGGAGAGGCTCTTTGTCTGCACCAGCGCCTCGTCGTTGATCATGATGAGCTCACACTGGTGCGCCCCACCATCCCGCTCCAGGAAGACCCTCGCGCTCTAGCCGCAGCTCCAGGCCGCTGTCGGTTGTTGGACACAGGCCCTGGAATATCTGAGCACCCCCTCCGTCATCACGTATCTCTCCAGGGCCACGATGACCTCCGCCGGGATGTGGACCGCTTGCCGCCGTCCTTGCAGATCCAAGCTCCCCAGCTCCAGGTTGACCTCCTCCAAGGTGTTCTGCAACGCGGGATGCTTGCAAAGCCTTTCCTTCTCCGGCACCTCCCCAGCCACCTCGATGAACATGAGTCTTCATCAAGCTTGTGGGGATGCTCTTGCCGCACGGCTCGGCAACCCGATGCATGATGTACTCTATGAACTGCTCAATGGTCCGCGGCCATGGCACATTGTAGGTGCTGTACAGCCAGGGCGCCACATGCCGCCAGGTCTTGACGTGCTTCCGCAAAGTGGTGGACCTCCTCCCCTTTCCGATCCGGTGCCAGGCCGTCCCGTCGGGGTCCGCGTTCCACCCCGCTGAAGCCGGCAGCTCCGACTCCACGATGATCCTCTTGAGCATCACCGTCCACCTCGTCCTCTCCGATCTCTCGGCCCGGTCCCGCAGGTCCATGTTGTCCCCAGCTCGCCCCACCAACCTGCTAAGCCGGCAGGGCCAGCGTGCCAAGGGCGCTTTGCCCTTCCTGCAGGGGAGCGCCTCGAGATCCACGACCTCCGCCACCACTTCCTGCCGGAAAGTCCTGGCCCCCCAGTCCAGGCCGCCAGACCGGTCCTGCCCGTGCTCCCGCACTCCTTGACCTTCTCGTGGAACTCCTCCAGCTCCTCCTCCGTGGCCTCCCAGCCCCACGCCTTCTCCCAGACCTCCCGGAGGCCCCTCTTCGGCAGGTCATCCAGCGTGCCAAGCCTGGCCGTGGTCCAGCCGCACGCCGCCAACCTGGACCAAGTGTGCCAGGCCTGAGCCTAAACACATGTGCCGTTTACGTGACGTTTCATGAGTGGCAAGCAACCCATTTTCACGTTGCAGTTGCTGCTGCTGCTGCTGCTGCTGCTGCTGCTGCTGCTGCTGCTGCTGCTGGTGGTGGTGTTGTTGTTGTTGTTGTTGTTGTTGTTGTTGTTGTTGTTGTTGTTGTTGTTGTGCTGCTGCTGCTGCTGCTGCTGCTGCTGCTGCTGCTGCTGTTGCTGCTGCTGCTGCTGCTGCTGTTGTTGTTGTTGTTGTTGTTGTTGTTGTTGTTGTTGTTGTTGTTGTTGTTGTTGTTGTTGTTGTTGTTGTTGTTGTTGTTGTTGTTGTTGTTGTTGTTGTTGTTGTTGTTGTTGTTGTTGTTGTTGTTGTTGTTGTTGTTGTTGTTGTTGCTGTTGTTGTTGTTGTTGTTGTTGTTGTTGTTGTTGTTGTTGTTGTTGTTGTTGTTGTTGTTGTTGTTGTTGTTGTTGTTGTTGTTGTTGTTGTTGTTGTTGTTGTTGTTGTTGTTGTTGTTGTTGTTGTTGTTGTTGTTGTTGTTGTTGGTTGTCTGTTGTCTGTTGTAGGTTGTCTGTTGCCTGTTGCTGGCGTTGTTGGCGTTGTTGTTGTTGTTGTTGTTGTTGTTGTTGTTGTTGTTGTTGTTGTTGTTGTTGTTGTTGTTGCTGTTGCTGTTGCTGTTGCTGTTGCTGTTGCTGTTGCTGTTGCTGTGGTTGTCGTTGTGGTTGTGGTTGTGGTTGTCGGTGTCCTTGTCGTTGTCATTGCCCTTGTCATTGCCCTTGTCGTTGTTGTTGTTGTTGTTGTGGTTGTTGTTGTTGTTGCTGTTGCTGTTGCTGTTGCTGTTGCTGTTGCTGTTGCTGTAGTAGTAGTTGTAGTTGTAGTTGTAGTTGTAGTTGTAGTTGTAGTTGTAGTTGTAGTTGTAGTTGTAGTTGTAGTTGTAGTTGTAGTTGTAGTTGTTGTTGTAGTTGTTGTTGTTGTTGTTGTTGTTGTTGTTGGTGGTGTTGGAGTTGTTGTTGTTGCTGTTGCTGTTGTTGCTGTTGTTGCTGTTGCTGTTGCTGTTGCTGTTGCTGTTGCTGTTGTTGTTGTTGTTGTTGTTGTTGTTGTTGTTGTTGTTGTTGTTGTTGTTGTTGCTGTTGCTGTTGCTGTTGCTGTTGCTGTTGCTGTTGCTGTTGCTGTTGCTGTTGCTGTTGCTGTTGCTGTTGCTGTTGTTGTTGCTGTTGCTGTTGCTGTTGTTTTTGTTGTTGTTGCTGTTGCTGTTGCTGTTGCTGTTGCTGTTGCTGTTGCTGTTGCTGTTGCTGTTGCTGTTGCTGTTGTTGTTGTTGTTGTTGTTGTTGTTGTTGTTGTTGTTGTTGTTGTTGTTGTTGTTGTTGTTGTGGTTGTTGTTGTTGTTGTTGTTGTTGTTGTTGTTGTTGTTGTTGTTGTTGTTGTTGTTGTTGTTGTTGTTGTTGTGGCTTGTTGGTTCTTGGTTGTTGCTTCTGTTGCTGTTGCTATTGCTGTTGCTACTGCTGCTGGTACTCCCCTTCAAAACGCCTGATTTTATGGTTGTTTGCCTTTTACAACAACCTCCACCAGTGCACTGTCAAGACCAAAACACAGCACATAGGAACTTGGTCAAGTTTGGGAACCCCCAAACTGTTGGCACCAATTCTGCCCAACTTGATGGTTGTCAGTGAGAATCACCCATGTTTTGAGGCATGAACCGATTGGGATCTCTGAAATAAGGAATCCGCCAGCTTTCGTTCGAAGAAGAATCCAAACATGCGCAGCTTCACATGGAACGCAACAACAAAAACGTGACTTGTGGAGGAACGCCTGCTTTGGATACCTGCTAGGTCCTCCAGTATAGGGTTAGAATAAGATTACCCTCTTTTCTGCAGTCTATTTTGGTAGGGGAACCCTCCCAAAAGGGGCGAGAAAGGACACCACTGGGGGACCTAGCTAAATCAACAAATCCCAAAGTCAAGGGCCTGCATCATGACGTTCGCTGGTTTTACCCAGACCACTGGGGCACCTAGCCTGAATCAGGGAATCCCTGGGTCCTCCAAAAAAGAAACGGAAGGGCACTACTTCGTTTGTTGCTGCGGGCTTGGTGTCCACTTCCCCGAGTCAGCTTCCCCGAGTCAGCTGGTTCTCTGGGGTTCTGGGCCCGGCTGCCGGTCCGGGAAGCCCATCCTGAGCCAGTGGGAAATCCCCTGAGGACAACATCCACTTCGCGCCACTTGGTAGGTGGCTTATCCCCTGATTTATAGGGTTTATCCCAGTATTTACAGGGTTTATCCCATTATGTATAGGGTTTATCCGAGTACCCCCGCAACTGGCAAGCAGCACCCCCACAACCGAAACCCTGGAGAAAATATCGTATGTACCCGTCATGTAGTGTGTACCCCTTTAAACCCTAGAAAATAGTATTTGGAACCCTTTCTGGTTGGACAAAAAGCAAAGACAAGTTTTACTACGTCCGTAATTCTCAAATTCCTCCACCAGTTTCAGGTAACATAGAATGAGATTGTCTTCATAATATATATATATATATATTCAGTCCCCCTCTGGCAGGTAGTCTTCTTCCCCGAGCATCCATGTGAAGTGAGTGAGTAATTTATATATTGTTTACACCGTCATCCCACCCACATTCGGAGCTGTAGCCTCTAGCCAAGATGCCCATTCGTGGATTTGCACAAACGTCTCGCGCCTTTATTGCTTGCGTTCTCGTCCTCAATCGCATAGCCAGATTGAGACACGGAAAATTGAATTTGCCTACAAACTAAAACGAGCAAACAAACAAAAAATGATACTGCCTAGATTCCGGAAACCTGTACAAACTAGCAAGCATGAAATGATGAGAGTTGCACATGCAGACAATGCAGTAAAAACCAGATCGTGGAATTCCACTTGCCTTGCAATGTTCTAGCAAATGGGCCTAACATTCCTGGCATGCGTATTATGAAGCCCCATGTCAAGCTTTCCTCTTGTGTGTGTGTGTCCTCAACAAATCACCCTGCCAGTGTGCCCAGCAAGCTAACTAGCTCTCGCTCAGCCTGGAAAATAGCTTCCCAATATTATTCCCAATTTTGCCTGTCCAAAGCAACATGGGTCAAACACGATTGGCAACACAGTCAAAACACGTTGTTCCATGCTGCAAACGGTACTTTGTCTCTTTACATGCGAAAGCAAGACATAACGCGCAACAACTGGCCGAGAGTGCCAAGCCGAACCAAGATTGCTCAACATGACCTGTGCGCCACGCCGTTGGTTTACCCGTGAGCCCCCATGAGTTAACTGACTAATTAAGTACTGGGAGGTCTCCGTTTGGATATACCTTGGGTAAATGTGTCAAACCAAATCCATCTTTGAGGTGCTTCTCATAGGCAGCCGGGCCAACACAAGCAAGCTCGTGACACACATCCAATGATTTTCCCAGTGGCGACCATGCCACTTCAACTATTAGAACTTGAATACGAACAAAAACACATGACACCTTCAATGGAAAGCACGTGAAAGTATTACGCACGCCCAATAATGAAATCAATCATGATGGAACTGCTGAGTTTGTTTGCTGTTCGTCTAACTGCTGACATGGTTGATTAATCTAGGACTCCGGGGCATTTACGTCTGTGTCGTGGTCAATAAATCCGGAGGAGTCTTCACAACTTGTCAGGAATAGAGAGGGCATCACCATGTTGGGACTATCAGCTACTTCCTTTTCTCCGCATTGTTCTCCCCGCAAATTAAAATAGAAACCGCAAGGCAACCTCCTAACATGATGGTTTTGGAAGTTCCATTTGTTGTGGCTCCGCACTTTGCTTGTCTTTGCCTCACACCAATTCAAGTCAAGGCTCCCAGGTTGTAGCTTCTGCTGCTGCTGCAAGCGCTGCAGTTGCAGCAGCTGTTGCTGTTGCAATTGTTGCTGCTGCTGTAGCTGCAACTGTTCTTGCAGCTGATCATGCAGTTTCTGCTGTTGCTGCTGCAAGTGCTGCTGATTCACGTACTGCTGTTCCTGGTGCTGTAGCTGTGGCTGCAGCTGCAGCGGCTGCGGCTGTTGCTGCAGCTGCTGCTGCGGCTTGCGCGGCTGTTGCTGTGGCCGCTGCTGTGGCTGCTGCTGTGGAAGCTGCTGTGGAAGCTGCTGTGGCTGCTGCTGTGGAAGCTGCTGAGATTGCCTGAGCCGGCAATTCCATACGATGCATTTGGAGAGAAGAGAAAGGGGCGATTCAGGAAACGTCCAAACATGCATCAAAACCTGGAACTGGGACAGCTAGTCACAAGCACCACAGGTTGTCCAATGGTGAGCGTGCCCGGAATGTGGTTGAAACCTGGAATGCCTTTAACATGAGGTCCTTTACCTGATGTTGCAGCCGTGAACAAAATCAGGCACATGTCATGAGGCACACATCGTGAACATGTCTTGACCCGAGAAGTGGACAAAAGGCTAGCAGTATGCGGAACTGCTTTGATCAGGATGCGTGCCCTTTGGTGAACGGAGATGTCACTATGTCACCATGCTCCAATATAATCATGGCAGTTTGTAGGGCTGCGCCAACTGCGAACTTTCAAAATTGCGCGGGACCACGGATAGCTCACTCCTCGCTTTCTTGCATGCAGGGTCACGCCTTCTGTCTGCTCAAGGTGCCGCCGCACACCGGACCGTCGGAGTGACCATCCAAATCCATATCTGGGTCGCCTTGAGTCCTTGAGTAGCCAACATTTCGCACGAAAAAGCAACTGAAGCTCAATGATCCTCCGGCAACCGACCGTCGCCGGGTTGCCTTTCCAGTTAAACTAACCCACAAAACGGGTAGCCTCGCAGTGGCCGGAGCCGGCCACGCGTTCTACGAGATACGGTGAACCGTGAGTCTTACAAGACCCCCAGAAGGATCTCGTGCTTTCATTTTGCACTTCATCATGCTCATCTCTAGTTCCGCAGATGAGATAACCGCATGACATGCCTTTATGGCCATACGAGAACCACACCAAGGAGATTGCCATGCTTCTCCGGAAAAAAATCTGCACTCCGGGGATCCGATCAGCCAAGAGATCCTGACTTGACAGTATGCCTCTGACAACGAGATGTGCAAAACACCTTCCGGCCCATGGCTTGGAATGATCGAAGCTCGCGACTTGAGGGACCAAAGCAACGAGCACCCAGGCTCGGTTGGAAGGGGTGTCAAACCTGCGAAATGCCCCGAATTCCCTCCCATTCTGCGGTGCCACGCGCACGGCAACTCAGAGGTCCAACACCATCCGGGGTGGTAGAATTTAACGACCAAACTTAGCTGGACTGAACCCGCCTCCCCCCGGAAAAATAAGACAAAACAACAACAAGCAAGTGCCCGAGACCTTCTTTTTTCGAGCCAGCCACGTCCAGTTGACTTCTGATGTCGCAACGGGTCGCCAACAGAAAATCTGCAAGAAGGTCTTCCACCGAGCGCCCGGGCTCCGGCAAGCTCCTGGAGTGCAGAGACGGCTCGGGTGCTCTTTTAGATTGAAAGGGAAGCCCAAAGGAAAACCGAAATCCTTGGGTGCTTTGTTTTGACACAGAGCAATCTATCCAGGGTGCCACCAGTTTGGGTGAAAAACAGAGCTTCTCAGAAACATTTGCCCGGGATCGGGAAAATAACACCATGTGGGTTGAAAAAAAACCCGTAGACAACCCTTGTATCCTTATGCCTCAGTATCGGTCAGTATCGGTTTTTTTCCTCTGCATTGGTTTGCAGTGTTTTGGCAGCTCTGGCTCGAAAGTCGCGACTTTTCCGTACAAGTGTAGTATGCGAAGTGCACTCTGCCAGCTCCCAGCTCCAGCTGGAAAGTCGCAACTTTTCAGTACAAGTGTAGTACACAAAGTACATTTTGGCAGCTCCAGCTGGAAAGTAGCAACTTTTCAGTAGTATGCGCAGTACACTTTGGCAGTTCCGGCTCGAAAGTCGCAGCTTTTCAGTGCAAGCAAGTGTAGTATGGTGTAGTATACGAAGTACATTTTGGAAGCTCCACAGCGGAAGTCGCAACTTTTCAGTACAAATGTAGTACACAAAGTACATGTTGGCAGCTCCAGAGAAGGCTGCAGGGCAGCTGGTTGGATTCGGCATGGCGGCCAATGAGTTGGGTATCGGTTGGGTATCGGTTTGGGTATCGGTTTGGGCCCTGCAAATTTATGATTCCGCAATCTTGGTTTGCGACAACAACTAGGACCTGATGTGTGTCTTCATGGCTTCTGGGGGTATCGGTTTTTTTCCTCTGTATCGGTTTACAATGGTTTTGGCCTGCGAAACAAGTTAAGGGACGGCCCCTTACATAACGAAAAGGCGCGGGGTTGTTTTTTCAGCCCATGTGGGCCGTACACGGATAAAAGCAACTAATCAACGCCAAACACGGCTCAACCCTGGAGTTTCACCTTGGGCAGTTGATTCCGCAAGCCCTGGACAGTTGGAACAAACTGGACGGTGTTGACACCTCTGCGCAGCCCCCAGTGTGTGCTGTGCATGGGTATGTAGGTAAAAGTATGTATGCCCGCCTCTATACGTGACGCAAATGCGCCATGTCATGTAACTGTGTATGTGTATACGTAAGCTATATACTGTTTATTTGTTCATGTTGTTAAATTAGTGTTATATTGTATAATGACAGAATACATTACATTATATCAATTTAAACTGAATCATACTATGCTATACTATAGTTAACTATACTAATACGATACTCTGCTAAGGTATATTATACAAATATTGTAGATGAGTGTCTCTGTCTCTGTCTGTCTGTCTCTGTCTGTCTGTCTGTCTGTCTGTCTGTCTGTCTGTCTGTCTGTCTGTCTGTCTGTCTGTTTGTCTGTCTCTGTCTGTCTCTGTCTGTCTCTGTCTGTCTCTGTCTGTCTCTGTGTGTCTCTCTCTGTGTCTGTCTGTCTCTGTCTGTCTCTGTCTGTCTCTCTCTGTGTCTGTCTGTCTCTGTCTGTCTCTGTCTGTCTCTCTGTCTGTCTGTGTGCGTAATATATTTTGGCATAGTATGATCATCAGTACTAGCACTAGCATTAGCATGAGCATTGGCATGCGTATTGGTTGTAGTAAGTTGAGTATCCGGATAGCACTGCATTGCCATTGTTTGCCTTGCACATCGTGTGGCATGCCACGGTAGGCCAATTCAAAGTCAATCCAGAGTTGCGGAATGTGTTGCCCTATCTCCAGGATCCTGGTCCTTTCGTATATCGGTGTGTTTACCCTTGAAATGGTTGCCGAGTGAACTCTTGGGCTGCGGCTGATATCGAGGCAACTGTAGGCTGATCCCCTCCATTCCCTTTCACATCTTCTTTAAAGAAGATACTCTGAAACCTTTTTCTGAAGACACAAATCCTGCAGGGGAAACACAGCTCTCCTTCTCGCCGATGGGCAACGTGACAACGTGGAAGAATGCAGAACAATCCCTAACGACAGCCATGCAAAATGTGAACAATAATTTTAAGGTGTTCAAAAGTTATCTCAACATTTGATTTACCCTCCCTCCAACAATCATGGAAGTTGACAGGAGAGCTTTGGAAGACTATTTTCCTTTTGGCGAACCCCTTTGTGCACTTCCATGATTGTTGGAAAGAGGGTACCAAACTATGATTGGGATAGATCAGCTATAGGCACGATGGTATGGCTCAAAATCAAACCACCAGAAATTGGACCGCAGGTTTAAGTCCTTGGTTCCATTCATTTACCAGGGTTCCATTTGTACCTATCTTAGACCCCCAGCCACGAGCATTTCCGTATTTCCGGGCTGCCTGAGAGCATATCTCTGCAGCGTCTGGAGCTCGGTGAGCTGCTGGAGCCGGTTCAAGGACTGTTGCCTCGGCAAAGGGCGAAACATGGGCCGCTGAAAGGTTTTGGTTGTTCATCTCCCCTTTCTAAAGACCTGAACAAATAAATGGTTACCATCCCACTGACATGGCACATGACAAAATTCCCTGGAGCAAATTGATCCGACAGGTGCCTTTTGGGACATTTACTAGATTGTGGACTAAAAGGGGAAAAGCCAAAAGGTTCAACTGCCTCCAAAGCCGCCCTATCATCCCTATCCACAAAAAACGCTTTACAAGGCATTGCCTCTCGGGGGGCTTGCACCTAAAGCCGCCCTCCAAAGCCGCGGGGCTTGCACCTAAATGATGCCTAGCAAAGGGTCCCCCAATCTGGCTGTACCTGGAATTGCAAGACCTGGAATAGCCTTGCCACAGCGCTGCTGCTCCAAACCAGGACGGGGAAAACAGGCTCTGCCCCTGTACTCAAAAAGTGAAACATGGGCTCTGCAAAAGGAACACGCAAAACGAGTCGCCGGGAGTGTCACAGACTGCACGCAACCGGTATCGTGTGACGGCTTGCCTTTCACAGGTTGGTTTTGAACTGAGTAATACATTGGGGGGGGTGGTCAGCATCGTGAACCCTCTTTTAGTTGGAAAGTACGGGAACGAGCCAATTTAGGGAGGGGACCCGAAAAAAGAAAGACCCAAAATAGGATTGTAACCCCCTTTACGGGGTTGACTGGGTTATCAAACCAAGGCGTCCAGGTACTCCTCATAGAGGTGAACACGAAACAAGAAAAGGAGGAAAGGATCTTCTTTTGTGGAGGCGCCTTATTCTTATGCTTCATGTGTGTCCTCAAAAGACTGCTGGGAACTGAAGGGGGGAGGTAAACCTCGGGATGTTGAAACGCCGAACTCTGCAAACCGGCCAGAGAACTCCATCCACATCTCGGATTTTCCTGTGAGAGCACCCTTCAACCTTCAAGAGGAGCGGCGAGGAGACGCCCTAAAACAAGCTTGCGCACAGCCCTTGTCATGCAAATCCTGAATCGACAGCTTCTCGCTCTATGCTGATGCAACTTCTTGATCATCGGAACGCTTCTGGGGGGGCGGGCATTGGGCTGCAGTGTCATGTTCGTAGGTACTGTTTGTGTGTGTGTGAGTGTGCACGCTATCCACCCAGTGCCTTGCATGGCAAAGGATCAAACCATGCCTTGCAATCCTCCGCAACATGTCAGGGCCAAAATCGAACTCCACAAAAGAACCACGCACAGGAGGGGCTCTCATGCAGATCACTCTGGTTCCTTTTGAGAGCGTTGAAACAAACACTCCTGGAGAAAACCAACATATGCTAAACTCAAAATCCGGTGTCTGGAACAAGCATCCCCTTTGATATCCGTGCGGCCTCCTTGCGGGAAACCTGGTATGTCACATTGGCTGTTCAGCCGCCAGAATATGCAGAGATCCCCAAAATGTCTCCCTACATGACCCCACCGAAAGGAAGCCGGCGCGGGTGTGCTTGGGCAGGTGCTATCATTTGCCCACGGACTGGGCGGAGTGGCGGCGTGGCAAGGTATATGTTTGAAGCTGGTGGTGTTGCGTGCGCGTCGCGAAAAAAAAACAATTGCGCACCTAATGGTGTCCAGTCCGGTGGCAAAAGCAACACAGCGGCGTTCACCTGGGGCTTGACTCAATTAACCCGAACAGCCAAAATCAATTCACACGAACAGCCCAACCCAATTAACCCAAACAACCCAAACAAGAACAAAAACCCAAACAAAAAGCCCAGGCTTACAACTACTGTGCCCAACCAAAAAGCACCTCAAAATACCACCAAGCACATGCAAACACACAACAAGAAACCATATTCAAACAACCACCAAGAGCCCACCCAAGCAATGCGGCTACTCCCAGCGAAGTGAGAGACAGTTAGACAGTGCCGAGGCGCTCCCTCCGCTGCAACTCTGCCATGCGCGAATCGGAGACGTTCGGCTTCTGCATCTCTTGCTTCCCCTCCAGCCTCGGTGTGGTTTGAGGGTACCTGTTCAACGCATGAAAAAGCAAGCCAGGAAATCCCCCTATTTTCACACTACACACATAAACGCGCATGCACACAAGAGGGTGCGCACGCAGTTTAAGTGGGGAGCCCGCTAGGATTGGACGACTTCCCCTGATTTTTCAACAAGAACCCCACATGTTTGAGGTCGATTTCTTAAAAAACAACCAGTGGCAAAGGATTCGGGGGTCTCCTCAGAAAAGACTTATTCAGGGTAGACCCACTATGAGGCGGAGTCTGAATATATTTCCCGGGTTGCATCATTCTCAGCCCCTTTTGAGCCACGCCCATATCTTTTTTGGGTGTAGAGCCCGAAGATCATTTTAAGAGGGATTTCCTAGTATGAATGATACCTTCGTTGGATTAACCTAACTAGCGGGTTCCTCCCCAAAATTTGGTTCGATCCCCAAAAGGGGTCTGATTCTTATCTCATTGTACTCAGGTCGTTGCAGGTTGCTTTACACATTCGATTCCACCGGAGCCAACAAGTCTGGTGGAGCAAACAGCAACGTCACCCATGAAGCTTCCGTTAAGGAGGCTCCCTTTCTTTTGGTCTCAGAATTATTGAACATTGCCCCGAACACGTGGTTTAAACATGCTCACACAGGGCGGCAGGCACCCGCGGGATGCCTCGTCGAAACATTGCAAGCAAGGAGACAAACATGAGTCTTGCAGGAGTTTGTCCGTGTGTGTTTGGGGGGGCCCTGGGCAAGATTCCATGATTGTTGGTTGGACATGATTGGTTGGCTGGCAACATTTACAAATCCAGCGTATGTTTAGGTCGCCAGTGAACCAAAACTGCCCCACCAACGTGGAACCATCCAAGGGTCGCTTCAAAAGGACAATCGTCCGCCGTGTCCAGAACCCCTCTCTCCAGTTCCATGTTAGTGGATCGGAGGGATCCAAGATTAGCAACCCCAAAAAGAACGGCCCTCCCATACCATCATGGCCTCAACTGTGACAAAGCGATCCAAGATGTTGGAATTGCAAAATTCACGTGTACAGTGTGCTAGATGTCTATGTTGACGGTTCACATGTCGACCGATGACTTTCATCCACCACGCTTGGACAGGGGAATCTTCCGCCGAAATGCAAAGGTTTGCCTGTAAAGTGGGACACCCCCACAAATCAAAAAACCCTGCAAGGGGTTCAGTACTTGTTCAGTACTCCACTGGGAAGGACTGAGTTGGCATCGACAGCTCGCCAAGGCGCACTGCAAGCCGGAGATGCTCTACCTCCTGAGGCTGGCGGCGAAAGAAAAAGGGGAAACTGAATTCCCTCCCATCCTCGAACATGGAACCTGACTGAGGGGTCCTGGAAGACTATTTTCCGTTTAAAGGGACCCTTTGGTGGGTTCCACGTTAGTTGTTGGGAGGGTACCCCTTTTTAAACCTATCAGGGCCTCAATTCAAAGGCTAAGAGTGTGAAAGTTCGATTCGCTTTGGGGATGTTGCTTCACTCAGTCCTGACTTCCTGGACTTTAGTCACTTTGGGTCTGGACCATTTAGTGGCAAGCAACAGTTTGGACTCTAGGCCAATCCACTCACTTGCCAAAATAGGGAAATGAAACCATTCCGCAATGTAATTTTGAGAGCAGGTATGCCGCACAACAGTCAACTTAAGGCACCAAGGAAAGCATTCAAAGAAAAACAAAATTGAACAACCTCGGCTCACCTGCTGTGGTATCTGTGCGGTTGGAGTGAGGTGGATTTTGAAATATAAGTTTATCTACCATCACTGCAGCAATTATCCTAGTGCCACACAAATGCTTGCAGGGTGTTCAGGTTATTGGAGGGTGGGCCCCGAATAAGACACGTCCGAACATCGCCCATGGGCAAGCAAGCAAAGAAGCATGGATAAGAGCCATGGTATCTGGCAAATGTCGGTCGCTTCTCCCTTGACTTCTACATCGAAATATATAATATTCTTATCCAGCTGGCAATTTAAAAAAACAAAAAAAAACAAAAAACAAAACACTAACTACATGCTGGCTTGCGCAGTGTCTTGGCATTCCTGATAGCTATTCCCGTTTGCTTGGCGAACATCCAAGGCTGAGGCTCAAGAGAGCAGACGCTGAGCCAAAAAAAGAGGAGCATTTTACGGCGTAGATCGACCCGAGAGGCTGCAAGAGAATCCATTGTTTCCTGAAAACTAATCTGGAATATCCCACAAAACCATCATGTGCAGAGGAATGATTTTTTTGGGAAGCGGACCTTGTTTTTGGGCTCCATGCCTTTTTTAAGAGTAAAGCGGCCTGAACGGTGCTCTCAAAACTCAAGAGCCCGAGAGCTAGGCGGTTTCCTGTTGAAATCCCTTCAGCATCCCAAAGGAAGTCAACCAAAAAACAAAAACAACAAAAGGAAGCGACTTTTTTCTGTTTTTAGGGAAACAACCCAACAAAAGGAAGCGACTTTTTTTACGGGTTCTCCGAAAGGAAGGACTTTTGGCCCCGCCAAAACGGGGTGCTTTGGTTCCCCAAAGGTTCCAAGGGGTTCGGCTCCTGCGACTGCTGAGCTTCCAGGTCTTCGGTGGGCTGTGGCCCCGGGATTCTCGGGGCCTGAGCCACAGGCAAGCCACGGCCGAAGATGTTGGGCGGCGGGGGGGAGTTGTGGCTGCGAAGGGGGGTGGTGAGGGGTGGGGCATGGGGGGAGCATGGCTGGGCAGGGGGGGGGGGGGGGCTGGGGGAGGAGCCCAAATAAGCTACATAAGGCCTTAAGATCAGTGCTTATTTGGGCTCCCTCCCCATGAACTTTGAAACATGGGAACCAGCCGCAGTTAGGTAACCAGCCGTCAGGTCCAGAACAGGAACCCATGCGAATCTATTGGGGACCCTAGAAGGGATGCTGATTTTCCATTGCCTAAGCCACTAACGGTTCATTAAGCCATAAACTACAGTTGATGGACGAAATCCAGCACCACGTTCAAACCATGGGAAACCACGGTTTGTTGGTATTTACAGTCAGGGGAATCATCATTCTATGGTTTCTCAGGTGATGCAGGATTTCGTCCGTTCATACCAGGGGTTCATATATGGTTAAAGGGTGGCAAGCCCTTGGTTGCCTACTATACTTGCGGGTGGGAATGAGGGAATGAACCCGGTCGCCTTAAAGGAGACCGCGAGAGATGGTTTGTAAGGGTCACTCCCCCATTCCCTGCTGAGCACCAGCAAGTATATGGGGGTTTACCAAAAGGTCCGTGATACATGGGCTGACCATTAGGGAGACCAACATAGTTTTGATTAAATCATCGCATGGTTGAAAAGCTACGCATGGGGAGTTTGGGGCCAGGAATATTGACCAACCCCGATATGGGTGTGTCTCAAAATTGAGGAACCTTCCCCAAGCAGGTTTCTCTTGGTTGCCCACACCGAACGCGTGACGGGTACTCTTTCTGTGAGGGTAGCTTTTGGTGGTAAGTCAAAAAAACAACCGCAACTTGTTTTGTCAAGGGCTTTCCTGCAAGCGACGTTAAGGTTGGTTTTATGATTGGCGCATCATCTCTTTCTTCTTTGAGTGGCCGTTTATTCACCTCCTCCATTCATGTCTAAGATGCCTTTGTTGAGGTGACAGGAAGCGAGAAAACATCATCAATTAAAAACTTAATTCAAATACGTTTTAAACATCTGTGCATCTCTATACATCATAATCAAACAACTGTCATCAAGCCAATGTCCCACAGTCCCACATATTCTTGCTCACGGCTCCGACAACCTCCTTTCATGCCAACTTCAAGGCTAAAATCACAGGACAATCACATCTAGAAATCTGTTCGGGCTACCCAACCCCCCTTGTGTTGGTTGTTTCTCTTGCAAAACAAAAACTCCTAAAATACAAAACAATTGCTTAAACAAAACCTATAAACCCTTTTATTGGCCTCGGCCCCCAGGGCCGGGAAGTGATCAAAACCCCCCCCCCACCCCAATGTCACGTCGCCAAAATCCCTGCTCCAGCTGCCTCCAGCCCGCCTGAAGCGAGCCTGGAAGGCTCAAGGCCAGGAAGCAGATCTCTTCGTATTGCCAGCCGGTCAGTTTCTGCAATTCCCCTTGGGCCGGTCAAAGTCCTAAAAACCGTAGATACCGGCCAAATCCCCCTGTAGACACCGATCAAATCACTCCTAAAAACCGGCCAACTTCCCACCCAGACTCTCCACCAGTCCAACTCTGGTCCCTCCCGCTGGACCTGTCAAACCCCCTCTAAAAACAGGTCCAACTCCGGTCCAACCCCAGAAACCGGAAAAATTCCCCCCAGAAACCAGTCAAGTTTCCTAGAAAATGCGCCCTTGGCTTGGCCGCCATGTGGAAACACGCCGACATGCACCCGCCCTCTGCCTTGGAAACCAGCTCACGCATTTCGGCGCCGACTCACTCACTCTAATAAAAGCAAGACTTCAAGGCAAACTAAAGCACGGCAAAAACCTCCAAGCCAGCCAAAAGCGGACTGGCCGAGGCGGGCGACGCGAAGCGTTTGCAATTAAAATTTAAACTTCCTTCCTTCCAATTAAAACCTGACTCCTGAATGTAAACTTTTACCCCCCCCCCAGCCCCACCACTTTCGGCTTGGACATGCAAACATCAACCCGCGTTTGTCGCGGCATCGCTCTTGCAAGCGCGCGGGCACTGGGCACCGGGCGCGCATGTCCAGGCCCTTCATAGCACCTCGCGGAGGCTGAAAAACCCCAGTGACGTTTTAACCTGTGCCGGGGCTTAATTTGGGTGCGGACTTATTTTGGGATATGGTTTGTTGTTTTTTGATTTGTTTCGTTTTGTGGGTCAAACATTGTCAGACCTGAACGCTGTGCCGTGGTTTGATTTTGACCCCTGTGGGAAAACAAATGGACTCCCCTTGGTAGACTACGAAACAACCAGGCCATCCAAAAATCGATATCTATATTCTACCGAAACAATCACTAAACCACGGGAATCGATATCTATGTTCCATCGAAACAATCACTAAACCACGGGCCATCCAGGAATCGATACCATCTATCGAAAGAATCACTAAACCGCGTGGATGTCATTGTTTGCGCTGGGGGTTCAAAGTCGGAAACTGGTTGCTGGGTTCCCTTTTAACCTGGCACTGAGTGGGGGTGACTTTGAACATACAATCACGGGGCTGGACAATACAGATGTGGTTCCTTTCCTTTGCCTGGGTAGCCTGTGTTTGGTTTTCAAGGGAAACCACAGGGAAAACCGTCACGCCAATCTTTGGGGGTTACCCCATGAAAATACACAAGCATACCTGCAAGTTTTGCAGGAATTCCAACATATATATATATATACACATTCAATATCCCGTTTGCCAAACCCAAGCTCATGACAAGGCTGCCCTGAAACGGTGGATTTCCACTATCGGGTCACCTGATGTTAGACTATGGTTGGGTTGGCACAAGGCACCCTAGGTTAAAAGCACCCTTGTGACACGCCAACTGGAGGACAAAATCAACGATGACCCCTCGCAATAAGGATCGTGTTTGTCAATTTGCCAAGGACACACCCAATAGACAATGCTTTCCCATGGTATGTAGCTCCCCCCCCCCCGTCCCATCCCCGCCGCCATTGCTCTCCGCGAGCAAGGCGTTTGCAAGGCTCTCGGGGAGACCAGGAAGCTCAGGAAGGCTCCTACTTGTGTGAGGCATCCCTGCTGTGGATGAACAACCTTCTGCACCACCGATTACCCTGTAAATACCAACAAGCCATGGTTTACCACGGATTCAACGTGGTGCAGGATTTCGTCCATGCGCAGTATGAAGTAGGAAAGCTCCAACTTTCCCCTTACCCCTTGGTGGTGCCTGGTGGTTTGGACAGGTACCTTCCCCATTTAAGGAACTGGGGTTCACATCCCGAAACCACCACTCCAAACCACCAAGTAAGGGAAGCTGAAACTTGGTATAGAAAGTGGTGAAGAACAAACCAAATTGAGAGGTTCTCAAAAACAACAAAAAAACTAACAACATGTTTGTTGCCCGGGTTCCTATGAAGGCCACTAGTTAGAGGCTAATCTTAGGAGAATGTCACTTTAATAAACCCGGTCTTGATGGCAAATGGCGGCCTTCCCCAGCATGTGAACGTTTGTTCAATCCCACATGCGGGTTTGTGTCCGTCAACTAAGTGGAACCACCTGCAGGAATCCCTGCAAATTAACGGATGCAACCCATAAAAGCTGGATTCCTCTACTGATGATGGGTTTGAGGTTTCTATGCTAATCTGCAAAAGTTGTGAATGTTGGAGAGAGAACCTGACTGGCAGCCCCTGAAAGACAGCTTCCTATTCCGGGGACCTTCGTGTGGGTTGCATTCTGGTGGCTAGTGATTGCTGCACTCGTCTGCACTCATTACTACACTCTTACAGATTGACATTTTCGCTTGCTACTGTTCTAAGTAGGACATATTGAGTCAAATCAAAACCTGGTTCTAAAATGATCTACTCTGAACCAAAAAGGCGGCTGCGACCATTTAGAGTGTCCCCTACTTCATCTTGCCGGGTGTTGATTGTGGCTGGCGCGCTCGACTCGCTGCCACATGGGGCCATTCACTGACCTTTATCTGCAAACCCGCGAAAGTCACCCCACAAAGTGGTCGTCCCAAGTCGTGGTCTCCAATGCCATCTCTTCCGTGCTTCCCCAGTCTCAAAATGATAGCCAAAATCACGTCTTTTTCAGCACTCGGAAGCTGATTTTCGTGGAGTCGCAACGAGTCCGAAGTAGCGCAGATGGTCGCAGCGCCATCACCACCCACCATCTGGAGGAAGCGTACGATCGAGTCGTCGTCGGCTTGGGTACGGAAGGCCTACATCAGATCAGATGAGCTGTCCACTTGCTTCAGCTCACAATTTTTCGCGGCTTGAGGTGGTGGCATAAACGCAAGTGTCGCTCCCAAAAAAATAATTTTCATCAGCTCCTTGGCTCCCCAAAAAGGAATCTGAAAAAAAAGCAATCCACTGGAGGTCGGAGTTCTCCTGAGCTCTTCCTTGGAGTGCGCATGTCGACAGAGCTCCCCCAGCTTGCAGCTGCCGTAGTCTGGGCCGCGAGAAGGCGACGTTGAGGGTTTAAAGAGAAGCCCACCGAAAGAATTTTGCTCCTTGGCTGGAGACCCCAGTTCAGTTCTTGAGCTTGGTATCCTTTGGTTTTTCACAGATCCGGATCGGGAACCTCTAAGGCAACCAGGGAGTTGCTGAACTTGAGATATTTTTATTGCGGACTGGATTGGCCAAAAGCACACTGTTGTTTACCCCTCAAAAGCTCCAGCCCACAAAAATGACTGAAGGCTCCCGAAACGGCAACTCGGGAAGTGAGGAATGAGTTGGAATGACCTCTTCGAACAATCCAACCGCCGGTTTCTTCTTCAGGGGGATTCCAAACGGTTCACTCGCTGAGAACCGGTCAAGCTCGGGGATTGGTGAGCAGGAAAAGACCAAACCGGGCCCTCAAAATGGGAGGATCTGCCATTTTGAAAAAAAACACAAGAAGATGGTTCTGATGGCAACATGAAGAACTTGCTGGTTTTCAGGGAATCAACACAGGTTGCGGGAATAATCCGCAAGTGGATCCTTTAAAGGAACTGCCAAATGCAAAGTGGCCTGAGTTGTTTGGCCAACCTTTTGATGAATCCTGACTCAACTGGAAGTTCGCAAACTGAACAGGTGAGAAGTATGTGCATTACGAAGGAACTCACAGCCTACAAAAACGTGTTGGTGTTCAACTGGAGGCTTTGGCCCCCCATTTCAAAAGGGATCGTGATCCGTCCTTGGCTCAGTATCTAGGCGACTTTTGGTTGCTTGAGTTTAGACAAAAATCGCACCAAAAGGGAAAAAGGACACCAGTTTGGCATAAAGCTACCGGAGTCATCATCAACGCAACTTGCTGGTGCTAAGCAGGGAATGAGGGAATGACCTTTGTAAACCATCCCTTGTGGTTCCTTTAAGCGGACCCCTAGGTTCATTCCCACATTCCATACTGAGCACCAGAAAGGAAGAGGGTTTACCCAACACCATGTAAAGAATCAAAAGGGCGGCCGCACCTATCTCTGGCTGAATCTGTCCCTGACTTGATCTGCACGGGTATTGATTGTGGCTCTCTTGAGGAATGCCATCCTACAACATAAAAACCTGATACTTCAGTGGTCTGCCCAAAACTATGCAATCATCAACAGGGCGGCCGCAGCTGTTTATAGAGACTATCCCTTACCAACCTTCACTCCGGGTTTTGGTTGTGGCTCAAAGGTGAGCAAGCACTTCTCTATAACTTCAGGGCGCCCATCGCCCAGTGACAGAGAAAACATCGCGCAACCCTCTGCCCCTAAATTCACCATTTTGGTGTGGGATCCAGCAAACGACAAGGGAAACCATGGGTCACACAACCCATCAGGCCCTTGTTGTGCTTGCGTCTGGAAGGTGGCCTCTGCGCCTCTGCGTTCGATCAAAAAGGTCCGGCTGACCCAAATGTCCACAGCAAAGCAGGTTGCAAGACTGCCTCTTCAAATGAGTCACAATCAAAACCCGGTATAAAAATGGTCTACCCAGAACCATGTAAGGAATTAAGAAGGCGGCCGTAGCTATTCATGGTTGGGATTGTCCCTTACCAAACTTCATCTACCTGGGTTTTGATTGTGGCTCAAATGCCTATGCAACTCTCCTTTAACCAGGATGCACGGCATGGCAAGCCAGCATCGGAGCTGCTTGGACTCTCATGCTCAAAGCCAGGCTTGCTTTTTAACATGGACCCCAACTGGGTCGAAAGGGAGGTTCCTGTGAGAAGCATAGTGTGGGGATCCGTATGGGTGTGTCTTGTTTTTGGATTTGGCCTCTCCAAATGGAAATTATGGTGGTCCTTTTGGCTTCCCTTTAAAACCACCAGACGGGGTATCGAGGCTCGGTGAATCAATTTGCAAATTGTCGGATGGCCCCTTGGCCCCTCGCAGTGGAAGCAGCACATCGTGGTCTTGTGGAACCTAGGCATTGGCTACAGATTTCCGGGTCAAGGGGGGGAGGGGTGGGAGAGGGGAAGGAGCCTAAAGGCATTTTTGCGGCATTTCGCGGCCCCTGATTCTTGATAGAAATCTTTTGTGGGCTCCCCTTCGCCTCCCCAGACTCCTTGAGTTTCTCGAGTTTCTCTACAGGTCCATGTCCAACCACTGCCCAGGCCGGGATTCAAAGTCGCCGCCGTCAGTGACCCTAGAAAAAGAGAGCCTTGGCATTGAGCACTAAGACATGGCTGATAGCTGAAGTGGACTGAAAGAGAGAGAGAGAGAGAGAGAGAGAGCGAGAGAGCGTCGTGGTAAATCCCAACTCCCTGACACGAATATGACAAATATACGAATACGGTGTTCAGCAACCGCTTGAACCCAAGGACTTACTCCGTGTTGCCTTGCGTGGGCGCCTGATACTGCGGTTTTAGCATAGTCTCGTTTGGGCACTAGATCATCCTGCTGGAGTGATATGTAACTATAAAAATAGATATGTATAAGGTCATACACGTTGTTGTTCCTTCAGGTAGTATGGACAGTGTCTGGTAAGTCTCTCTCTTTCTTTCTGTCTCTCTATATGATATATGTTTGGACATGTGTATACAGCTGCGTAAAAAACAATGCTTCCAGATTGGCCCATTTGCAAATCAACCTGCACAAATTGCACCAGCCGAATTCCTGAGGTCCCAAAAAGCAGCTTCACCATTGGTGAGCGGTACCCGGACAGCGCGCAATGGGCTCGTTGCGTATGATGTGGTTTGAGCAGTAGAGGCCCCTCTAAGACCTAAGCACACATCTAAGGGTTAGAAAGACTTTGTAAGCATGTGTGAAACCATGTATATATATATATATATATATGGTATGTAGAGCACACGATATACATATTTTATACAACCATGCGCGTTAATTTAGTTTGTATCTTCGTTGTATTGCTTGCTTCGCTGTTACCGCCAAAAATGAACAGCTTTCAAGTCCGGAGGTTTGGTTCTAGCAACATGCTTAAGGTATTCAGCTATGAACCCTTGAGACAAAGCAGAACCCACCTCCAGTTGCTTCGGCTTCCTGGAACAGCTCACAGGTGCAGTGAGGGATTCGGTTGAGCAACACGGAAACTACAATGGTTCAACTCAGCAAGAAGCTCGGTTTGTCTTTCTTTGGGGGAGGCACCAGAAAAGCGAAGCCGTTTTGGGGTGTCCCCTACAAAACTCCTTTAAAACGCATGGACGCAACCCAAAAAAAACACGGCCCAGGCAAATTTCGGGTTTCCGCACTTGTCTGTTGCCCGCAGCTCATCGAGGCTGTGGGCGAAGCTGCAGCCCTGCGAATCGGACCCCATCCTTTCAGACCACAACCCAACCGACTTACTCACTTCCTGAGTTGATTGGGCGGAAAAAATCCAAACTGTTAAATAATCTGCCCAAAAAGTTGTTTCAGTCCGGGAACTCAGGGAGTAAGAATAAGATGAAAAGGGTACCCAGTTAATTGATATAAGCCCAGCAACCCCAGGAAGTTGACAACCCCAGAAGCAACGCATGCGGCTTGGCCCCCAAGAGGGTTTCAAAGGACAAAGCATTAGGGTCCCAAGACCCCTTGGGCCTTTCGGGGGCCAAGTCCTTGTCTGTTTTTGTTCTCTTTTCAGCTTTTGACAGCCACATGACTGGCCGAACACCATTCCGGGTCTACCGAACTGGAAAGGTTGATGTGGATCTCACTACGAATCATATCAAACCAGGCATTACAAGAAGCTCCTAAATGGCCAGCAGGGTTTTAGGCGCTGCCCCCATTGACAGGTAATATACTTCAGCCGAATCAGGAGTATCTCTATACATGCAAGCGTTGAGATCCAAACATCGTTGCATGTCTATGTTCGCATGATCAAGTTGCTCGCCTGCAGCGTCTCAAACACTAAGGAGATCCTGCAGTGAAAGGAAGAAAATAACATACCCCTGGGGTGGATTACCCAACACCGACAAAATACAGCTGGACTGCCTGGATGCCAAAAAAACATCAATGTAAGGCAAAGCTTGTCAAGCTCGTCACGAGCGCGGCTTCAGTTGACTAGGTCCGGCATTGACAAAGAACTACATCTCACCCCAAAATCGGGCTCCATTGCAAACAAAGAAAAGGGCTTTGGTCAAACGGATAACTATTTTGACTGAGAGTCTAGTGGGTTCGCTCCCTAAGTTGCCAGCTGTCCCATGTTTGATTTGCTGTGAGGCCACAGGCCGGGGAAGCGGTTTCCACGTTGCGGCCGGAATGATCCTCCGAGTTTATTTGACCCGGAAGTAGCTCAAAAGCCTGTTTTTCCTGGGACGTAGATTTCGTGCCTCGCCATGCATTCAAAGTCACGTGGTTTGAGAAAACCTTTGACGGATGCCGGAATTGGCCATGTAAGCTATTCAGTTCCCACCCCCTACACACAATATCCATTTGCTTCAGTCAACCTTTTAGTTTTACCAAAACATGTACTAAGTGCGGGGACACCCGGAAGACTCCCTAGACTCTTTGGGAGCCTCATGCTTTCTCTCTGCGAATGATTCTCTAGCTTTGATGTTTGAGCCACCTCGCGTCACACTGTTCGCACGCAGGCACGTACATAAAGATACTCTTGCCGTGCAACACACATGTTTGTGAAACATCTGCCATGCCTCAAACCCCTTTTCAAGAAGCAATCGCCGAACCGAATCGCCTCCTGATCGCAGTGACCCGTGCTCACGTAGAGTTTGCACATCGCTGTCTTCCTGTGCCATGTCAGCAGGTTGCAGGTGAGTGGGAAGGCTCGATATTTCCCAGTTCAGGTCTCGTTGCAAGTTGGATCTTTTAGAAACATCCGCTGCAGATTCATTGGGGGCAGCCTGTAGCAGCCATTAAGATTCTGTTCTATCTCCGGGGGGGGCGGGGGCTGGGGGGACGGGGGGAAGCACTTGAGAAGTTGGGTGCTGCCGATGACTGCGAAGTCGCATGCCCCGTGAAGAACAAACAAAAGACTTTTCAGGTCCTCCTTTCGCCACGTTCCAGGATTGCTGGTACAACAACCCTTTGGCTAGAAGACGAGCATTGGCTATCAGAATATTGTTTCGTTTTGGATAGCAGCTGAGACTCCCATGGGATGGCGAGAGCAACATATGACATGGCAATGAGTTCCAGGTTGCTTCCCGAAGTCGTGCGATCATTTTGCTCATGTGCCTGCTCTCAGCCTAACTCCCTATTGATCCGATGGGATGATTAATTTCGGAGGCAACATGAACTGCTTGCGTCAACATCGGCAAATGGCAGCCGGACATTGACACTTCGCCGCTTTCTGAGGAATTCAGGTATTGTGGCTTATTGGGGGAACAGCCTCCGGATTCCAATGTTCTGGTGAACGAGGGAATCCGGAACAAGTGGAGTTTCTCAACCCGACTGATCCAGAGGTAACACAGAGGGCCCAAATCTGTTCACACAACTTACGTGCAGATTTGGGTCCATATCTACCCTACAAACAGCCCCCACACCAACCTCCTTGTTTGGTTCTCCGATTTCTTTCACCTGCGTCAAACGAGGTCCCCTTACCGACCAAAAGTCAGGTGGGGCCCCAAACGCCCCGGATCGGCCCCAGCTTTTTCGGAGCCCGGAGTCGAGTCGAGTCGTGTCCTGAGGTCCGGGGCCCTCTGCAGCTCTTCCATGCCATGAGCGAACTTGCAGAACTTCCGGCCTCAAAGGTCAAGGAGGCTGGGGAGGGGCCGGAGGGGGTGGTGGTCTCAAACCAAAAACAACTCGCAAATGCCTCGCCCGGGAGGTCTCAAAAAATATGGGTGGCTCGTCGTTTTTTGGTCTGCACCTTTTCTTTCTTGGGGGGTACGGTTCAATAGGAAGCCAAAAGGAACACCAATGCCATGATGAGGGGCCGGACTTTTATTCTGGCTGGTGCGATGGGCCAGGGAATCGGAAATGGAATGACCCAGAGATAAACAATCCCTTATGGTTTCCTCTATAGGAAAAACCGCTTCCCAGTCATTCCCAAACACCCGGAACGGTCATTCCCTACTCAGCACCAGCAAGTTTTTGAGGTACCCCCTCCCCGTTTTGGTTGTTTTCAGTAAGGAAAACTAAAGGGAAAGCAGCATCTTTGGGGTCCCCAAAATTTGTCAGACCTCAAGTTGAGGCCTGTGCCGTGGTTTAATTCTGAACCATGTGGGAAAATAGATGGATTGCTCCGGCAGACCATGAAACAACCAGGTCATCCAGGAATCGCCATCTATTTTCTACCAACACAATCGCTAATTCACTTGGGTGTGGCTCCTTTGTTTGAGCCTCCGTACCTGATCCCCTTACAAAGACACTCCCAAATGGTGATGGGGTACAAGGGGGGGGTAATTGAGAGACTGAATCAAACAAAAAGTGGAAGGGGGGGGTGCACGTGTTTTTGCTGAGGCTCGATGCACCTTTTTGTTGGTTGGTTTGAAGGGAAGGATAATCTCGATTTGTCAGGGGACCCTATTTTCATGCACAAAGCTTCTGGGTTGCTCCCTTAGTCTCCGACTGCATCGGCCGCTCTGGAAGAACATGCAAAGCTTGGTCCTGTCGTCCGAAGACTCGTCGATCCCGAGGGCAGACAGCCTGCGGACCTGTAATACCCAGAGAACCTCGTTTGGGTTGGGCTTTTGGCTGGGGGTACACTCCTACGGGCAAACGGGGAAATGGGTATATGCAATTGGTTTGGGGAAGTGAGCAAAAAATGCAACTGCTCAATGGATTTATTTGGAAAAGCTGTTATTCTTAGAAATATTGATTTTAATTAAAGAAAACCAAATATTAATAAAAGAGAAAGAGATGGAGAGTCTTTGTGTGTGGTCTGTTCAGAAGCTTTCCCATGATCCATCTCTTCAGGAACTAATATTAAATGCTAATAATTCCTGGAATGAACGGTTACGACGGAAGGGAGTGAGAGACCGTGAGTGACAGGAAGGTGAAAGAGAGAAAGCCGCTCACATCCATTCGCTTCTCTTGGTTGTATGCTCTGGCACCTCTTCTTTACTGTCTGGCTATTATTCAAACATGGACTCAATTGTTGGAACTGTGCGCCTACAAAACTCATTCTTCCACGGGGCCAGCCAAAACACCGAAAACGCTGTCTGCAAAAGCGACGTCTGCTGTCTGAATTGGTGATATTTGGACAAACATCTTCATTGGCCCCCTTTGGATATCTGATACAGCGGAGTTGCATCCAACCGTTTCCGGCCTTCCAACCGCTTCAGTTCAGAACCGACCAATTTCAAAATCCAAAGCCTGAATCAGGGAATCCCGACGTCAAGGACCTGCATCACGTTCGCTCCTTTTACCCCCGCAGAACATAGATGGGCACGTCATCTTCTGGACGGCACCCTCTTTTTGTGGATGCTAAAGAGGAACCAAACGGATGCAATTCACTTCTTGAGTTTGACTTGCGGCTGACCCTTGAGGCTCTGGGAACCTATTTTTAGGGAGGAAACACCTTCCAGCATTGTGTTTGTGAGAGAAGAATCCCGAGAGTGAGTGCTATGGGAAAAAAAACCTTGGCCCCTGGGTTGTACCTGCATCAAAAGCATCCAACTATAATTAAAAGGCGGCCTTCGCAAGTTCCTGAGTGCTCAATCCAGCAAACAACGCAAAAAAACGAGACACCAAATTCCATCCAGGCCGACAAAGCAAGTTCGTGGACTCCCAATCCACCAACTCAAAAACCCCCAAAATCCCCCAAATGAATCCAGGCAGTCAAAGCTTGAGGCTTCGTGCACTCAATCCACGCAATGCGTTTTTTCTCCCGCTTTTTCCTGCACTTGGCCAGTCCCTTTGACCGCCAAGCGAACTAAAAAAGGGCTCGCTGCATGCAAGGTTCGTGGTACGGCCCCTGAAGTCACATGGCGCGTTCTTTTCCAGCGAGCACCCCTCATTTTGCGGATTCTCGTGACGAAAGGTCCTGCACTGTTACATGCCCATCCGACATCACCCACATCTATGGAAAACTAGATGTTCAGATTCTGCTTCAAGTGTAGTTGAGCCCATCTGACATAGTTTTGGAGAAGACCCGCCGGACTTCAACGTTTCGCACTTTGGCGAGTTGTGCCCTTGTTCCTATGGCCTTTTGCACATCCGAAAACGCTCCCTTCGGACCCGAGTGGGGGGGTGGAAATGTTGCTAAATGCACGGGTGCTTGACATGAGGGCCCAGCTTCCCCATTTCCACCCTAGCAATTTGGAGAAGCTCGACGTCACTCCAATGCCCATCGGAACTTTCGGTCCCAGCAATCGAATGCCTCGGCCTCTACGCAAAATCTCTCGATTCGGGCGCCGGGGAAAAGCCCATTTTGGACGTGTCGCGCAACGCTGAGTTTTAGCCATATACAGGATGGGTTTCCCTGGTACACGGAACATAAAACCCCATCAAAACCAGTGGAACCCATCTATTTCAAACCAACACCTGAAAAACTTGCTGGTGCTCAGTAGGGAATGAGCTTCCGGGTGTTGGGAAACCGGAAGGGGCTTCCTTTGAATACAACCAGGTTGGGGATGGTTTATCATGGTCACTCCGTTTCTCATCTGATCGAACGAGCCAGAAAAGCTTGACACCTTCCGATGAGATCGACTGGGGGCTCATCGTGCATTCCACCCCCGAATGGGAGCTTGTCGAGATTTTAGCAATCTTAGCTGAAGCCTTGTGCGAAGTTTGATTTGATGCAAAGCCTGCCAACATCTTGCAGCTTGACGGCCTTGGGGCCTTCTACACAATCCACAAGACAAAAAATGAACACGTCCCAAGCTAGTCCGGACACTTTCCCACATAGTGCACACGCCATCTTTGCAGCTCACAAAAATCCTAGTGGCGCCAATAAGCCGCCATTGAACATCCGCCAGCCGCCAGTCAGCCTTCAAGAACGAGTACGAAACATAACTCAGCAGGTCCATGTCGGTGAAGACCATTGGATTCTGAGGCTTGCTCATGTTGAAAGCTTTAAGCTGACTGAGCCGTGCCGTGGGAATTTGCTGTTGGTTCCCAAATTCCGGCTTGAGTCTCCGTGCCGCATCTTCACGGTCAGACCTCCGTGTTGACAACCTCCGGCCTTCGAAACACGCAATGGACAGCACCCCAGTCCCAGCAGAAGCTACATCTCTCCCCCTTGATCCACATGAATCTGTTGCCAAGACAGACTGGAACGAGTACAAACGGCAAAACAAACAGAAAGGCAACTTGTGACTTCCGGAGGGTGCATTTTTTTGCCATTGGGCGAAAAGG
This sequence comes from Effrenium voratum, assembly GCA_963377175.1. NCBI lineage: Eukaryota > Dinophyceae > Suessiales > Symbiodiniaceae > Effrenium > Effrenium voratum. The sequence goes on along the minus strand of CAUJNA010001001.1, from coordinate 577,815 downwards.
CATATACCTGGGCCCTCCTAAGTATGCCTTTTTTGTGCTGTTTGGGCCAAAGGCTCCTTTTTGCGTATTTTGCTGTTTTGAGAAACCAGGATGAAGACGAAAAGGCGACATTGCCCGACCCAAAGGCGACATTCCCCGACCAAAAAGCGACATTTGCCGACCACGTTTTGGCAAGATTTTGAAGCAGCACTTTTAAAAGGAAAAGGCTCTTTTTGGGGCAAACGATACAATATATTGCTTTTTCAGCAAACGGCAGAAAAAATGCACACCTGGAGGGTCTAGGTATATATATATATATATATGTATTTGCCGTTTCGCGAAAACAGCCAACAGCGCCGTTTGCCAAAAAAAACACCGCCGTCGCACAAAATGCCCGCCCAACGGTCGGTAAAAGTTGTCGTTTGAACGTGAAAACCTGCCGCTTGGACGGGCAAAATTGCCGTTTCGATTTGGCAAGCGACCGCCTGCAATGCAAGTTGTCGATTCGCGAAGAAAAAAAAAGGTGCGGTCTCGGCGGAAAGCTCTGTTTTCACCCAAGCAGCAGAAAAATGTACCGGCCGGGAAGCCACAGGTATATGCAGACACACACACACACACGCACAAACTTGCGCGACAAACAGCAAAAAGCAACACGCACACCAGCGCAGTTGACAACAGGCAAGCGTCCAAGTGGTGCCTATCGCGATTTTTGCGGGGCTCGTTCATGGGCTTGAGACGCAATCACCTGTCGCCCTGCGTGGCCAAGTTTGCTGTCGGCGAGGGCTGGAAGGCTCGGTGTCTCTCTGTAAGTGAAAACCCAAGAAGGCACCATCACCTGGCTTGAATCTGAATTCGGGACTCTTTGGTTGGGTGAGTCTCGACTTCTGTCCAGCCATTTTCCATGTTCGCTTGCAAGGAGTCAAGCGAACGAACTGAAGGAACCCAATCAATTTATCGAGGAAAGCACCTGACCCCAAAGGGGGTTCATCCATTTTCCGTAAGTGCAAGCAAACCACAGGGTGACCTTCTGGCACTCTTGGGGCGGGGGTTTCACCAGTCAGCTGCAACAAAGTGAGACCTCGTGGCCTTTCACAAAAAAACAAAAAAACAAAAAACGAGACTCCGTGCCAGAACCGCTTGACGGACACGCAAAGCAACAAGCCAAAGGGACTCTGCAACAAAGACAAATCATGAAATAAGCCAGATTTCCCCTTTTAAAAAGACCAGGGGTTGGTTGTTTACAAACATATTGCCCCGCCCTATCAGGGATACCCTGTCTGTGGATTCAAACCAGCAAGAGCCAGAGGGTACAAGCACTGGTTCTCACGAGTATTACCTGAGAATCAGATGGACAGACTCCAGCACGACATTTACCGAGGGCTTTTTTGAGGAAGCTCAATGACTCACTGCTTAAATAACCACACGTGTCATGGTCACAACTCCTGTTTTAGGCAGTGATTTTAATTCCCGGATCCATATTGTCCTTTGCTTGTATGGAACCTGAACACCTGTCAGAGTTTGGGCATTGGAGAAGGACAACACTGGAGCGCAAATTCCAGGTGTGTGACCAGTGCCGAACCACAGGACCTGCTGCGGGTCAACCGATTCCCAGGTCCCAAATCGATCATATACTTCCGCACACATATTGTTGTCAGCTGCTCAATACGTGCACCAAACCACTGCCGGTATGTTGGGCCACTTCGGAGTACTATCCTGCCAGTGTAGAATCAGGTGGCATGCATGGAGGATGCATGAAGTGCTTGGGTACGTTTTCTTCAGCTGGCTTGCTGAGTGACCATGGAAAACAGGTTTCTCTTCTAGCTGATTCTGCGGTGCATTGGGCACAAAGGTGCTGTGGAGCATTTATTCGGATCTTCACCTGGACCAATCTCATACTTTGACATGGTGTTCCTCGAAGATATTTATTTGCTACGCTCCCCCCCCAACAACCCCCCTGCAACGGATCTGCGTTTGGGACAGCTTCAAAACATTCCAAACCTTGTTCAGTTCCAGGGGGGGTACCATATTTGTGTATAGATACATATATATATATATATATATTATGCAATATATGCCAACTTCGACATTTCGCATTGTACCGACGTGAAACGAATTCCAGGTGGAGGTTCGTGCGATCCTTAAACACAACCCCTGCGCATCTACAAGTAGTGATACAGGGGAAAATAAAACAACATATTCTTAAGCAAATGGAAGCTAGTAGGGATAACCCACAGGGGAAATATAACATATTCTTCAGCAAATGGAAGCTACCCCCCCATTCCAGGTGTCATCACCGTGCCTGGACAATAGGAAACTAACCCCCATTCCTATTGTCATCCCTGTGCCTTAAGAGCTGTTTTGGAGCAACACCAGAAGACGATGCCCATACAATACACGATGCAACCGTCCTCTTCTAGGTCCTCCAGTAGAGAGGATAGAATAAGGGTAGTCTATTTTAAACGAACACCACTGGGTCTTGAAAAGGCTTCCTTCCATGGCAATGGTCGTCTTGCCCCCCGCCCTCCCATTTCCACAGAGCAGCTTGTGCTTGTGCACTTGGTGCCTGGGCCATCGGTGTACCCGGTTTTCGACCCGAAGGAGCTTCCAGGTGACGCAAAGAAACCCGACTCGACAGGTGCCTGGAGAAAATGGGGCGCAACGTTCGCAACCAAGACAAGTTCGCAAAGTTTGGTGGGCACTCGACCTGGGAAGTGCCCTTTGCAAATCGCCCGTGATGAGCTGGCAGCTACAACTTATTTCTAAGAAAAAGCACAAAACACCCAGAGCCAAGGTGACCAAGAAGGAAAGAGGTAGACAGGTTGCCAGTAGCAGCCAGTCGAATCCTGAAGGTAGGTAACAGTATCTGGTAAGCTGGCATTGTGCATGGAATCTGTTTCTCGAGAATCGGGCACAAGAAGGAAGCTGCGTGTATGCGGTATTTCGCACACAGCATGACTGATGCACTCAGTACATCAACCCAGGCAAATATGGCAATTGCTCGGGTAAGGGATTCTAGTACCAGAGCTTGGTTCCCATCTGAAACAGCTCCAACTGACTTCCGAACGAGTGGATTGACCAAGAAACACTCGAAACTTGTTCTTTGCCATTGATTTGGTCTGCCGAAAAACAAAAAAAAGAAAAAAACATGAGCATAACAAACATAAAGTCCAAAAGCCCAAACAAGTGAGCGAACCAGGCCTTGGTTCGACCTGGCATGACATGCCTTCACCTTTTCACAAAGCAGCAAAGCAGCTCAGTTCGCTTGGTATCCCTCCATTTGCTTAAGCCCCCTGTACACAAATAACACATATTTCCAGCAGTGATAGATTCTTTGTAGCACCAACAAAGAACAATCAAACATACTCTTGCGTAAATGGAAGTATCGCAGTTGGCCCTAGAACTCCGCAGTTTCGAGTTTGCAGTGCAGGAAGCACACACCAGCGAGCAAGTACTTCCCAAGGAAATACCCTCCCTCCCAACAATCATGGACTTGGACAGGGGGTTGCCCGAAAGGAACACAGTCTTCCACAACCCTCCGGTCGGCTTCCATGATTGTTGGAGGGAGGGTAAATTAATCTGCCAGGTTCTCGAATCCAAAGTCGGCATAAGACCACAGCTCTGCAGTTTTGAAAGCTCTAAGTCTAATGGGGTCGGCCCAGAACCGGTTTATATTCTTTCTGCTGTCCGAATGGTTCCTCCTGAAAAATCCAGAATTACTGCGAGTTCAAAACGGTCAGCAAAAAAGATAGAAGCCACTGCAACAGAAACCTCATGTCTGCGAAGCGAATTAATTGAGTCTGTATCTGAGGGCCCATCATCCCATCCACGTTTGTAGCCTTCTGATCCTTTGCCCCCCCCAACCAAACAAATCCCGCTTGATGATTTTGGTCTATATATTTCCTCAACTACAAAATCATGTCCAAGAAGATGCCCTCAAGAGGGTCCAAGTACTCTTTAAGGATGGTGTTGGGGGGAGGGCGGGGCGGTAAAAGAGCTTGCAGTACCTCCTCCAATATTCACTACATACTAAGAAAAGGCCGTTGCTGCAGCTCAATGTATGGGTGCATTTGTCTTGAGGGTACCCTTTTTGGGGATGCTTCAAAGGAAACCAACAGAAAAACCACCATTTCGGGGGTCACCCCAAAACATCATACCCCTCATATCCAGGAAGTAGAACAGCAACTCCGCCCGCTCCTCCGCGCTAAACCGACAAAAAAAACAAGGTGCTCGTGGCCCTTCATGGCCACATCCTCGGCGCGACACGAAGAGGCCAAGAGGATTCCTCTAAAGGTATGTATGTATGTATGTATGTATGTATGTATGTATGTATGTATGTATGTATGTATGTATGTATGTATGTATGACTGTGCGTGCGTGAGTAGCTATGTACATATTATATGTATGTGTGCATGCATGTGTGTATGGATGTTTGTATGTATGTAAGTATGCATGTGTGTATGTATGTAAGTACGTATGTTTGTATGCATGTATGTATGGATGTTTGTACGTGTGTAGGTATGCATGTATGCATGTATGTAAGTACGTATGTTTGTATGCATGTATGTATGTATGTATGTACGAATGTATGAATGCATGTATGTATGTATGCATGCATGTATGTACGTATTTGTGTGTCTGTTTGTATGTATGTATGTATGTATGTATGTATGTATGTATGTATGTATGTATGTATGTATGTATGTATGTATGTATGTATGTATGTATGTATGTATGTATGTATGTATGTATGTATGTATGTATGTATGTATGTATGTATGTATGTATGTATGTATGTATGTATGTATGTATGTATGTATGTATGTATGTATGTATGTATGTATGTATGTATGTATGTATGTATGTATGTATGTATGTATGTATGTATGTATGTATGTATGTATGTATGTATGTATGTAACTATGTATGAATGTATGCATGTACGTATGTGTGTACATGTCTACGTATGTAGGCATGTACGTATGTACGTATGTACGCATGTACGTACCTATGTATGTATGTAAGACAGTATGTACGCATGTATGTAGCGGAAGCGTTGCAAACCATGACGCGGGCAGCTCCCTCCAATAGTTCTGCTAACGTGTACCAGATTATGCCAAATGAAAGCACCATGTGAAGGGATAAGCTCTGGACCTGCAAACAAACAAAGTCAATCCCTATGCGAGCGCTTGCTTTGCAGTAGGCAAACCAGGCACAAGTCCCATGGGTGTGTGTCAAAAAGAGGGCAGGGCAGAGAGGATTTTGGTTGTCCTTCTAGCTTCTCTCGAGCTGAAAAGGCTAGCTTTTCGCTTCACCCACGAGTTGAATCCAGAGCAAAGCGCTTTCCGCCCCATCGCAGCCTGAAGTAACCCGAGACTGCCGAGCCTGAAGTAACCCGCGATTTTGCCGAGAGCTTTGAGGCCGTTCCGCTTTGAGGCCGCGGCTCTGGTGATGAAGCCTAGGGCACTTTCGGTTCAAACGGATGGATTTGGGCCGAGTGGACCGTTGGCAAAAAAACCAAAGCCGGCGACTTTGGGCTGGTCAGGGATTGCGGTTGAAATGGGGAGTCCAGGAATCTATGATACAACGAGAAGGGCTTCCCGAAGACTAAGCCCAATATGAAGGGGAGAGATTTCCATGTATCACAGAAGTGGGGATAAACCCCTTGATCCCACAACCCTGCTGGTTGAACAAGGGCATACTCTCCCGCCAATTTACATGGAACCTGACAGTCTGACGAAAAAGGGGGGGGGCGTGATTTGGACCATGTTCCTGTTGATGGGACCGGGCCCCTCGCAGGTTCCATGTGATGCCAAAGTGGACTTTCCTTACGCTTTGGACAGAGCTATCACAGAAAAACCCCAAAGACCCCACTTTTGGCAATAAGAAAACTACGGTTCAATATGCCCAGTGCTTCCAGCAACCACTGCAGAAATTAACCACGACTTCTTTCTACCTCTAGGTGCTACATGGCTTCGGGTTACCTGCCACAAGTGGCTGGAAGCACCGCCTTTGGAAAAGCAGGGCCGCTGCCGGTTTTAGGGGGAGCAAACCACTCAGGGTCATCAAAAGAATTCCTCACGGTCACCAATGAAACCACGGCCATGAGAAACCAAAACACGTGTCACTCTAACAAAGCAAAACCACCAAGCAAGAAATTCTTGGTACTGTTGATATCCAAGGACAGCCCCTTTTAAAGACAACCATGGTAGGCAACAAAGGACACCGCCATGAAACAGCAGAATAAGTATACCATCCTATGGTTGCGGCCGCCCAAAAAGAGTATCCTGCAGCTGATCCCCAAAAGTAACCCCGGGGGAAAAAAAAGAAAAACAGATCCTATTAGACCCTATTAGTCGCTAGTGGGATTCGCGGGCCCCTATGGGGGCGCTCTTGCACACCATAGACATACAATGAAAGGAGCCCGTCACAAGACCAACGAGCAGAGCACTAGTTGCCGGCCGAGGACCCACATTTTTGTTTCGGTCTTGCTCCACAAGTATTTAGACTGCAAAGGAACTGAAGGAGTTGAACACGAAAGGCTGTACTTGGAAGGGCAAGACTCGGTCGCCTTGAGCCAAACTGAAGGTCTTGCTGTGGGCTTCCGTCTCTGAACCCACCCCTCTTTTGGTACCGAGCGGCTCTTACCCTCGGAGAGACGTTGGAAGTCCTCCTTCAGAGACTCCTCCGGGATGGGCTTGCGAGGAGGTCACTTGCCAGGGATCCGGATGCAGTTGCAACTTGTAAATGGCGGGAAACCCCTTTTCTTTGTGTGTTGAAAAAGGTTACATGTTTCAAATGGTTGCAAGATGGAGATCTTTTAAGGAGCCCTGTTTGGCCATGGTTCAAAACCAATGGTACCATTTTGGGATAGGTGCACCACGCTTTTTAGAACCTATTTTAGTGGGGATTGGGATGTTCACTGGGGGTACGATTTGAATTTGGACCCGTGGCCATTTTCCGTGGGGAAAAGCTGGGCGAGTCGCTTTTGAAGGGTCTCTCAAAATGGTCTCTCTTTGGTTTCCCTTTAAAACTACCAATAAACACACACACACACACACACCCGGGCTGTTCCGGTATACTTCTTTTCAGGAAACCATCCTAAAAAACCCAGAAAGAGATCTGTGTCATTCAAAGGATGGCTGAAAAGAATGGAACAGGAATGAACCCCCTTCTGACCAGAAAGTTCAACCCCAAAGCCTGGTACCTCAGATTTTCATAACTCATTTTTCAGAAATGCGACAGGGTACCCACCCATGTCTCAAGAAGTTCCATGGGCTGGGCGACCAAAGCTTCGGACAAAACGAGTTCGGGTCGGCAGCTCCAAAGGCTCCCTCCCCAGCTCCCAACCAGCGAGTGGGAAACCCCCTCAATGTGGCTGCACCGCAGCCCACGACCCTATGTCAGAGCATCAACAAACCATTTGATGGCTACCCATCGCGAGAATTGCAATGAAAGCTTCGTGGGCTGTCCGAAAACGACGACTGAAGGCTGGTGTCGATCCGGCTCAGCAGACAGCTACCCAACAAGGTCGCTAAATCCGTGCAATCCTCCATCTTCCATTGTGGATTCACGAGGAAACAACACTTTGAACATGAAATACAAGTGCTTAAACTAATTTCAAAGCGTGATTGGCACCTGGACAGGACCCACCACTCCGAATAGTTTCTAATGTTCAAATTTTATGTGGGGTGTTCAATATTGAATTCTATACCGGGACCCTCAACCTACCCATAATCCAGGGAGTCACCCCATACTTGTTTTTGTGGCAATCACCCATGTTTAAGGGAATTTTGGAGGGTCCAGGTAGATCCAAAGAACAACACCTTCAAGTTGCTTAAGACACTTCACAGTTCGGAACAGAGTATACTTGGTACAGCCTCTGATCAAAAGCAGCACATGGCTGCTGTCTGAAATTCCTTGCTCTCGGAAATTCCATCTTCGCAGCATTCGCAATCTCCATTGCGGAGCTTTCGCGATGCTAATTTTGCACCATACAAATCACAAGTGGTACACGAAGTACACTTCCGCAGTGCCTACTTTCAGTAGGACAACGGAAAATGGCACGCGACAAAGCCCTGGGATTCAAATCACTATTAAAACAATGGTGGTTCGTATAACCACCATTGTTTACCCAAGGATCGTCATCAAAGTTGGGTCAACCATGCTTTTCATGGGGATTGAAACCTAGGGTTACACTTGCAAAGTGGCAACTGGTCAGCTCCAAAGTGCGCAGAACTGGGTTGGCGCAGGGGCCACTGGATTGCCCCCCCCGAATTGGATCGATTTC
>CAUJNA010001001.1:559549-567049 GCA_963377175.1 Effrenium voratum | reverse complement strand
TGTGTGTGTGTCTGTGTGTGTGTGTGTGTCTGTGTGTGTGTGTCTGTTTGTGTGTGTGTGTGTCTGTTTGTGTGTGTCTGTGTGTGTGTGTGTGTGTCTGTGTGTGTGTGTGTCTGTGTCTGTGTGTGTGTGTGTCTGTGTCTGGGTGTGGCTGTGAGTCTGTGTCTGTGTGTGTGCGCCGGCGTGTGTGTGTGTGTGTGTGTTGTGTTTTGTGTTTTGTGTTTTGTGTTTTGTGTTTGTGTGTGTGCATCTGCTAGTTGACGTGCGAGAGAATGACAACAACTATGAAACTCTTATACTGTTATGCTGCTTATGTGCAAAAGCCTGCACCAAATCGTAGACGTTGTTTTTCTTCTCTGAAATATCGAGGTATTTGTTGGGATTCATCCATCCTAGGTGGATCAGGAAGTTGTCCGTCAACAGTATTAGATGCATCATCATGTGCAGGTAGCTGCATGGGGAAGACTTACACGTACGTGAGCTGCACCATTCTCTCGGAAGAGACATGACTCAAAGTTAAGTAGCTTTGAAGGGCTCATATGCATACTCCAGGTGATGAATGGGAAAATTGTGGGGATCCCTTCTCCCCAAACGAACTATAGACTAGCAGCACCAGGCCGTCAAATGATACTCAATGGCACTCCAAGGGAACGAGACCAAATGGGAAAACCCCCAGTGGCACTTCTAGGTCCTCCAGTAGAGAGCTTAGAATAAGTTGGTACCCGATTTTTTTTCTGTAGTCTATTTTAGGAGGGGAACCCTCCCAACCAAAAAAGTTGGCAAAAGGGCACTACTGGGGGACCTAGTCTATGATCAGCCTTCTTGCAGGCCTGGCCTCACTCGTTGAGATGCGCTCTTGCATCTTCTTGCGATTCTGGGCGCAGAAAAAAATCGCCACGCGGACATCGTCGGTGCAATTTTGGGGCTAGGGCATGGAAGCGAGTGTGTGCATGTCTTTAATTCTTACTTTTTGTGCTATGTGTTTTTGCTGTTTTCTTCTTCTTTCTTTTTTTTTTTTTGGGGGGGGTACCTCTTTTTGGGGTTGGTTTAAAGGCACACTAGAAGGCACGCCACCACGTTGGGGGTCTCTCCATTTTGACACATATCACATCCCGACGGCAAAGGGGGCATATAACGAGTATAGAGGTGATATGTGAGGGGTGTATGGATCCATTGCCCTTTGGCGGTAGTGATTTAGGGGTAATGGCACCCTGGAATCTCTGTAGATGTTGGGGCATAGGTCACAACCTCTCCCTTGGGGGTAGTGGTTCGGGGGTTGTAGAACCCCCTATTTTCCGGAAGGTGTTGAGCCCTTGAAACTGCCTGGTGATCTCATGATTGCCCTTTTATGCAATCCAACAGGTGGTCCAACAAGTCGGACCACAATCATGGAAGTGGACTATTGGCTGGCTTTGGAAGACTACCATCCTGTTGAAAAGGCCCCAAATGAGCCATAATCAAAACCTGGCACTAATGCTGACAGCTCTCACAATGTCTGCGTGAATCATCCAAAGCAAAGGCAACCACATCTAAGGTGCCAAGACAAAACATAGACATAGCCCATCCAAAACGTGCATCCAGCACCGACAGCATGCTAACTCAAGGCCAAAGCGGGCTTGGCAAAAACAACAATACTTGCTATCCTTTTACGATGCAAGGACACGCCACTGGCGTCTGCAATTCAACCTAGCAAATGCCTGCTTGGCTTGTGCAAAATGGTTGTTTTGTTTGGGACTTGATGAAGCTGACAGGTAATGAGGACTTGACGAAACGAGATCAGCTTCCAGATTTGAACAAAGTGTTCATTGCACCTTGCCCGTTCAGTATTCACATAGATTCAAACTCACACTGCTGGATTGTTTTTTTCGTGAGTCCCCCTTGCAAGAGACTGTCACCTATTTTTTGTTGAGCCCGCTATGATTCGAGCACAGTGTGATGCCAACCATTCGGCAACTCGCTTGCTTGGGGAGGCACCCACTTCTCCATGTGCCTGTCGACGATGACCTTGCCGGACGCGAAGGAGAGGCTGGTGGGGGGATAGGGTTTTCCTGTTGGCGTTCTTTTAAAACCAAACATGGGTACCCTCAAAACAAAGACCCATGCGCTTTTGTCACAGCCCTTGAAAAGTTGGTCCGGGGCCACAGGCTCAATTCGCCTCGAAAACACCTGACTTCACGTGAAGCTTGCTTTGTTTTGTTCATTTTGCGGAGGAACTATCCAATCTTGTTGCTTGAGCAATCCCGGTCTTCAAACAAGTCAAGGCGGCTTTCACGCTTCAACGAACTTCGGGCAGCTTCCCTTCAAAATGAGTCAGGGTTTGGTTAGTTGTGGACCTCTCCAATTGTGGGACACAACTCTGCTGCCATTGGAAGGAAAAAGTTCATGTTCGATAGGCCCACGTTCGAAAGAAGACTTGGACCCCTCCGCCCCTGTTGCCAGAATTGGACCTGGAGCAGAAAGAGCCCCTGGACCCTCCTGCATTTACTAGACCATGTGCTAGATCAGTTGCCCTGAGAAAAGCATCGCTGAGTCCGACACTTTTTGGCTGACCAAAGGCATGGCCACAGGGGTCGTCAGGTCACTGAATTTTCTTCAGGCTCCAACTGTTTGGGGGGAGTAAGTAGCAACAATATAAACTTCCTGCGTTCTATTTACTGGACTCACCCAATTTAAAACCAAACCGAGGCAGAGCAACATCTGTTTTTTCAAGATTTCCTGCGGTCCGCTCTCAGGGACCGAACATAGGGGTCATGACCCTTAGGTGGAAACAAGATCTGCAATTCCCTTGTTGCGGGTCAGGCATTTAAAACAAAGAAACAACAAATAAGGATCAAAAACAAAACATCCTCGCAGGATCAAAATAAAACAACTACATGTCAAACAAAAACATACCATCATCTATTGCACAAACATCAGCTTTCGTGAGGCACACAAAAACACAACCCACGAATCTACTTAGTACGTGGCATGCACTACATCTCTTGAAAGGGCTGGCAGGCTGCATGGCCGTGCCATACCACTCAAATTGCATTTCTCAGGAAGCAGCAGGCCTGTCATCGGCTTTATGTTCGAAACAACGATGATTCGGCCAAGGGCGCGCTTCTCCGTAAGGTGTATCTACCGGTGCAACTGCTACTCGTCTCTAGAAAAGCGCGAGAAGGTTGGCCCCCCCCCCCATGATAATCAAAGCAATCATTATTCGGCAAAGAGTGCACTTCTCCCTTAGGTGCGTCCACCGGCGCAACTGCACTATATACATATATATATATATAAACACTAGCGGGGGGGAGGTTGTCGAAACAGTGATGATTCGGCGAAGGGCGCGCTTCTCCGCAAGATAAATCTACCGATTCAACTGCTACTCGTATCTAAAACAAACAAAAAACAGCGGGCGGGTTGGTGGGGGGGGCTGCCGCCCCCATGCTGATAGAAATACTGATGCTTTGGCAAAGGGTGCGCTTCTCCGTCAGGTGCATGTACCGGTGCAACTGCTACTCGTGTCTATACACATTTCTTAATTTATTAAACAACAAAAACAGCGGGGGGGATTGGGGAGGACCCCCCCATGATAAGCAGTGATGATTCGGCGAAGGGCGCGCTTCTCCACAAGGTGCATCTACCGGTGCAACTGCTACTCGTGTCTATATAAAAGTCAAAACACAAAAAAACTGCGAGAAGGTTGGGTGGGGGGCGGCACAGCCTCCCCAATGATTTTAGTGATTCGGCCAAGGGTGCGGTTCTCCGTTAGGTGCATGTGCCGGTGCAACTGCTACTCGTGTCTATATACAAAAAACAACGGGGGGGGGGGGGTGATTTGTCGAGGCCAACCTGGTGTTTATATAGACACCAGTATGCCCCCTCTTGCAGCCTCCAACCATCAACCACTATGCCATCCTTTGCTGCTCGACCTATTGTTTGACTCATTCTGTGGTAAATACACTCCAATCCACATGGAATGACCCGGGTCCTCTCAAGAACATGAAGGTTCCTACGTTCAGCGCAAAACCTGTGATTTAGATCTTCTTATTGTTCACTTTCAAGCGCAAAATGCAAGATGAAAACGTTGGCCCAGGCTGAACCCCCGCAAAAAAATATGGGTGTCTCTTCTTTGCTGGTACCCCTTTTTGCGTGGTTTTAAAGTAAGCCCAACGGAAACCAGTTTTTGTGCGGGGCCCTAAAGAAGACTAACCATGGACACCCAGATCACCGGGTTTCATCATCGATCGCCAGGACGAGAGGACCTCAATGCTGAGGGACCAAAGGCCGGGCCTGGTTTTGTTCCGCACCTCAAACCCATCTACGGTTCCCCACTAGGTCCAGTAGAGAGGTTGGAATAAGGGTACCAACTTTTTTCTGTAGTCTATTTTAGTACGGGAACCCTCCCCCAAAAAAGGGTAAAAGGGCGCTACTGGGGGACCTAGCTACCGTTCCCCATGTACTTTTCGATTGTCCGCCGTTGGGTTTCCCGAGCACTGTTGACCCCCGTAATGAATTTCTAGGGGGGTGGGGGGGCCCCTCCAGAAGTGGTCTGACTTCCCACTAAATCCAGGGACACCCCCCTATTGATAAACTGGGGTTGACTAATATGGAATCAACATTAAGACAAAGAAAGGACAGTTTGCGCCAAAGTTTCTTAAGAAAGAACTTTAAGTTTCTCAAGAAACAACTTTAAGTTTCAGTGGACACTTTGCGCCAAAGTCCCCTCCGGGGAAGAGCCAAAAGACCTCCCCACCGATTTTTTTTCCGCCGAGCAGCGCCCGCGAGTCGGCCCAACGCCACTCCGAAGAGTGGAACCTGTTCGACGTAAGCATTTCGCCCCAGCTTTTTTTTCGGGGCTCATGGGATACACAACCACCTCACCCCAAAAAAACCTGGAATACATGGTTAACCTGTTGGAACCTTATGGACCAAGTTAGGGAAGACTTGTGCATGGACTCAATGCCACATCATCTACCAAAGTTGGGCACGCCAACGCATCCAACCGGAACTTTCCGATCTGATCAGAAGAGCAGTAGACTAGACATTTGGAGCACCGCGATGCTAGGTGTCTTTAATAAACATGTCGGCCACCCCGTCGCACAAGACTTGCAACGCATGTTGCGGCACCCCAGGAAGACCAGACCGCCAAGTTTGAACAGCGCCCCCCGAAATTCTTTAGTAAATAGTGGCATAGTGGCATGAGAAAACCGAGCCAGATTGCCGAAAGCGGTTGGAAGAGCACACATTCCCTAGGCCTGCTTGTCGTTGGCCGTGTGCCCAGCGTATCTCTGCCCTTTAGGACACAGGGCGAGAGTTGCGGGCAAAAAACGCCGTCACTGGCAAGATGGCGCGCCCTGAGGCCATAGATTCCACTTCTTACCAGGGATTACCGCCCGCGGGTACACCCACGGTACGGCTACAAACCGCTTGGTCTGATTCCCACATCCAGGACGATCCTATCTCCCTCCAGCCCGAGCACCATGCGTCTTGTCTGCCCGGGGGTCGGCAAGACTTTCAGTCAACCTTGCAATCTCTGGCAGTTCAACTTGTGAGGCTTTAGTTCTACACCTCCAGCTGGCATAGCATCTGAAGCGTGTTCAGCATGCATAATCGGTGATCCAAAGGTTGGGCAACTCTCTTCACTGCCCAAAATCTCTGTTTCAAGAATCTACTTGAAAGGGACCACAAGAAACGCCCAGGCATGAAGATAAAACCGGCCATGCGTCTTCTGACCTTTAACAGAACACAGGGCCAGGTAACACATACTCAGCATCAATGTGGAGATGTCTTAAGATCTGGCACTCCGCCTCCAATTCCTCTTGAGAAACTCAATTGTTCATTTCGGATTATTTCGGAGAACCTCAACGCTGATCGCGGTTCCCCGATAGTGGCAAACTGAACTATTTGAAGTGTCTCGAATGGTCCTGCGGATTAACCTCAGGTCGACACTACCTGAACAATCTCTGTGTGTGCAAGTCCTTTCGGATATAACCAAAACCAAGGCTAGTTCAGCATTGTCCATAGTCCATTTCGAAGGGACTAGGGAACTCACTAAAATTCAACCAGCAAAGCCATGAAACAAAAGCTAAATTGTCCTATGTCCTTCAATGAAACGGCTTATTTGACCGCTCAAGTAGGTTATAGGTATGTGTAAAGATATGGGAACACTCAACATTTGTACTTCTCTTTGTGGTTAACCTTTCAACTATCCCAAAAGCGTACCCTGGCCAAACAACACAACCCGAACGCTGGCCCAAATCTGGGGTAGAACATAGCATGCTCAAATTCTGATCCATGTTCAGTAAGCTCGGAAACTCAACTCCTGAGTGGACAGGCCAGAACAAGTCCAAACTTGTTGGCTTGTACTAAAATGGTGCAGACCCACAAAGATTTAAGTTCATGAACTCGGGTGAGGGAGTACATTTTTTGTCTTGAAGGAGGCCCTGGCTACCTTTAAAACAGCCCGGACGGGAGGGACCTCCAAAAACAAACAAACCTAAATAAGCAGAGCACCAGCCGCGCATTGGCCCTTTTAGTCGTAGGTAGTTCTGGGACTCTAGCAACACCTGAACAAACCATTGTAGCCATGCATGTACAACTCAGCAATATTCAGCCCTCTGCAAAAGGTTGACTTGTTGCTAGCTGAACAGGAACATGAAGGAAAGCCAAAAAAGCAAAGGGTGAAACAGGTCAGTTAAGTTTAAGTATGGCAATGCTAAGTTTTGTGTATGGTGTTGAAGAGAACCCAACAGGAAGCCAACGAGTTTGGAGCATGAACCGATTCCTATTCGAGAAAAACTCATACAGAGGTAAAACCGAATGGGCAAAAACAGGCGCAATTAGTTGCTGAGCGATCCGGCCCCGATGAGGCAGTATAAGGCCACGAAGATGACTTTGTCGTCCGCCCCCTCGATTGGGTCGAATCAAAACGATGGATTCGGCAAATTGGTGTCACATATTGATTCCACCACCTATGCACGAGAACATCATGGACAAATCCACCACCTATGCATGAGAACGTGATGAACCCCTATGCATGAGGACATGATGAACCCCTATGCATGAGGACATGCTGGACGCAATCCACCTTGGCCAACATAAACCACCTATGCAACAGGACATGCTGAACTAAATCCACCACTTATGCAAAAGGACATGCTGGACAAAATCCACCACCTATGCATGGGGACATGCTGAGCAAAATCCACCACCTATGCATAAGGACGTGATGGACAAAACCCGCCACCGTGCGCGAGGACATGCTGGACAAAATCCACCACCTATGCATGAGACATCATGAACAAATCCACCACGCATTGCCGCGTGCATGGGGACATCATGGACACAAACCAGCTCCTGTGCATGAGGACGTGACGGACGAAATCCACCACCAATGCATGAGAACATGACGGACCAAATCCACCACCTAAGATGCATGAAGAAAACCAACATTGCGATAAACCGCCAAGAGGTGGGCGAGGATTTTCTAGACGTGGGTGTTCTCAAATTGATGGACTGAGG
>CAUJNA010001001.1:529549-544549 GCA_963377175.1 Effrenium voratum | reverse complement strand
GGTGCGTCTTTTGAAGGTTGGACCCTGCAAAATAGTGGTTTTCGTTTGGGTTTCCCAGTAAAACCACAAACAAATCGCCAAACAAAAATAACAGAGTCTTCTTGAAACGGTGCTGAAATCTTTCGGGAGGATAGGCTCCCGATACGCAATTTGTTCAGCCAGACCTCAATTAGCCAAGTGACATGTAACAAAAGGCAGTTCCTTGCCTTTCGATCGGCCTGCTGTGCAACCTTCCAACAGGTGGGCTGTGTCGTGGCTCCCTGAAAACCATATTTCATATCATTGTCCAAATTCACTAAAGGTCCAGGACACACACCCACCGGTCAAAACCAATGGTACCATTTGGGGGTAGGTGCACCACCCATTTTAGTCTATTTTAGTGGGGATTGGGATGTTCACAGGTGGTACGGGATTTTGACCCATGGGCATATCATTGTCCGCTTGACTAAAGGGTCCAGGACAAACACACCCACCACACATGTCGGGGTTGACCCAACATCATTTCACCTTTTGGGGATCTTGGCGACTGTTGCTTACCCAACATGTGCAGGTTTCACACCGCGCCGTGACTTTTGTGAACAGTGTCGACCTCCCACAATAAAATCAAACTACCTAGGAACCCGTACACTTGCATTTGCTTGAGACTACTGCACAACACGTTTGACTATCCTCCTTCAGAACCCAAGTTCATTGACTGATTCGACCTTAATTGGTGGTCATATGTCATGCCAAGGTGAAAAGCTGCTTACGGCGTCTCCTCTTGACTTAAATAAAGCCTTCGTGCCAGGATTCGCGCTTGCACGTGTCATGGGCATGGTGCATTCAGTTGCTCACTGGATGTATCATGCTGTCGGTTCCATAGCAGCCTGCGACACATCCACAAGTGTAGCAAGACGCCAACTAGAAAACAACACATCGTTTAAGCCACAAGAGCATTAGCAGCCAAATTGCGCTTTTAAGGTCAATGCCAAGTGACTTGCCATACCTGTTTTCAGTTGGCCAACAGGCAACCTTTCAACAGCAAGCAAGTAAACAAATGCTCATTGATAAACGTCGGTGACAGCTCTCTCTCTCTCTCTCTCTCTCTCTATACATCTACATGTAGATACATAGATACACACAGAGCCCGACCGGAGAGAGAGGGGCCTACTCTACACCTTGGTCTGCTGCTCGTGCGATAAACAGTCGAGCCGGACCTGACACCCAGAACGGAACACATCGCAAGTCCCACAGAAGGTGCTGTCTATCAAACAACAGGGGGGTGTTTCTCCAACTCGGAATCCATTTTTCAACTAAAGCCGTTGGTTCTGTTTTGGTTTCCTCTTAAATACCAACAAAGGGGCCCAATTTCCATTTTGAGAAGATCGAACAAAATTGCACAAGAAACATCTTTCCCACCTGGCGACATGGTCTCGGCTCTGACCGACGTTCAAGTTGTATGGGGTGCAAGAACACGAGAACGGCAAGACTTGGCCCAAGAAAGTCATGCAAATTGATTCCCCTCCCCCAGACTAACATGGAAGCTCCCTCCCTTTGATAAGGCTTGGTTCCATTTGCAGAGGCCTTCTGGGAGCTTCCATCGTCTGAGGGAGTGTAATAGTCGAAGCCTTTGAGCCGCAGAGGTCCCGGAACCAAGACCTGTCTTTGAGGCCACGTTGCCGCTGTCCTTGTGCATCTTCATGATGGTATCCTCAGAGCCGATTTCTCATCCTGGCCTTCCAAGGTCTCCTTTAGGCCTAGGCCTTGTTTTAGAGGCCTTGAATCAGGTTTGAGGCCTCAAGTAAGGGAGGCCTCGAAAAGGCAAAGGGCTTGAAAGGTTGGGGGTGGCCACCTCGGTCAGTTTCTGGCAAATATGCTGAAGGGTCTCGAGGGGTAGCCAAAGCCAAAAACTCTCCTTTGCAGAATCATAGCTACAACCTTCCTGCCATCTTGCTTGGGTCGCTCTTTAGTTCGAAGCCCCCCTTCGTAGGTATCTGCTTGAGAAATTGGAGCCAAACTAACAACAAGATCTGCAAATGTTTGCCTGTGTCAGCAAAACGCTGTGCTGCATTTTGCCCAGCAAAGTGACTCAGAACACCAGCTGGACCGTGGACAAAGCGTGGACAACCCCTGGAAAGGCCTCAAAAAGGCGTGGAAAGGCCTCAAAAAGGCGTGGAAAGGCCTCAAAAAGGCGTGGACGCAATGCCAAAAAGCGAGGACAGCACAGAAAAACCCAGCAGGACCACATGACGGTACTTCCAAAACCCAACCTTTTGCTTGGGCCAACTGCAGCCTTCGTGCAAGAGCGTGGCGTTTGTTCCACGAAAAATGCGGGGTCGCCGAAACCTTGCCGACACCTCCAAAGGAAAGCATGGAATCGTAACTCCACTGGAGTTCGTCCGTTTAAACAATTGCCTTGGAGCAAAGCAATGCGAGGTAAAGATGTCAGATATTGAGAGCACAAAGGACAACATCAATGTAGCGATCTCGTGGGTGACGTACCATATGCAGCCAATGTAAAACCATGTTTTTTGGGCCAGGAATAAGGGGCCAAAGGCCTTGAAAAGGCGTGGATACTTACCACGAATACTTCCGGGTTTACAAAACAAGGCCTCTTGACAAATCAAGGCCTCTTTCCAGAGGCCTCCTGTAGACAGGCCTTTTGAAGCGCAGGGACATGTCAACGGAACTAAGATGGCTTCCACTTCCACTATCCCGAAACCACTACCCCAAGGGGGTAATGCCATATACAGCCACTACAATTTGCCACTATATACAGGGTACATACCCATGTTTTCTCCTTGGGGCTGGTTTGGGGATTTCCCCCTACATAGCCCTTTTCGAAATGGTCTCCAAAGCAGCACTGTTGTTAGTAACTCGCTCCTGCGGATATGCCCATTACAGAAAGGATTCATAAGAGAGCCAAGGGTTATCAACAAGGGCCATAGACTTCCACTCGACCTAAGGAACGTACCACGTGCTTCTCAATAATTGCTTTGATCCTCTCTGGTGCATCCTCCCGGGCCCAGTGACTTTGAGCCGCCTCCAAACAACACCCACCAAGAAGTCTCTTGGACGCACGTGATTCCCGCCAAGTACCCAACTTCTCCCCCAACAGTCCATTGCCGGGAACCCAAAAGCACGGATAGTTGGCGTTTGCTTGGGCCCAAGAGCACTTGGAGGTTTCCGGAGCCAACCTCTGAGCGAACTTGTTCTATTGCACATCCCTGGCAACTCCGAGCAACGCCACCTGGAAGACTGGCGTGCTACTAACAGCCTGGCGGTGGTTTGGGTGCATTCTCCAGCAAAGGAAACGTCCTCCGATCGCGAACCCATGTGCAACTTTTGAGAAAGCCATGACATGCCCAGTGGCTCCATTTCCCTGTGTAGTAGGTAGCCAAGGGGTAAGAGCGAGTTCCTACGTTGTCGTGGCTTGCCTGGGATGCACAGGGATACCTCAGCCGAGCTATGTCTTTCGACTCTGGGAATGCTCGGGATCTCACCACAAGTTCCACTAGCCCCGATGACAAATCCCAACCCTCCCAAAAACAATCATAGTTTTGGTGAAGGTACCCACATGTTCCCATGTCAACTTGGGGAATGATCAGCTCGTCCGCGTGCCATGGACGTGAGCGTGTCCCAAATTGGAGTCCCGCTGGCGACCTTTTTGGGGATCGGGGAAGCCCGTGTCTAAAACCGATCCAAAGAAATACACTAAGCATTGAAGTGACATCCTCAAACAAATTCCTCTTTTGATTGTGCGTCGCAGGGAGGACGCCTCGTCCGCGTTTTGAAAGCTCTCAGAATCTTCACTCCAACAGACCAGGTTGTTTTGGGGAGTTTTTCGGGTTTCGGGGTGTTACTGGCAGTTTCGGTGACGGCTGAGCGTCAATGTTCAACTTGTCGTGGGACTTCTCGAAGAGCTGAAGCCTAAGAAGTCCGAAGGTCGAAGCGGGGTAGAAGGTGGGTGGGATGAGAATCCTTAGCGGGTCCAGGGATCCTATCAGGGTTGCTTAGGGAGCCATCCTGGGAGCCTTGAAAAACCCCCCACATGCCAAGCCGCTCATTATGGGCTCGCGTCAGCAGCTGAATCGCCATATTTTGGCGGTCCTGGCGAACTGTTGGGTGTATCTTTTCTTGGGGGATGCCCTTGTGGTTTTATTGGGGCTGGGGAGGGAGGGGAAGGGGAGGGAGCCCAAATAAGCCCTAAATACGGCCTTAATAAGGGTGTAATGGAGTTTTTGTTGGGCTCCCTCGCCCTCCCCTCCCTCCCCCCCAAGACCCCATGATGGTTCGTGTTCAAAGGGAAATAAAAGAGACACAACGCCGCTAATATTTTAAGACACTTCCGTGGTCGTCAGAGGAATCTCCTTGAAAGAAAAGTCGACAGGGAAAATCGCCGCTGATTCATTTGGGGGTTGATCAAACGCTCCTTTACATGGGATGACCATTGGGTGGAAAACCCTTAATTACCATATATGGTTCCCACTAAAGTGGGCCAGGAATGTTGATCAACCCTCAGTTGGATGATTTGTGCAAGGGTATTCATCCGGTTTCAGTACCATATACCCTACCAATGGAAGGAATCCCTACAGTACGAAAGGAACCGTCATGGCTATGACACTGACTACCTTAGCTTTTGGCCCCAACCTAAAATAGCCTCCTTGATTTCAGCCCACATTTAGTGAATCGGAAATGTGAGATCATGTCAAACGAGATTCCAAATAAGGTCGCAAACCAAAACGGTTCCGTCGCAATCATGTATGCCGAGCATCCGAAGACCCCTTTCTTGCCCCATGCCTGACAACGGATATAGATCGAGGGCCATCTTGTCCGTGGCTGATTACAAACGACTGGGGATGCTTTCGGAACAGGACGACTTTCAAGAGAATGCAATATGAATCACCCGCCGGCGTTTGCAAAGTTGTTTGTCACTTCCCGATTGGCACTCTCCTTTATGCGCGCCATGCGAAACTTGTCCATGTACTCCGTCACCTTCTCATCGTCCTGGTCCTAGGCGAATACTGGTCCCAGAAATCCCAGACTACCAGACCTCCACCTTCCAAGGGTCCATACCTGACTTATGCGCGGGCCATGTTGGGTAACTGGTCATTGGAAGGTCCTGGCTTGACCTTTGAAGGGAATCCTTTCCCTCCCCACCCCCCCGCCAAAAAACAAAAAATAAAGCTAACACATAGACATGGCTCTGGAGTTCTTGTTCATAATCAAAGATTCGGAGGTGTCCGTGCCAAGGATCCAGTTTGTAGACCAGGTCCGCGGTGAACTGGGGATACTTTGCCAGAAGGTCCCTGGCGCGTCTCTAGCTCTCCACTGCCGGTGTCGTTTCTGAATTCCCCGAAAAAAAGCAAAGCCTTTGGCTTTCGGGCTTTGAGGCTGGCTTGGGGGTGGGGGGGGGGGGAAGACCTCCAACATGTTTAAAACCACAAACTGATGGTTTTCTCAAAAAAGAAGAAGAGAAAGTTCCGATCAGCTACCTCAAATGGCCTTGAAAAGACACACCCAATCTCACAACGAAATCCAAACTATGTGGTCTCCCTTCCCCTTTCAACCCTAGGGCAAGGGGCTTCAAAAGACACCCAAAGTGATCCAGTCTTCACACACCTTGACGGGCCCCCCAAACACCCCAAGCCAACACCCTTTGCAGAAGGCTGGTGACGAGGCTGCCCGGGGAATTTTTAGGGAGCCCTGACTTCGCGGCGCTGAGACACACTCAGCTTGCGTGGACCTTCCTGCAGAGTTGATTGAAATGTGCCTTACTTGAAATGAGGATACCTCAACAAGGGCGGAAATATACATGGCCATGGGTCAAAATCCCGTACCCGCAGTGAACATCCAATCCCCACTAAAATAGACTATTGACCCACAGCCACATATACAACTGGAAAAGGCAAATATATTTCCTTTGTCACATTTGAAAGGCTCCTTACGTCTGGTCAAACAAAAAGCAAACCGGTAAGCCCTAAATCTGTGCGGGACTGACCCGTGGACCGAGCGAAGAGTAGATCACCTTGTGCAGGTGAAAAGAAAACCATCCCCAAACCTACAAATTTGGGTGCGTCTGTTCTTAGGGAGCCCCAAAGAAGAAAGTTGTTCCTCCTGGTTTCCCTTTCAATCCACCAAAAGAGGGGTACCGAGGCTGAAAAGAAGACAAGCCAGCAAAAAAAAGCAAAAACCTATCCAGCGGGTGGTTTACGACTTGGGGCCGTTGCCTCCCCAAGTGCGGTGCCAAACCCATGGCTCTCGTGGGGCGAGCGCTCAGGCATGTTCAGCATTTTGTCAAGCTCCATGTGCAGAGTCAACGCGATTCGAGCGATTCTTCCGGTTTCCTTTTGGCTTCCCTTTGAACAAGCCTGAAAAGGGTACCCCCCAAAAACTGAAACACAAATCTGAACCATGGACCGCATCATGTACAGGGGTCAAATGAACATATTACAGCTGCCCTTGCAAGGGGAAGCAAAAGAATAACTTTGGAGACCATGGACTCATGGATTGCGCTATACGACATGACGCTGATCCTTGACCTGGACGAAACCAAGCCAAAACGGGGGAAAGTTCCTAACGGGGTCCCGTGTTGAACTGCAGCAGACGCGATGATCGAACCCCCAGTCAGGTTGGAGCAGCCACTAACAATGTATGATAATCAGAGTAATACATATTGATATTCATACTAATACTAAACATAATACTCTTGACAATAATACAAATAATAATAATAAAAAAAAACACTAAGTACATTAGCAACAGTAATAATCAATAATCAGGGTTTCTAAAGTTATAATAATACACTGGACATATATATATATATATATAAATGATAATAGAAAACACGACAATACTGATAATACTAAAATAAGTACTACAAGTAATAATGATCATGCTTATACTACTAACAATGATAAACGAGCATGATTAGTAATACTAGTCATACGAATACTAACAAATAATAATGCCCACCTATGATTACGTAGTAGAAAGCCCCTAAATAAAGCTGAGCCCGCCCCAAATTCAATATATAGTAAAATACCCCTAAATAAAGTTAATCGTTGTCTCCCAAATACATTTGGGTGCGGATTTCATTGGGGATTGTTCTTCTTTTCTTCTTATGTTTTTCCTTTTTCTTTTTTGTTTTTTCGTCCGGGCCAATAAAATGTTGTTTTTGTCCCGAAATTGACGCATTACATACTAGCCCGTCAACATCCCCAGCATCGTTTTCAACATCCCCCGCATGTCCAACCAACATCCCTAGCAACAACAACAAATCGTGGGTGACAAAATCCAACAAGTAGCTAGCGTGTTGACGAGGTCAACAAAAATGATGATTCAAATAGGAGGGCATTTCAGTCCCTGTAAAAAACAATTAAAAAGCGCGGGGGGGTTGGGGTGGGGCGGCAGCCCCAACCATGATGTTCGCAGAAGTGATGATTCGAATAGGGGTGCAATTAAATCTCTGTAGCAAATCTAAAACGCAGCGGGGGGGTTGGGGGGGGCGGCAGCCCCCCGATGTCGGAAGAATCGATGATTCAAGTAGGGGTGCAATGATTCAAGAAAGGGTGCAATAGAATTTCAAAGGAAGCGGGAGGGTTGGCCGGGGGTGGCTTCCCCTATGATGTTTGAAGAAGTGCATACATACAGACATACATGGATTACACAGATTACCTAAAATGTCGTATTTTGCAGCATTTTCTCGCGAAATTGGACGCTCGAAAAAGTGATGATTCAAATAGGGGTGCAATTCAATCTCTGCAAGAAATCTGAAAATTAGGGGGGGCGGCACCCCCCCCCCCAAATATTGTTTGAAGAAGTGTTGATTCAAATAGGGGTGCAATTACTCTGCAAACAATCTAAACAGCAGCGGGTGGGTTGGGGGGGGGGCTTCCCCCCCCATGATGTTCGAAGAAGTGATGATTCAAATAGGGAGGAACTAGTGATGCTCATGATGCGGGAAGCCAAATCCAAAAACCAATGAAAGGGTGCAAAAGCCAGGATGCGAAAAGCCAAAGCCGCCAAAGCCGCAAAAGCTAAAACGCTACCTGCCGAAGCAGAACTGGGAATGCAGAGGATGCGAAAAGCCAAAAAGCCACCAGAAGCTGCATAAACCAACAAAAAGCCGAAAAGCCCAGAAACGCCACCTGCCGAAGCAGAACTGGGAATGCAGAGGATGCGAAAAGCCAAAAAGCCACCAGGAGCTGCATAAACCAACAAAAAGCCGAAAAGCCCAGAAGCCGAGAAGCCAAAAAGCCAAGAAGCCGAACAGCCAAGAAGCCAAGGAGCCAAAAAGCCAAGAATCCAAGAAGCCAAGAAGCAAAGAAGCCAAAAGCCAAAAAGCCAAGAAGCCAAAAGCGAAAACAAAAACCCAAAACAAACACACAAAAAAAAGCATCCTAAAATAAATACCCCTCCAATAAATTTTGGCCCAATCCCCCCCGCCCCCCCTCGGTTGCACCAAATTCCTAGTTTGCCATTCTTCTGGATTCCTAGTTTCCTCTTCATTCGCATTGTTCTGGATTCCTAGCGTCCTCTTCATTCCCATTCTTCTGGATTCCTCGTTTCCTCTTGAGTCCAATTCTTCTGGATTCCAACTCCAAAAATGCCACTTTGAATACTACATAATTTAAAACAATATTTTAGCTTTATTTAGTGGAGTTGGGGAGTTGAGGGGGGGGGGGGGCGGCCCCCTGAGTAGCAATAGTAGCAATAAATAATACTAATAATACTAACCACAATCAATCGTAAATAAGAACAACAATGTATAGTAAGGCGCCTTGTATAACAGTAAGTATTTCAGCCCGTAAGAAGCCGATTTCAGGCGGACCTGGCAAACCTATGGTACCGTAGGCGCCCTATTCCGGGCAAAGACCTGGGCACCAAAAGCGCTTGGTCCGTAGCTCAGTTGCCCCGTAGGCGGAAGCAAAAGGCTGAACAAAGCTCTTGGGGCCGTGACGAGACCACAAAAGAAGCCAAAAGGTCAAAAGCTTGGTTTGGACAACTGGGATGATAAGAGCCCTAAAATAGACAAATCAAGTTCTGAGAAGACCGGTCGAAATTCCAAGAGTTGGATCTGGCATGTAGGCCTGCCTCATCTGTATCACAGAGAAGCCGTCGTATCCGTCAGTGTGGCAAGCGTGCGCGAAGCGAGCCTCATGCAATCTTGCGGGACAAAACCCTGCACCTAAGATGGATGATGGTTGAGAACCCCTACGGATTGTATCAACCTAGCTGGCTTTGTCCAAAACCCCTCCGGAAAGAACAGTAAACTGCATGGACGAGTGAAGTGGCTCTTACATCTGTCCAAACAAGCAGCACGTACCACACCATTTGTCCGCTCCAAACAGCCTGGCGTGTCTGTTTTCCAAGGAAACCTCGTTTTGGTGGTAGTACAACGAAAACCAACAAAGAAGCCAGTTTGGGGGGTAGCATCAAACAACACCCCCCAACCCCCAGTTCTCCAACTGCCGGGGCATCCGCGAGCTCCCTCTCCGAGTTGTCCCGAGAATGCCTCGGTGCGAATGGGGCATGCCAACATGTCCCTAAGGTTTTTGCTTGCTGAGTGGACCGGCCAGGGGCACTTTTAGGCCCTTCACACAAAGGCCCCTGCCTAGGGAGCTAAGCAGCCCTTTTACCCCCCCCCCCCAAGCTCAAAAGCTAGGCACCCGTGGTGGATCCACCGACCTAACCGGGCCAAGATGAAGCAGCAAAGAGGTTGTTCAAAGCCAACGTCAAATGGCTGTGGGTCAAACAAAAGTGCCCAAAATTGAACCCTGGTACATGGAAACATGGACCAAACCTGCGGTCTCGTGGTTTGGCTTTGACCCATACCCCATTTGCCCCACTGTGCAAACTTGGAACTGGACGATCGCAAGCTATACCGGGCAGCATCCGACTCCAGTGCCCTGTCTACGGGGTTGTGTGAGGCCCCTGTCAGATGTCAGTCATTTCCATACCGAAAAGGACAAAACGGCCCCCTTCGACTCAACAGTTCTCAGCTTCAGTACTTGAAAGCTCTCTGTTCCAACGCCCCGTGCCTTTCTTAAGCCTCCAAAAGCCCTAGGTGGCGCAGGATTCAGAAGGTACCGGTAGCTGCAGGGTCTGACCATTTTTCTGACAGGTCCTGTTGAACGGACAGGTTATGGTTGGATCAATGCCAACCATGCGCTTTACCCAGTTACAGGTAAACAACTAATGTTGTCCCGGTTTGCCCATGCGTGCAAGCCCCACATGACCCTCTTGTTGCTGTTGATATCTGAATGAACATCTCCGCTAGTCTCAACTCTCACCAGGATCAGCGCCGCCGGGGATGGATGAACCCCGGGCAAAATCGGACGAACCACCCACCAACTTGTTTTTTTTTGTTTTTTTTCAGTGTCTCTTTGAACCATTGTTTACCTCACTCGTTGGGACAAGCTTTGGTGAGCTTTCTGTAAGGAGGACATGCAGCGAGCAACTTCAAACCGGGGCTTCTCTAGTTGTTTCCAGGCCTTCCTCCTTCAATAGCGCAACGCTTGGGTGGGACGTAGAATTAGTGACCTACTCCAGGTGTTTGTCCTTTTGTGGATGGCTCTGGCTAAGTTGTCACAAGCTCACCAGGCAAAACGTGCTTATGTACCATGATCCAAACTTGCTTTCAAATGCTGGAGTTGTAACGTGTGCAGAGTGCGGCGTTCGGATCTTGTCCATCCAAAGGCTTGATCCTTCCGATTGGGTGTCTTTTCTTGTGCTGACCCTGTTTGCCCTTTGATAGCATTTGCCCCTTTTTCCCATTTGAGCGTCATAAAATCCGGCTCCCAAACAGGGGATAAGTCTTCTTTCGCGTTGCCTGAAAAAACGCGACAAAGGCCTCCATGTGTGGTCAGTCCCCTAAAAACAAACATAGTCACGTTAAACACCAGCATGGAAAATTCTTACCTCTCTTAAAGGATGGAAGACCACAAAAAGGGGACTGACTCCAAGAACAAACGTATGGAAATTCCGGGCTGGGGCGCGAATGCCGCTCCAGAGTTGCCGAGGCAAACCAGGACAAGCAGCCTGCGCTATTTGCCATCGAAACTCGTTTGGCAAAAAACAAAAATATTGGGAACTCCCTGAAAAGTGATTGGTGGACCTAAATCCCTGCCAAAATGATGTCCAAAGGGTCCCTAATTAAAATTCATACCCATTTTGTGAGGCATGGTCATGAAGTCCTTAGAAGGAATCCTTATCATGGTTGTCTAAATTCCTATCAAGGGCTCCATGACCACGCCGTACCAACCCGAATTAAACGGGTCTTTTGACTTTTGCGCAAATGGTCGTGATCGACATATGGTCTTTTTGGAGAAAGGGTGGCCTCCCTTTGGTTGTCCTCAACCCAGAAAGGGGACCGAAAGACGAGCCACCCATCCTTTCTGGACCAAAGGTCCAATGCCCATGGCGACTGTATCATGGGATTCCCGCATCACCCAAAGTGGCTCCAAACCTCACACCATGGCTCAAACTAATCAACGTATCTATAGAAATACCAAGCACCCAAACAAAGCACCTGGGTCAAAACTCCGATAGCAGAAACAGCTCTTCTCGAATTGGTCGTTTCAGTCCTTTGAGACAATCATCCTTCAAAGTAAAAACCGAGCTTTCGCCTCATGGCTCACTCCAGAGGGGAATCCCGAAATCGAAGATCCACTCCTGGTGGCAAAAGCAGAACCAACGGAAACATCGTTTATTACTTTTTGCAAAATCCCACTCGCAGCATGTGGGTTCCCGAATGAAAAAGGCTTCCTTGTCACCGGTTTCCCCCCAGGTGCCTTTTATATACATGGCACACGTTTTCTGGGCATATATTTTACAGGTGAAGTTCGACCTCATCTGCCCTTTCAAAGAAACACTGGGAATGTGTCAAGCATAGGGCAAAGAAGGTTCCGTTCAGAAAATCCTTTGAGTTTCAACCAGAAAACTAAGCCCTCAAAATAGGAAAGACGCACCCAACTAGGCATCCCCATCCCCATCCGTGTCGCACGTTTCAAGGGAAAAACACCCCGCTCTTGAGGGGCGTCGAATGGCACCCACAAGATTGCCTGGCAGTACTCCGAGTAGCGCAACACCAAACAGCCAGCACCAACAACCAACCAACAAACCAAACAACAAACCAAACAACCAGCACCAACAACCAGCAAACCAACCAACCAACAAACCAAACAACTAGCAAACCAACCAACCAACAAACCAAACAACTAGCAAACCAACCAACCAACAAACCAAACAACCAGCATCAACAACCAACCCAAAGAACCGAACATCCTAAGGGCTAGGACTCACCAAGTATTGAACCCACCAAACTAGTGAAAGACATCAGAGAGAACACGGTACAAGTATTGATTAATACGTTTTTGTGGGTGCCTTGGTTTGTCTCATAACAGAACTTTAATGTGAGCCTCAGATGGTCACTTTGATACCGCCCTCATACAAAAGACACACTCATCTGTACTGTTGGCATTTTTCATGGCGACCCACAAATTGGTGTTGCTTGATCTACAAGCTGGAACAGCTCAAAAATCACTTGAGGATCACTGACTCCCTGAGTGCACTGGCCAGAAAAGCAAGTCGTCTTTGTTGCTTATTTTACATGGGCTTCCCCAAAAGAGCTAGAGAGGCTAGAATAAGGGTATCTTTTTTTTCTGTAGTCTATTTTAGTAGGGGAACCCTCCGCCAAATAAGGGTAAAAGGGCACTACTGGGGGACCTAGTCAGGACATGAGCTTAGCCCGAGTTTTTAAACCACAAACGTAGGTCTGGCCACCGCCGATCGCCTGCAATGACCGACGACCCGGCCAGGATGTGGAAAACGCTGTAGAGCCGACTCGTGTCCTGGCGAGCGAGACTGTCACACTGGCTGGTGAAGCCTTCATGAATCTAACTTGGTGCGATAGGGGATCGGACGTGGAATTTGAACCCAGTCTCGAAGGAAACCATTGGACATGGATGGATGGTGTGTTGTTTCTGTGTTCTTTTTTCCCGGGTCATTCCATTTCTCATTCCCAATTTCGCAGCACATAAGTTGAAGATCCAACTCGATGGCCGTCGCGGGAACCCAGGACTTGCTCCCAAGAAGGCGTCCTTGGCCAGCTGAGAGGTACGGTAGGGACCATCTCTAGGCTCACGGGAAACCCGCTGGATGGGTATGGTAAGTGGAACACGAGTCCTGCATGGTTTTTCGGGGGATAGGCGTCAAAACATTCGGAACCCAACGAATGGCAGTGTCCCTTTTTGGCGTCCCTGAAAAAACCCACGGCGAAAAGGAGACCTTCAAGACTATGTACATACAAGATCTGTGGTTACACCCGGATTCCAATGCAATTCCTCGTGAATTCGGACTGCGGGCTGCCAGTTGTCCATTGGGAATTCAGGCCACTTTTGGGGGGAACACCCCCCCAATAGGACGGATTTATGAATGTTGGGTCAACATTACGGATGCTCCAGCTAAACAAGAGCAACAAAGAGGAACAACCAACACACACAAAAAACAAAAAATTTGAGTCCAAAATGCCCTGACTAAGACGCGAGGCTGCAAGTAACCCTATGCCGTCAAGCAAAGAGAGGGGTCCTGGAGGGCAATTCTTTCCTAAGAGCTCAGACCACCAAGTCGGAGCTGTCCCTTCAGACAACTTTCGGGAATCAGTTTTAGAAACATCCGACTTTGGGGCTCTCAAAAGCAAGGTGCCTGAAAGGATACGGAGCCTGGTCAAATGAAGAAGTAACCCACAAATCATCCAACTGAGGGTTGACAACATTCCTGGCCCACTATAGTGGGAACCATATGGCAATTAAGGGCTTTCCAACCAATGGTCATCCCATGTAAAGGAGCTTTTGATCAACCCCCAAATGAATCAGCCGCGATATTCCCTGTGGGTCGTTTGTATCCTTCTGGACCTCCTCCATTGGACCCCGATAGTTTTGGGGACGTTGGCTCCGGACTCCGGATCTTGAGAGTTCCAAAAAGCTTCCAACATTCTAGGGGATTCCAATTCCATTCTTTTCAACCTCTCTCAAAAACTGGATCCGTTTTTTTTGGGTTTCTGGAGGTTTAGAAAGAAGGATCCCTGGGTTCAGAATGGGGGTACCCCTAGAACCATGGATTGCTTGGGACCCTTTGCTTTGGATCGGCAGTAGCCCCGGTTCTTAAGGCATAAAAAGCCCGGCCGGTCCTTGCTCTCAGACAGCAACCCAAAGCCGATGGACAAGCCGGTCTGCACCTCCAAACTTCCAAAGATGGCAGACTATTTGATCTATTTGTGTGTGGATCCTTTTAAGAACCCCCCCCCCCTTTTGGTATCAAAGGCAGACTTTAAAAGGAACCACCAATCCGAAGCACCAATTAGAGGGAAGCTGATATACTGTCAACCCTAAACCCTTGTCTGAGTTTGATCCGAAAGGTGTCCCCTTTTGCTAAACATCTGGATCACTTTGGGACCGGAACACCCCCCTACGGGTTCCACTCAGATCCGGGTTCTACCCTTGTGGTCATCTTAAGGGAGCTACCCTGTGGCCCAAGCGAAGGCTTGCAGAAGGGCCATAAAAACGGGGCCTGGATGAGATCACTGGCATAACTAGTTGAGATCGCAACATAAAGCTGGATAAGAAACCAAACAGGTCAATTTCCTGGAACGTCACAGATCATGAATGAATCGTCGCCATGTTCTCAAGGGATCCGACTCTAAGGACATAAGTGCCGTTCTATTCCCTCCATCCTCAAATTCTCTGGATCAGGTCGGAGTCAGTTCAAATCTCCACCCTAAAAATAATGGGCCCCTTCAAAACGTGGAGAAAAAGAAACAATTTCACGTGGCTGTGGGTCCAAAATATGTACCCAAAATGGAATCCTTGTAAATGGACGCATGGACCAAAACCTGCGGTCCCCTGGTGGTTTAATTTTCACCCATACCCACATGCCGTCGCTTTTGTCTGACTACTGACGAGTGTTGGTTCAGTTTCTTGGTCGAGGGGCCGAGTAGTAGAAGCTCTGGCCAAAGGTCCA